>CM034703.1:218652415-218671660 GCA_020142125.1 Phrynosoma platyrhinos
AAAGTAAGGGACAGTACAGTATATTTTTATAAAGAAAATTGTGTAAATGAAATGGTTTATTTCTCTGGGTGATTTCTGGTGAAATCTCTACTTCTCTACTTCTTCTGTGTGCACAAGCAAAAAAAAAAAAAAATCCAAACCATTATCGGGATTTACATATATCTGAGTGAAAACCAAATGCACATTCTACCCTATTTCGCACTTTAGTAATGAGCTTCTAACGTGTTATTGTGTTCTACTTGTGAAAATCATTTGCACATTGCACACTTTTGCCAGTTGTGGCTGTTTTAATCATTATTGAGATAGAGATACATATAGTTCCCCACGTGATAAACTCCAGTGTCCCCAAAAGTCTGAAATTCAGATCTGAAGTCTTAGGCTATTAAGAGAGGAAAAGGGACAATTTATCTGGTTGCCTCTTAGCCTGCAATCCAGAGGAAGGAAGTCAGCTTTGTGCTTTGTTTCCCAACAAGAAAGCAGCTCTATGAGATCTGGGTCACTCTTCAGAGAACATTCTTGTTCTCCTACAGTCTTTCTCTGCTGGGCTCTGCCTTGGCTCTACCTTGGCTTCTGTTTCTCCCTGTCGTGCATGTAGCAGCAATAGGGAGAATAAAGGCATCATTTCACATTGTTTTCTTCTCAGTTCAGTTTTGGGGATTCTGTAAGGAAAGATCACAATGGGAGCTATACTATCAAACTAATGTTGTAACAGACATCAGGTTTCTCAAATTGTTGGGCTGTTGTCTAATGTGAACAGCAGTAAAAGCACAGATACAGGGTTGAGCATATGGCAGATGCTTGGGAGATGTGCTCTTTGCAGGGTTTATACGAGTCTTTTTCTAGTTGTGGTAGTGTGGAAATATTTGAGTATCTGATTCATGCTTACAAAGGAACATCTGTTTTCATACATTGTGATGGCAAGTTCACAGCCATTTAATTTTTTCCCCCTGGTATTTTTGTTTACCCCAAACTAATCAGGGACCAATAGAATCTTCTGTTGTTTTGGTCAAAGCTATTCTATTTTATAATCAATAAGCCATTTAATTATGGAGAAGAAACTATTATACTAACCTCCAGTCACAACACATAGCCACCAAATATCTGACAAACAGATAGTAAATTTGTCCCCTGTCCCCTTTTGTTTCACCTTCAGCTATTTTTATTATTTATTTATTTATTTATTTATTTATTTATTTATATTTTATTTCTATCTTGCCTTTCTCCCAAAAAGTGACCTAAAATGGCTCACAGAATTGTGCTTCAGAGAAAGCAAAAATTATGTCTTCCAGAAACAGAGTTCTGCTGCTATGGAAGGATGAAAGAGACGATGTATTCAACTGTCCCTCTGCTTCTCTGCTGTGTAAAAAAATAATATACAGAGCAGTTTAAGGACATGGTGTCTGCTCTCATATTGTATTCTAATAACCTTGCATTTAAATGCTACTCTCCATACTATCTCAAGATAGAAATGTTTTAGATAATTACAGTGGGTCCTTGTTATCTGCTGGGGTTTGGTTCCAGGGTTCCCCATAAATAACAAAATCTGTGGATGCTCAGGTCCCATTAAATATAATGGCATAGCAAAATGGTGTCCCTTATATAAAATGGAAAATCAAGGTTTTATACTTTATACAAATTTATACTTTTTTTGAAATATTTTCATGTGGATGCTTGAATCCATGGATAAAAAATCAATGGATCAGGAGGGCCAACTGTATTTTGTTAACTGGTGTGCTAGTTCAATAGTCTGAGATCATTAGAAGTTATAGATTCATTTTGCATTCTCAAACTGGAGTTAATCATTGTTCTTTTGGGCAACCAATGGAGCAAGGATTTTTGTTACTTGTATTGGCTATAACATTTTATTAAAAACACTGGGTGAGGTGTACACATTTTTTGGCACAATTTCATCCCAAATACTGGCATTTATGCATTGATTCTACAGCAAATTTTCTGCTCTGATTGAACAGCATGAACTCTAAATATCTATTTAAATGTTTTTAAAAAATTACCTGCTTATTTATTTTTTATTTATTTAAAGTATTTATACTCCACCATTCAGCCAAAAAGGTCCCAGAGCAGCTTATATATCACTAATTTAACTGTTCCTTGACTGCAAAGAGATTAGCTAAGACACCATAGACAAGGGGGGGAAAATTCATAATATCATCCCCCCACACCCATTATATAACTTGTTACATGCCAGGGATTAGTGCCCTTCTGCCAACAGCCGAACAGCAAAGCTGTTGCAGGAGAAGGGGCCTCTTTGTTGGTTTCCATGAATAGAGACCAGAGAGTAACAATAGTTTGGCCTGGTTGGCCAAGCTATGCCACATGATAGGGGACAACTGAGAAGGTTATTTAAGCCTGTTTCCCCCTAGTGTCGGCTCTTCACTTTTTGCACCAGGTTGCTCCCCCCTTGTTTATCCATTTGCTTATTTCCTCAAACAGTTAAATTGTCATGGCCAGCCATACTGAGGACTCAGAGGGCTCAGAGGCTGAGGAGGCTGAGCCAGGCCCTAGCTTTTCCCTGTCAGTCCCAGCAGTGCTGGCTGAGCCAGAACCTAGATCTGCTATGCCAGCTCAAGCAAAGCCTGTGGCTCAGCAGGCTAGCCTCCCCCCAGCAGAGGTTCCAGGCCTGGGAGACATAGAAGAGCAGGGCAAAGAGGTACCTAGCTTCAGTCAGAGAAGGACAGAAAGGCGATCCCAGAGGTTATATGAGAAATGCTCAACAATCACCAAACAGCTGTGATTAGGAGCTGGGCCAATATAAACAGCTGTGAGATGCCGAGCTTCTTCATCAGAGTCTATCTGCATTTCCTGGTGAAAGCATCTGACTCTGACTCCCTTGTTGCCTGAAACCTTGCCTCCTAGACCTCAGATTGACTTGGAACTCTTGACCTTGGACTGAACTCACTAACCTGCTTTTTGGAACTCTTGACCCTGGACTGGACTCACAGACTGGGGGCCTTGGCAGATGGCTTATTAAGCCATCCTCGAGGCAGGGAAGAGGAGAGGCAGCCGCACGCTCGGCGCCCCTTCCTCCTCCCGAGGTTGCCCTCGGAGCCGCTGGCCCTCAGCACAGCCAGCACTCCGGGGGCAACCTCCCGCCGCAGCGTCTGGACACACTGTGGTGGATAAGTCAGCGAAAGTGCGCCTCACGCTTTTGAGGCACACTTTCACTGATTTGTGAAAGGAGAACTATTTTAGCGCTCCTTTCAGGGACGGGGAAAGAGCGCCGCAGGATCGAGGCATGGGGATGCCTCGATCCTATGGTGCACCTTCCCAGGGCGGCCCCGTGCCGCCAGTCTGCTTCCCCCCTGGCTCTCTGGACTCTTGGACACTTAGGGGGGTTGCAGACTGTCAAAAATAGTGTGAATTCAGTCCACTTTTAGGGTTAGGGTTAAGGTTAGGGAATCATGGGAACTGAATTTTATTGTGGCACTAGAGTTCTCTGACAAAGAAGGTTCAATGTCTCAGAAAAATAACAATTCCCATGATTCCCTAGCACTAACCCTAACCCTAAAAGTGGACTGAATTCACACTATTTTTGACAGTCTGCAACCCCCTTTAGTTTGCACCCTGGTTTTGCTTCTTGGAATATTGGACTGGTATTGTATTTTTGGAACTGCCTTTGTGCTTCAGACTTGCATGTGTGTGTTTGTTCTTATCAGCTACTCCGTTGGCTGCTTTCCAGGACATAAATAGTTTTTTGTGTCAATAAAATGTCTCTTGTTTAATCTACCTATTTGTATCTGGTCTCATTATTTCATGGTTGGTCAACAATAATGTACACATTGTGCTAATAGTTTCAGGGTGTTGCATTAATGTTTCTCCTAGCACACTTTTACTTGGTACCTATCAACTCTTGCACAACATGAGCATGCATCAGCATGATGTGAATTGTATGCTCAGTTGTAGAGTGATATTGTCTGATAAGCAAGTGGTGTAATGCAACCATAGCATAGCTATGCTAGTGTACATTTACAGTACACAACTCCTATTGGCTCTTGGTCAAATCTTCCTTGACTAAGTAATTGTGCATTATTTCAACCTTTCATATGAACTTCACAATTCATACTGTATGTGATCAAGATCATGTTGCTTATTTTGAAATAACTTGTATAACAATTGTTATTAAGTACAGGCATTTTAATCAGTTTAAAAAGAACCTAAATCTATCCTTGAATAAAGAGGAGCACCATCTCAAATAATTTCATTGCAGATTAGTCTGCAGCAATTAATCAGGGCAGTACCTACCAAAACAGATTTCCATAATCACTCAGTCATTTTAATAAGTTAATGATCATGTAATATAAACCTGTCTCCTCAGAATGTGCACTTGCTATCATTAATTTGTGAGCAGTGAAAGCCCTCAGACAGATGTCTGCAAGTTTTTCTGTTATCACCTTCCCAGTAAAGATGATATTTCTGTTAAGCAGGGATGGACAGCTCAAGTTATAACCACTCTGTGTCATTGTCACAGAACTTTCAGTTCATACTTAAGTTCATTCTATTTATTTCCACTTTGGTTTGAAAATTAAAACACAGAAACAAAATTTGCCTTTCTTAAAAAAGCAACCAACAATCATTGCACAAAATGTGCATTTTCTCTGTATTAAAAATATTAATGTACATTTGTTATACTCTTTTCAATATGCAGTTCATCTAAATAGTGAATTGCAATAGGAATGAACATTTCCAGTGTTCATGCTATTCTGGAAAGTTTGAATTGGGGTGTTTTCCTAAAAAGTGCAGACCAAACATAAACCTTGAGTTTTCTATATGTTGACAAAATCTGGAGTATTGTTTGCACAATGTCTCTCCACAGTGTTGAAAAGGAAGAGTTATGATTTCCTTTTAAGACTTTTTTAGTTGAGCATATATGCCAGGGTCAGTGAAATATAACTTTCATTTGACATTTTATCTTGAGAATACCGAGTTGGGCATCTGGACATTTGGACACTTCAGCAGTTCCGTGGCTTTATTAATTTAGATTATTCATTGTAACTATCTTTTAGCAAAGCCAAACATATTGGTTCATGGCTTCTTTAGGAACCTTAAAGGATTTTAAAGTGGATTCAATATACATGATATTCTTTTTTTTTATGTCTAGGCAATTGGAAGACTGAATCTCTGTGGGTTGATGAAGGTAGACCTATAAAAGAAAAATACATTTTATGCCTGAAATTTTGGCAAGGGAAAGCGTAGTGACTGCTGAAGTTTGTGACAGGAGAGTTGGAAGAGATTTCTTTAAAATACTGACTTTCCAACAGCCCATCAACTTATTCATGTTGTGAATCCCCAAAGTCCAATCTTGAAGTTCTCTCATATTTCATCCTGAATGAAGCTTCATGACGAGGCCCAAAGTGTTAAGAATGAATTGGTGCATGTCAAAAGTAAAATAGCCATTTAGAAAGACTACTGTGTTAGTTCAGCAAAATCCATTTTTAAAAAAGTATTAAAGACTGAAAAATAAGTCCAAAATATATGCAATTCTGAGAGTCTTAATTAATGTTATGCATATTGCACATGTTCAGCCCTATGAGCAACAAACACAATTGTCTGTAGAATGGCAGGGTTACATCTTAATAGTTCTGGGGTGGGGAGCACACCTCTGTAGCCAAACCAGGTAAAGAGTTGATTGAGGATTATGATGTATGCATCATAATCTGTTTATATGTATGCATACTACTGCATATACAGGGATGTTATGTACTCCCTGACACCTGGTTTGTTGTTTGTCATTGTTAACTGCCCTCAGTGACCCTGACCCGTGGCAACCTTGGGGATGAACATGTCCAAGCCTCTCTATCATCCACTGATCTGTTTAGATTTTGTAAATTAAAGCCAGTTACCTCCATGATTGAGTTTAGCCATCTGGCTTGCACTCGTCCTCTCTTTCTTCTCCTTCTACATAGCATTATTGTCTTTTCTAATGATTCATCTTTCTCATGATGACCAAAGTACAACAGCCTCAGTTTGATCATCTTGGCATCCAGACTTAATCTGTTCAAGGGCCCATTTGTTTGTCTTTTTGGATGTCTGTGGTATTCTCAGCACTCTCCTCTAGCACCATTTCCCAAATGAATACTGAATCAAGTTGATCTGATCTGAATGGATTCCAGAAATCGTTGAATGGAAGTAAGACTGCCATCAAACTGGCAATCAGAATCTGACAATTCCTGAAGATTTCTTGGCAGTAATAAAAATCTTCATTTATTTAATTCCTAAACACACCAACAAATACTATTAGCAATTTTCTCCCCATTCCATTAAAATATGAGTGTTTTGGCACAATTTTCTAACACTATTAATAATATATGACTGCTGGCGAAAATTCTTTTCCACAAAATATACAGTGGACATGTGCTATCCTTTGGGGTTTAGTTCCAGGACCCCTTTGTGGATATCAAAATCCATGGATGTTCCAGTCCCATTATATACAGTGGGGTAGCAAAATTGTGTCTCTTATATAAAATGCCCAAAGTTTGCTTTCTGGATTTAAAAATATATATATTTTCCAGCTGTGGATAGTGGAATCCATGGATGTAGAATCTGTGGATATGGAGGCCCAAATGTAGTTACCCACAAATGAATATTCCTCAACAAAATCCTGAAGTGCAAAGAATCTTGCATCTGGTTGCCCTCTTTTCAGCAGATGTCCTCATTAAAAATATTAATGAATGTTCTTCAGAACACTATTCTGTAGAAATTTGGATCTAGAATGACAGAGATATGAAACAGGAGCAGAACACATAGGCCAAAAGACCCATGTTCCCCATAGCTTGGCATTATCCTGTATGGACAATGCAAGCCAATAGCCCTGGCCTGGGATTGTCAATCTGGACATCAGTTCAGCAGTTCTGGACTGACCCTGGCCCAAAGGGCCCTAAATATGGTCTAAAAAGATCTGATGTTTGTGGCAGAGTGTTTTGGAAACTAATCTCAACATCCAGCAGCCTGCATGGCCCCATGCCCCCTTACCTGCTGTCTCTGTTGCATCCTTTCTGAGGCCCCTGCTGTGGCCTGTGACATTGGAAGTGAGTACCTGGCCATGTGGGAGCCAATGAGAGGGTCTGTTGTAAGTCTTTCTAGACTATTTGAAGTGGAAGATAATTTGGGGACAACCAGCAGTTTTACATTCACGCAGATTCAAGATCCAAGTAGTTTTGAGATGCCTCAAATGTAAAGACACTACTTTCTAATTTTCATATAATGTAGATGTCTATTATCATGCTAAACATCTTATATACAGCAAGGCATTAGAGTGTCTACCTAGTGAATCATTATCATCATCATCACCATCACCATAACCACCATCATCATCTGCCACTTTTTTTTGTGATTCCAGAAGATTATTGAAATTATTTCTATTGCTCCAGTGGATCTCAGCAAAGCCTAAAGGCAACTGAGTACAACAACTAATTAACTAGTATTATAATAGTGTTCATATTTCTTCATTGTGTGATTTGTTTTGAAAATATTAAAATGAAGCTTGGATCCAAGCCAGTGAAAACTGACTAAATCTTTTCTCTTTCTCTTCTCCATAGGAAGAGATTCCTTATAAGAAGGGATTTGCTAAAATCAAGTGTTTCAAGTACATTTGTGCATAATTCCACAAAGAATTATGATGCTCCTAATTACATCCAGTGATAGGTGTTTGTTAAATGAGCTCTTTTGGTTAAACAAGACAGCAGTTTGTTGAGGAAGAATTGAAAACTATTATCAAAGTATTGCCTTGCATAAAGTAGCTAAAGAGCTCCATATTCTGACAAAGACATCTACATCCACCAAAAAAAGGATGTTATTCTGTTTCCACTACCACTTTCATTTATTCTTATCCCAAGTTGCCACAAAACATTACATTGTCTAAGTATGAGTACTAAATATGGCCTTTCTGACTAAGAAGCATTTAAAATTAATTTTAGGAAATTTTAATCGAGTGCAAATTGATTTGAGGTTTGAGACTAGCAGATTCTCTTTCTGATATAAAAACATGTTCCAAGAGCCTTGGTGAGGTAAATAACCTTTATGAAAATGTCAGATGTTACATAACTATATCTGCTTCATTTTCAAGTACACTGAATATCCTACTTATGACAAATATTAAACATATCATTTAATACTTTTAGCTACCCCTTTCTTTTTGAAATCTGTCATTCTTGGCTGTCAAGATATGGGGAAATTGCTGGTAGAGGGAAGGCAGTTTTCATCTTTTCTCCTATCCTAATTTTGGGTCTTAATTGGCCTAGATCATTCACCATGGATGAAATATGTGTGGTTGTATGAACTCTTCTCCCTGCTTTTACTGGAATCATTCATATACCATTTTAATCCTGGATCTACTTTCCAGGAACTGGATTCTACACTATAATGGTACTGTTTTGATTGAAGGAAGTGCCCTGGAACAGATGGTCCATGTAGGAAGTAAATAATCATATCAATGTAATCTACCTCCACAGAAAAATTGGTGCTGATGTACTTGCTTCTGATGTCATCCTCACATCCCACATTGTTCTTTCATCTAAACATGACTGAACAGTGTAGAATCCATCCGCAGGAAGCACTTTAAGGGTCTCTTGATAGGAACTCACATTTCTTGGTCATACTTTAAGCTTCTAAAGTCAGAAGTTGTTTCTCTGTGACTGTGTAGCTTATATACTGGCTGCTATAAGATGATTGAAACAAGTCCTATGGATTTATAGGAAAATTGCTCTTGACAAATTTAGTAAGATTCTTGGAATCTATCTTTCTGAAGAAGAAAAAATGTAGTTATAATACACAGAACAAATGAAGCAACTGTGTTAATGTGGCATTTTGGATTCTTGCATATAGTGGTTAGTGTGTCTGTAGTAGAACAAATAGGGACTTGTTGATCTTTACTATTGTCAAATAAAGGTGGTCCCACCACCTTGCAGCAAGCAAAGAGGAGACAAGCTCCACGTGCTAAAAGATGGTCAACTGTTTATTGGTATTTTAAAAGGAACGGGCTTTTTAAACACTAATAAACAGTTGAGCGTGTGGAGCTTGCCTCCTCTGTTTTCTGCTTGAGTACATGCGTTCAGTTCCTTACCAATAGTGTTACAATTATAGCACTATGATTTTACTGTAGCTGCTATGGCTACATCCTATGGAATCCTGGAGTTTATTGTTTGAGGAATCATTTTACTTCTATAACCTAGAATTCTCAATACCCCTCCAGAGACTGCAAATCCCAACTTCCATGGGTATTGTCATAACATATACAATATTATGACAATACCTATGAATGCCTTGAAACATAGGGCAATAGTTCTGTAATGTGGATGAAACATAGGGCAATAGTTCTGTAATGTGGATGAAACATAGGGCAATAGTTCTGTAATGAGGAAGAGCCCTATTGAAGGGAATAGTGACATTTTGCATCCTGTCTTCACTCTGGTTATGCATGTACAGAAATTCACATATAGTTCCTGGAAAATGAAGATGCCCAAACATATGGAAGCTGTTGTATAAGTCTAGCCTCTTAAACAGACTTTGAGCTGAACATGTAGGAGTTCATGATCAAAGAGAGTTTCCACAGCCATGCTCTTTCTGCATCGCACAGAAATAACAATGGAATGAGGTTCCTATAGAAAATAATGTTTCTGAGATGTCACATTTTTCTTCATATTACTGACCTTTTTGAGCAAAAGAAATGGCTTTTGATATTGTAGCCTGAATACAATAAATCTGCTAGCTTATATTTTCTAACTAATTTTGAAACGCTTGATAATACATGTCCCCATTTCACAGAGCAAACATACTTTCTGTGGATGCATTGCTTGTACTGCACTCAACTATGCTAAACTCTACATAATTGTGCCACAAGTCTGAAATCTAAAAGAACACTTAATTACTTTTTATTACTTTTTAAAGCATTGACAACTGCCAGACTCATGAAAATTGGACAACATGACTACTGTAACAGCTAGAATAATATCATAATATAGTAATATAAAGAGGTTCTCAAAAGCAAAACTGTATGCCCCCAAACAATTTTTCTTTTATATCATGATTGATTTAGTCTTGGAAAAGACCTGTCAGAAAGTTTTAGAACTTTTATCCTTTTGTTTATTGATGGGCATGTCTTATGGTTCACTTTTTAGAATATTCTTTATTTATCAAGTATGTCTAGGTGTTTAAATTTTCTATTTTTCATAGTAATTTAATTTCTACCTTCAGCTTTAGCACTGAAAGCATGTTCTATGTCTTCTTGTTTCTAGAATCACCTCTACATTGTTTATATAATTTTAAATTCAGTTATTTTAACATCAGACATTTTATTATCAGCTATTCATATCTCTAGTACAGACTTTCAGATACAGAGACATTAACCAAAATTATACAGCAGATTCATCCCTTCTGGGGAAATTATCTAGTTCTGTTGATATATTACTTTTAATCAAACAATTTCTAGCAAACTGGATTTAACAGACATTCACACTTTTCAGGTTTGTCACCCACAAAAGTCAGATGAAAGTGGCATTCAACTAAACAGTTTTTGCAACTGCTCTGTTATCATGAAGATCTATTACACTGTGCTAACATAATGGCTGTATTAAGTATCTGATGGTCAAGCTCCCATTTTAATTTTTTTAAAAAATGTTAACAAATCTTATTGATCACAATAACAGAGATGGGTGAACTGAAAATCTATGCTTAGATTTCTTCTTGTTAATATGTTAGCATTTTGCAGGTTCTGTTATTTTTCTTTAGAACATTCCTGTTCCAATGACTCAGTTTGTCTAAACTATTTTTAATAATCTAGATTACACTTTCTGTTGAAGACTAAAGAAGCTATCACAGAAGAAAAAGATGATCCCTTGAACATCTAACTATAAAAAGGAATTGTATGTTGAAAAGAATGAAAACAAAATAGAACATCATAGATAAAATGCCACAATGAGTCCATCTTGAGTATTCTATTCAGTGAAAGCAGGGTTGGGAATTGTCCAGGTACTTTGCAGCTTTCAGCATTTCTCCTCATTGGCTATGTTGGTTGCAGCTATTGGGATGTGCAATCCTACAACATTTGGAGGACTATATGATTTTTCAATCCTGAATTAAAGCAATGCAAATTCAGAAAAGATCACACTGTGTGGCTTATTCTTCTAACCATTAGAGCATATCCTACCATTAGACAGAGTGAGGTGGCTTTTGAGGACATGCTGGCAGAGAGGAAATCACACTGAGTTGTTAGAGTTGCAGATGCTGTATGTTCTTTCCAACCCCCCTAAGCTAATCAGCTATCCTAAAGTGCCGTGGAGGAAGTTGTCCTATTGGCAGCATAAAAATCAATTACCAGTCCAGTAAGCTTCTTTATGTGGAATGGCAAATGCTCCATTTTCCAGTGTCTTGAACAAAGTATCTTCTCTCTAGTTCCTAGATCTGCAATAATTACTAATAGAGATTTTTAGAAGCAGATTCCTGAACTGATTTTAGTACTTACTGTCATCTTCTGGGCCATGGAATTATGTAACACCTGACTGAATGACTATTGGTGTCAGATTACACATCCCTGTCCCTGTTATTCATTCCATATCATATCTTCACTATTTGCATTATATAAGTCTGTTGACAGCTTATGATCTAGCCTCTCATTACCAACATACAATGGAAAAATAATAGCAAAACTACATTGATCTACTAAATTGATCTTATACCAGTTCTCTCTCTCTCTCTCTCTCAATCTTGGATTGTTAATGTGTTGTGACTGTCAGAGCCATGTGACACTGGTACTTTTGAGAGTTGCCACAAGACAGAGTGAAGGAACTGGATCTAGCAGCAGTTAGATGAGTAGCAGAAGTAGATGACATACCCTAGCAGTGCTTCTAAGCTCACTGGTCTTTTATCTCTCTTAGAGGATTGCGCCCTTAGTTTACACAACTTGGCTATCACCTTTGAAGTGGCCTAGCTAATTGAGGTATAGATTGCCATTGCTAGTGCTGAAGTGAGGTGGATTCATGTTTGTGTATATGGAATTGAGAGGTTGCCATTTTTCCTTTGCCTTGGGCAACAAAAGTCTTGTGTCACACTTGTTTGATATACAGTGGAAAACATCTTCATATTGCTTGAATGTTTGATTGTCTCCACAAAGAAAATGAGAGGAGAGTCTCTGACTACTACTGAAGATTAACTCATTTCTAAAACAGCCAGATAACATTGTTTGTAGAGAATTCTGACTGAAAGCAGAAGTATGTCAGGGTGTAAGCCCTCATTTTGCAAGAGGGTCAGTCAGGACGATATTGATATTCAAAGATAATGTGGGTGTATAATGTTGAAAGGAGATCATTCTTTCAGGTCTGTCTTACACAAACGTTTTGTGAGACAAAAATCCAATAAAGTCAGAAAATAGGTCCTGAAAAGACACAATGAAAAGGTTAAATAGAAGACAATGGCTTTTGCCAGCCCTGCCTTTCAGAGACAGTTTTAATAATTGATAATTAATTACATTAATGTTTTGGAACTTCCTTAGATATTTTTACTTGAGGTTCCAAGTATTTAATTGAATTTCTGTAGGGAGAATGTTAATCATTCACTTAAGCAAGCCATATATTTATATTAGCCAGTGAAAGAATGGAGTCAAAGGGCTTATCTATTGAGTGAGCAAAGCATTGCTTTTCTGCTGGAGGCCATGCAGAGACTGCTGGTCTCTGAGGAGCCCTTATCCTAGAGACAGCTTGCTTTCAGTGCACTCCAGAGACCTTGGAAGCCAAGGATGTGAGTGACAGCTGTTCCTTTTGGATCAGCATAGAAGAGATGATACTGCTGCAAGCCCTCCCTTTTTTAAATCAAAGTGTTTTATCTTGTGTATAAAATATCACAGTGAGCAGGATGGATTTTTGACATAACATAGTTGAATTAAAAGATCTTGAGTGAGAAATATTTTAATTATCAGAACCAACCCTATCTTTTCTCTGTGTGTGTGTTGGTAATTGTGTAAGAATCATAAGACATCCAGTATTCCAAAATTTAAGGTACAGATAATTTCTTTGCATTAGTTTGTTTTGTTTTCACTTTCAGTGTGGATCCAGCTGGCATTTTACATAGAGATTTCAAAACTGCTCTTTAGACATTTGAATTCTTCAATAATTCTTTGACATTTTAAATTGATGCTAATTTACTGTCTGAGTGATGCTAGATTACTGTTCAAAGGGGGAGAAACCCTCTCCAAATATCTTTAAAACAGATTGGTACAAGAAATACTTCACACCTGTACACAAAACATAAATATATATGCAAATATATATTTATGAAAGTGTATGCCTGTGTTTTTCTAATACTAATGTGGTAGAGACAAAAGCATCTAACAGTGATGGAGTCTGGTACTTTCCCCCTCAATTACGGTAATATGTTTGAAAATAGCTATCACACAGCCAGGAAACCTTTGTATTTCTGCACATGTTCATATGAATAGGGCATTTTGTTAAAAGGATCAAGTATTTTCTATGTCAAACAAAAATATTGTTATAAATTTCTGCAAACTCTTTAACACTAAACAAATTCAAACTGGAATCCTAGAACACATGCTTAGAAGAGAGTTCCACTGAAGTGAATGGACATTTGAATTTCTATACAATTTAGCACTGAAATGTTAGTATCTGAAATGGTTTTCATATATGAACTGTTTTCTTATGACTTTTGTGAAATATTTATACTTATTTATTTTTGCCTTGCTTAAAATTTTAGTTTTTCATGGTGTGTTTGATAGTGTGTTTTAGGTAGCTAATACTGTATTCATACCCACCCTAGATCATATTCAAGAATGTTACCAAAAATGCAAGGGTCCTGAGAGGGCAACCACAATTAATATTCAAACAAGGAATCTAATTAGTTCAATTGACAGCAACAAGGGGACTTGGTTAACTAAAAGCTGGGATAAAGTCTGTGTATACCAGTTCCAAGAAACAGAACTCCAGAGTGCAAGTTCCAAATGTAATTTTATTTGTAATCAAGGGAAATTACAATTCAGATAGACACTCATGCACACATCCAGTAACTAACAATATAAAATGTGTTAGCAGATAGCAATTGAACAGATTGCAGAGGGTGATACTGTATCAATCCCAGAAGTGGCTCTCCAGTCTGGGGACACTGTGAAGTGAAATGGTTCAGCAGCTTCCTGTGGATCATGGAGTGGCCAGCAATGCTTAGTAGTCAAGCAAGATACTGACAGAGAATCTGTTTAAATTCAAACAAGACTGAATTAGGGGTGCCTGAGCAGGTATATTTATAGGGCAGAAAATATTCTGGGGCAGATTTTGGGATTACAGTGAGGTTTCTAGGATAGAGGAGTAAAGGAACTTGTGAATAGCTGGACAATCAATGCAAATGTCTCTGTACAAGTAGTATCACTTCCAGAGGAAGTATTTTTGGATTTTGTAAACACCATGGCTATCACCCACCATTACTCCTATCAATGAAGAGATTGTGTAGATTCTTTTCTTGATTTATCTATCCTTGGCTATGTGCTCTTCAGTTTTCCACATGCTGAGCCTCCTGGATCTCCAAATATGGTCATGGATCTCCTTATAGCTAGTTTCCTGCACTGGGGGTGCACACTTGGCTACATGCTTCAAACATTCCTTTTGATATCAACTTGATGTTGAAAAAGAGGAGGTGCAGAGGTTCAGACCTTGGGGTAACAAGAAGAAAGGTAGGATGTAAATTATATTATATATTGTATTCCCTACATCACAACCTACTTACTCATTTAGATAAGAATGCCAATTAGACTATCTGTCAAACAGAAATTGTAGCATAAGGTTTCGTAGATTAGATTTGCTTCCTCATATGGTTTCATAGATTTCCATTCTTTATCCTACCAACTTCTTCTTTCCATCCTTATTTGCTTTTGGCTTGTGGATTTTTATTTTTACTTTCCACATTGAAATCAGTGCTAACCTCTAACTTTCTTGTAGATCTGTACAATCCATCTGATGTATGCAACTTTCCCTCAATGATTAAATCATGATTCTGTTTGTATTTTTTTAAATGATGCACAATGCAATCATTTCATTTTTTAAAGCATGCATTTTTTTAGCATTTTATTTCTTGGAAATATCATTTATGTATCAGTTCTCAAGGCAAGATCACACTTCCTGTTGGAGAAGGTATGAAAATGCTGCTTTCAGGAGACAGTCAATTTGATTAAAATGTCTTTCCATCCCAAATTGGAATCATTGTGTAAGATTTAAAACTTTTCTGTCTCCACGATCTTACCAAAAGTCCTCCCTCACTGCTCACTGTTATTTGTCTTTGGGAACTGAATTATCATTGGAGCCAATCAAAGTTTATTTCCGAAGAAGAGTAGCAATTTTGTGGAAGTGAGTTTTGTGGGGATTGCACAAGGAACTTCATGTATGGGAGAAACCTACATGATTGTGGTCCTGCTTCTCATCCCATGGGACTGTTTTTTAAATGAAGGAAGAACTAGACCTATGAAATTCAATAATGCATTTAGCATATCAGCTAATTTGGCCCTGAATTCTGTCTCTATTTGTATTTTTCTCCACTTTCATGTTGTCTTGCTAAATGTATTCCTCATTTAATTAAAAACGTTTTGCATAACAATTGAGATTACTCTGTTAATTTTCTATTTTCATTTTAGAAGTCTATATGAACATCCACATAGACCAAGCAGTTAAAAATAAATTAACCTTTTCAATTTATCTTTATTCATTGGAGAAGCAAAGATGTTAAGTATGAATGCAAATAAATCTTTCTGTTAACTAATCAGCAATAGATTTTCACATAACAGTAGACTCATTACTCCTCTGAATATCTACATTTGAGATCCTGATATTGGTTACTAACTAGGTTGATACTAACTTCTGTACTCAGTTGTTTTCAATGGCATTGTTTGAGGGGGAAAGGTATTGTTTTTTAATAAGGCAAAATCTTATTAAATGCATTTTAATGTATCTGAACATTAATAGATGAAGAGATAGCTTATCTGAACATTTTAGATTATCCAAACATTTGCTTCTTAGAGAAAAAAAGCACCTGCTCATACAAAATATCCCTTTTATGGTGGATGGATTGCATGAGCAGTGCATAATGCTTTACCTGTGCAAATGACCACTAGCACAGCATGATATAAAATAAGTGGAATCTGGAGCATTTGAGTTTCACTTTACAACTGTACTGGGGATAATCTGGGAGGATATTTTTGAATAGTCTCATTTTTGGTTTGTAAGTTGCTTTTTAGGTGAATCAGTAATATGAAAGTTTCCATTCATATTACAATACCAGACAAAAATTGTCTTCCCAATAAGCATGAGAACTCATTGGGCTCCATAACATTGCTGTTTGTAGGAAAAGTGACTTTTGGCTTACACTTGCAGAGGCATATCATGGTGAGAAACAAAATGAATTGAATAGATGACACTGCATGCACAGCATATGGGAGAAGAGTTCCATGTAACAACCAGACTGTGGGAATGCACTGCTGCCCAGCACTACCTGTCCTGCTGACCTTGCCATTTTGCAGGTCTACCTCCTTCCTAACATTGTTTGCACTATGTTATCTTGGTTTCCACCAAGATGATGTCAGGGCCATTGGCATGCCTGACACCATAGCCAGTGACAGAGTGTCACCTCCCAGTCAGTGCATAAAGCCCCTTTCATGCAGTTAACACTGAAAGGTGGCCATGTGACTTGCTTAGTTTTTTTTTAAAAAAAATCCTGCTGTAGCATTCCTTTGAAGCTCCAGTTACTGTAAGCCTTCAAGTGGTGTCCAAACACACTTGGCCATTTAATATCAGAGTGTTGAGGAGTGAGTGGAAGAAGTGACCATGGATTATTGCCCCTTTGTAGATCTACTGTCAATTGCTGGCATATGTCAGAGTCTTCCTAAACTGAATATTAATATAATATAATAAGCAATATGTGTAGAGTTCAACTTTTTTTTTACATAGCTGCCTGTCACAAAGTTCTAAAGTATATTTCTTTAAAGTCTCCTTTTCTCCTGAGGAAAGGGGGATAAGGCAGTGAGTCCCTGGACAGGATCTATGACTCATTATGTCAATCAAACCCCACTTCAGAGGGGAATAAAGAGATTTGTATCTCAAAGCTGTGCATAACGACTTCTCAGCTTTTCATTTCATATTTATGAGCGGTTTACTTTGAAGTGTTTATCAGGCAATGCGCAGAAACATGAGAGAGCATTGCCTGAAACCATGTTCAAGTGTCTAATCTGTTAAATGCTTGCTGAGCAGGCTAGTTCATCAGTGCATGCAATGCAGAAAGAGGAAAAAAATAAACTTTCTTTTTTTGAGGTTTTGAAGCAGAATATTTCTATTAGCAATATTAAAAAAGGATTATTAATGCCAGGCATTTTGAAATAATTGTACCATAGAAAACTTACAAAAGCAGTTAAATCCACATTCAAACACAAACCAGACGAAACTTAACAACACAGATAAAAATTACCACAGTGTGTACTCCAGCATTGAATATTTAAGATTGCAGAGGCCACCAGGCTCTTGCTAATTCTATGAGAATTAAAACATCAAAAAGGAAGAAAGCACAGCCTCTTTTGAGAGAGTGCCATTCCTGGCATCCTATGAAAAAAGAAACACTTCCACCCTTGGTTTGTCAAGCAGATTACTTTTCCAAAATGCTTCCCCCTGTGCCTTTCTTAGCCCCATATCTTGGCTATTAAACAGAAAGTAGTAATAACTGAGACATTGATAGCACAGGGTGAGATTGGCAACACAATCCTATACAAGTTTACTCTGAAACTAGTCCCGTTGTGTTCAAAGGGGCTTTTTCCAGGTAGATGTGGGTAGGATTTGTAACCTAAGGTGTTTTAACTTTCAGCTTGCTTTGTGATTGGACTATGGTAGTGCAATATAAATGAGAAGAAATTAAATCCATTGTGTGGCTTTTCTAACATCTATGGGTCTTCCCAGCAGCCACCAACACTCCTTTCCTCATGTGGACAGTCAAATCCACAAACATTTGAACAAGAGAATACCTGACTTTTAATTAATTAGTCCCACTGGCTACTTGTAAATATTAAAAGAAGTATAAATCTTGACTTTGACATTATAAAGAAAAGGGCTTTTACTGTGTGGAGGTATTTCTAATCTCTATATTTTAGAGAAAGGTTATTTAATTGCTTTATCTCCCT
This sequence comes from Phrynosoma platyrhinos, assembly GCA_020142125.1. Taxonomy (NCBI): domain Eukaryota; kingdom Metazoa; phylum Chordata; class Lepidosauria; order Squamata; family Phrynosomatidae; genus Phrynosoma; species Phrynosoma platyrhinos. The sequence continues at coordinate 218,670,576 of CM034703.1, forward strand.
TGCTGGTTTCTGAAACTTAAAGTGTAAGCTATTTTGTCACTTTGATATTTGTATAAATATATTTAACATATTTACAAATAGCCAGTGGATTTGGATTTAGTCTAGGCTCTATTCATTATTTAGGGAAGAACAACATATTCCACACATATGGGCGGGATGGGTGGAGGGATTGGGTTTTTAGAATGTATCTTAATTACTGTATTTTAATTGTTGTGAGCCGCCCCGATTGCTATGCAGAGGGGCGGGATATAAATAAAATTTATTATTATTATTATTATTATTATTATTATTATTATTATTATTATATCCTTGTGGAAGCCATGGCTGAGAAGGAAGTGAAAATACGTCTGATCTAGACTGGTGTTTGTTTGACTGTGTTTGTTAGAATTCATCAGGCCAATGGCATAATCCAAGCCATTCTATAATGTCCATGGCTCCAAAAGATGTCTTTATAATGAGATCATTTTTTTCATATCTTATCCAGTCTGCTTTCCCATCTCCATTGTACTCTGGGCAGCAACTAACAGCTTGTCAAATGTCATTACCAGAGAATCAGCTAGTAAAGGAAGATAGCAACAACCCTGAGTAGGTATAGAATTACAGAAATCGAGAGTTGGGTGTTGGCAGCAAACTTGGCTTTCCCTAGCAGTAGCAAGCATAGGTTGGATGTGGGTGTGCGGGGAAGATATTCAGAATCTCCTTCACTTGATAAGATATAGATAGAAGACAGAAATCTGGATTCTCTATGACAGGGGTTTGTTTGTTTATTCAATTTATATTCCATCAGCAGACTTTTGCCTATTCTCCTTTGTAGTGCAAAGTTGAAGGAGCTCCACCTGTTTGTCCATAAACCTATGAGGTAGAGGAAGAGACTGGTCTGGGAAATCAATGGGGATTGTGAAACCTTCACTTCCTGCATCCCCCAGATCTCTTAGAGTGTGGAGAGGTTGAAACCTCCTTATACTTGTAGAATAAAAAAGAATATGTGTATGAGAGAGACTATGTGTTTGTATACATGTAGAGTTTGTGTGGTGGGCAGATTGTATATATGTGTATGTGTGTCATGGCCAGCCCTGAGGAGGACT
>CM034703.1:218671760-218683900 GCA_020142125.1 Phrynosoma platyrhinos
ATCCCTAGCAGCTGTGGGAACTGAGGCTGGCTGTAGTTGAGGACAATGTGCATATATGAACATGCAATATGTGCCCTCCTCAGCTGATACCCAATGCAGCTTTCAGGCCCAAAGGATTGCACATCCCTCCACTACAACATTTTATTCAATGGGGAAGATCCTCTATATTTATCTGGAAAAGAGATTTAAGTTTCATTTATTTCAATGACCTTGTAAATATCTGCCTTCCTGCAACACACCTGTGAACTAGGTGCTTGAAGGCTACAGTGCACAGATATTACCCTGATCTGTGACATATTGAATTCTCTATAATCATGATTTTCTAGTTCAGCTGTAAAATATAATTCAATTTTGAATTAAAAGGAGTGATTTTTATTTATGTATCAGACTTAAGTGAATTATTGCATTAGTCATACCCAGTAGGTCTGTTCCTGGCACATATAATAACAAGTACTGGAATCACACTTGGCATTTCTTTCCCAAAGTTCTGTATATTTGGAGACATGACACTCACAAAATATAAGAATCCAGAGTTTGCTTAGAGAACCTACACAGAGACAGGCTGTAACCAGACTAACTGAAAGGGCAAGTGTCAGGTGCAGGTGTCAGTCAAATATTTTTCCATCTCACTTTGTGTGCCTTGTACCTGTCATGTATGTCACATAAGCAGACTGGTCTTCCAGAAATCCAGATATATAAAAAAGTTAGCTGTTGAATTTTACGCAGTATATTTAGCAGTCCAGTTGACTTAAACATGGTTTACTCCCAGGAAAAGGGGTTATAGGGTTGCAGCCTCAGGTCAAATTCTAAAATTGAAAATAAACTACAAAGAAATAACATATTATGGCCAAATCCTACATTTGCAGCTCTGGAGACAAAAAAGCACATCCATAGCCACAGTGCCTGAAGTATGTTAGGACAGTGTTCAGTTTTGGACTTTACTTGTTTTTTTGTATCCTACACATTTCGGGATAGTTGCCATTATAAAGACATTCTCCTTGGTTAGGTCTCATGCTTCTTCTGTAAACATAGCAATGTTTGTGTAACATTACTAGCTGAGACCCATGGAGATTCATCAAATGCCAGCAAACTCCCTGTACCAGTAGTGCAGTGCGAGAAATACATAAATGCTCCAGACTCCACATGTTGTGGTGTAGGGAGCAGGAAAGGTTATGAATTGGTCTATAGTGAAGAATAATTAAGAAAACAAGAACAGTGATTACAATGTATCTCTTTGTCTATAAAATTACAACATTATGTTGTGTGAAAAACATTTTCTCTACACAATGACAATGTTCTGATGGAATTTACTGGTAAAAATTATGGGGATAACATCTAATTTAAATTTCATTAAAAAAAAAAAAGCATTAGAGAAATTTGACAGCTTTTAGCCATGACTGATGAATAGACCTTTCACATTTAGAGGTGCTGGATACTGAGAAGGAAAATAGAGGAAGACTCTCTGTTCTTCACAAATTGTTTATTAACTCGAAGAAACAACTATCTGACCAGGACAGGAAACAGAATATTGGTCTAGATTCACCTTTGGTCTGATTCAACAAAACACATGATTTATATGCATCTTGACTAGTAGTTTAAGTAGAGAGGTAAATGTGTGGTCTTATTGTAGAAAAGCAGAGAATTGCATTTAATGCTTCCTACACTTTACAAGGAATATGGAAAGATTAATAATTCTCTAGCAATACTGACCTACACCAACAGATGTATTATCTTACAATAGCAATTATTGTACCATCCAATTTTGTTATAGAAAGGGTCAGTGTATTTGCCCGAGCCCCTGGCTGTATATTATATTTGCAGATTCCAGTCATTGGCAGATAAAGAGGATAAAAAAAATCTTAAGAGCAGATATGCCATCTGTAGGAATGTTCAAGCCCATGTTTAATTGGCTGTGTTGTAGCCTAGCACTCCATTTTATAACACTGCAGGAGAAATTGACAATGAGAGCAAGTACACATTTTATAAGGTCTAAATAATAGGAAGAAAATAGAATCTAGCAAATTACATATAAAATATTCCTAATTTCAGAGGTGGGAAATAAACATGAAAACAGTGCAGCTCAGTAAAATGTATTGTATTCATAGTTATAGTGATCAAACCACTTTAATGCTCAATTACCACTTATTTTTGCAATAAGCTAGTGAAACATTAGGCTGGCATTTGCAGTGCATTGGCCAGACATTTTCAATCAAATACTAAACTATTTGTCAATTTTTCTCTCTCATTCTCTCTCTCATTCTCTCTCTCCCTCTCCCTCTCTCTCCCTCTCCCTCTCTTCCCTCCCCTCCAAAAATAAACATTTAAATTTTAAGAAATGTGATGCTAGCTTTTATGGGGGGGGGGGGGGGGGCGGGATCCAGTACTTTTGAATGAACAATACTAAGCACATTTTCTTTTTCATAAATGGCTATGAGAAGAAAGGGCAAATATGGCATCATTCTGCCTCTATATGAAAGACTCATGCTTTGCTACTATTGGTTCTGCTGACCAAATGAGGCACCAAGGCCCTGTGCAGATTGGCAGTAAGTGCCAGCTTCGGGGAGGCATAGGGGTGTGGTATGCCACCTCCAAGCTGGCGTCATGCCACCTACCTGACCACACCATTTTCAAGCCCATGTTTAATTGGCTGTGTTGTAGCCTAGCACTCCATTTTATAACACTGCAGGAGAAATTGACAATGAGAGCAAGTACACATTTTATAAGGTCTAAATAAAATGTGCTTAGTATTGTTCACTCAAAAGTTCAGGCAGCAGGCAGCATTACAGCACTCCTTTGGCACAGTGTTCAGATGCTACATGCCAAAAGGAACACCAAAAAGTGCCACCACAGCAGCAAAGGTACCTTTTTTTCTGCCCCAAAATGGAGCAGCATTTTGTCATTTCTTTTTGAGGTGGAAAAATGCTGGATCAGAGCAGCAACGTGTGGCCCATATCCAGTGCTCAAAGGGGTGGTGGCAAGCCACTCTATCAGGGTGGTCTGTTTCACCCCAAGTTTCTTTTTTATCTTCATTGTGGCAATTCCAAACCCTCCACTGTTGTCTTCCTAATAAAAAAAATGATGCTTTAACACTGGTTAACACTTAATTGGCTGCTCTTGGATAGAGAAATTGAAATTCAATAAATTCCAACTGCTTCAGGGAAATCATCATCATCATCATCATCATCCCATATTTCTTCCAGTATAAGAGTATGAACAATATGGCATTGTTTGTCAGGATTACATAATGTATTTCTGGTTATAAAGATTCTGTTGCAGACAGACACCTTTTACTCAATTCTTTTGGTCTGGTGTAGTGCCCACTTTTTCACTTTTAAAAATATTTATTCCACAAACTTTCTCTAATCAAACTGTCATGATGTACTGAAGTTATTCCTGTCATCTTTGCCAATAACTACTGCAAAGACAGCTTTGTGGAATTGCTAATATGTATAATATTTAACTGAAAAGTGATTTAGAGGTATAAAATAGGAAATATAATCCAACCTTCACTTCTGAAAATTCATCATTCTTAGATATTTATGTATTCCACATTTTATTGGAGAAGCTCAGTGCCATTTGTACATTGTATCATCACATTGCCCTGTTAGCGCAGGTGGGAGACTGAGTCCATATACAGAAGACAGACAAACACCACTGGAAATTCTGGAAGTAGTTGTAGACAAAAACTCCTTCATCCAAACAGAGTTTTACACATACTGCTGAGTTTCTTCCGAAGAGGTTTTTAATCTTAGGGCCAATGCAGACAGCCCATTTGGGGTGGCAAAGAGCTGCCCCAGGGAGTGGCGAGTTGAGGCCGTGGCAACCCCACACCGCAGCCCTGATCCTTCCTTTTGCTGCCCCTAAAAGAGTGGCAAAATGCTGCTCCTTTTAGGGGTGGCAAAAGGCCACTCTAAGAGTTGACACCGCAGCTCTTCCACACCCTTTCGGTGCAGTGTGTCTGCATGCTGTGCTGGAAGGGCTTCCTGATGCTGTGCACCATGTGTACGGCCGCACAGTGTCAGGACAGCGTCGGGCTGGGGTTGGGGTTGGGGTGGCCGGCGTGCGGCTGCCCTGCCCCAACTCTACCCCCAGGCCAGCCCTTTGGGCCGGTCTGCAACAGCCCTTAGTTACACCTAATATTTACAAGCATGATATGGCAATATTTACACCATCTGACACAATGCTCCACCACCATTTGACATCCACCTAGCCACTATGCATTGGAACATTATTCCTTATATACCCAAAATCTGGCTAAGATTCTGACCCAACTCCCTGCCAGTGTTTCATCATTTTCCTGTCACATGTCTACAGTGACTATGCAGTTTTGAACTGTTACCATACAACTTCCTGCTTAAGATTCATCAGCTTCCACTGAGAGCTTTTTTCCTTTTTGCACCCTGCACCCTGCACGCACCTGGGACATTTTACATTCTGGGGCAAAGCATCACTGATATGCCCCTGGGAGTGAGATAGGGTAGCCAAAGATATTTTGATGCACTTTTTTGGTGTATTTATACTACACAATTATAGCAATTTAACTGTCATAAATCCATTGTGTGGGATAGTGAGGTTGAGATACTGAGAATTACCTGTCCCCTGAATCACAACCATAAATTTTCTATTGGAAAATTCTGAGTACCTCAGCAAACTACAATTCCTAGGATGGAGTCATGGGTGTAATATCAAGATTCTATGATTCTGTAGTATAGATACACTCATAATTTCTGAGAGGGTTTAAAAGGTGGTATCCCTGGTTTGACTACAGCAGTCTATATATTAAATAAAATTTGCCCTCATTGATTAGAATTAGGAATTGGTCATGATCCCTAGAACTAAGTTAGCTCTGTGAATGGTGGCACTTCAAACATGTCCTCCTTCAAATAGCAGCATTCATGTGATCCATTAAACACTGTAGCTGTAGAAAACTGCCTTTTTCATTTGTCTCTCCTCTATGGTTAGTTGGCTTCCAGTCTGGAAATCAATTGTATGGAGCTTCTTGACCTTAGCCAACTAGAATAAAAACTGATTGCATAGAAAGAGCCACAGAGTTGCTCCCCACTCAAGTGAACAAATCATTTAAATATTATCTTAACCACAAGGGACTAGCTTCTACAGCTAGTGTTATATTTTAAAGGTCCCAGTGCCAATGACAAGAGGCTTTGAGAGTAGGGTGTTTCTAAAGCAATTGTGATATGGGGTCAGTTGTTCAAAGAAAGCAAATTTCAGTGGAATAGTAGAAAGCAGTGGTGTGAATTTAAGCACATCTTTAAATCTCAGCCATTCTTATCTAAATGAGTACCAAAATAAGTGGTCATCATGTGACTTCCAACTGTCATGGAAGAATGTGATTTCTTCAATATGTATATTTACTTTTTAACAGTATGTGCCCCACTCATTTCCATTTCTGATGATGGCATATGAATAGCTATGAAGGAAAATATAATTGTGATTATGCTGTGCAATGCAAACCATTTTCATCTGTCATTCGTTTTCCACCCACTGTATTTTTTTTCTCTTTGCCCATCTTGTTCCTATCTTGTTAACATATCATTCCATCTGGACTGCCTTTTCTGTGTATCCTTTTCCTCCCACCAAGAGGCTTCTCCCCACAAAATATATGCAATTAGTGGTAACTTACATTTAAGTAAACAATTATCAAAGAGTGTACATGGTATAGACATGATTATTATATGTCTAGTCTCACAAATTCATATGAGTAATGAATAAAATTACATTATACCCTATGTTTTAAGAGATCATGTTCCTTTAGGAATAAATAATGGGACCTCAATTTTAAATTGCATTCTTTCTCCTTGTTGTTGCTGTTAACTGCACTCAAATTGACTTCAATATATGTGTACCATCATTAACACTTACATCTGCTCCTTTCCTCCAATCTAAGATTGGGATCCAGTTGTGCCAGAGTTTTATTTTCATTTTAAAAATTCATTTCTTGTAGAATCATTAAAAAAATATCTGTTCCCTTAAAGTTCCTGGTCCTCTATAAATATCTATTTTTATACCTTTTTTGTTTTAAAAAATCATTATAAATACTTTCAGATGTCATGATTTTGTTTTCTGTAACAGTTTTTTTCCCCAAATGCTTTTAAAAACAAGAGTAAAAAATGCAAGTGCTACATGTCACCTTAAAGACTAACAGGTTTTATATAGCATATGGTTTGAGTAGCATGGAGTGGAGCCTCAGTTGACAAGTTATTACACAAGTATTTGGCTGGACAGATGGATGGGACATATAATCAGTGAAGTGATAGGAATAGAAATGTTTTTAATACTACAGACATCGGTCATTATTTTAAGAGTGATGGTTAAGAAATTTAAAAAGGTAGCATAGGCATCCTAAATAGTTAAGTTAATTAATTCATGTATAGCCTTTGTCCTATTCAGTTCTCAAAAGATAGTAGCAACCTCTTAGGGAATTCTTGTGGGTGGGAGATTATAATCAATGGGATAATGAAGCACAACAATGCAAACAACAGAGAAAATAACCTAAATAGCGGCCATTAATAAATGGTATTGGAATGGTGGTACAGATTCCATTCCATCAATGAGTGGTGCAGAGACACACAAAGTATCTTCAAGATATGACACCACAAAATTTCCAACCCCAAATGTACAGCTTGTATACATTATCTTCCTTTTGTGTTTTTAAGTATTTCAAAGATACAGATAAAAGTAACTCCCACCAGGCCAAGGGCACATACGTTAAATACACATTTGTGAAATACATAGAGGTGTTAAAGTGGTTGGGGTTTTGAATAAGCAATATACATTGTGACAAAGGCCAATGTGATCTCTAAGGACACATGTTACCCAACATTATACAGAACAGTAGAACAGGAAGATACTGGCTTGGGTCAGATGGCAGTGTTTCCGTTCTGATGCATATTTCAATTTGTTTGAATAGTTATGGTAGCTTCTTATCGCTAGGAACCATGTGCATTTTGCCAAGCATTTAATTTTCAAAACAGCAGAAATGTCTGAAAAAGGCAAGCTCTTTATCTCTACGTCCCTTTCATGATAGTTCCACTGATCACATAGAAAATAACAAGAGGAGTCATTAAGTTCATTTCTGGCATGGAACATTACACTTTTTTACATCCAAACAAAATGCTAATTAGAGTGTAAACATCTGGGCATTTAAAAGATATTAAATTCTACAGCTTATCATTAAAATGTTTTTCTACATTTGTAAAACAGCTTATTTGAGTTAACATATTCATGTCCTGCTTTTGTTACAAGCAAACTGGAATATATTTTAAACATCACTGTATTCTTGTTGGGAATCTTTGTTTCAATTTGGCTTAATAACAGAGGTTTCCCTACATCGTCATTATCCCCTTCAATTTCTAATTAATATGCCACTTTCACAGCAATAATTTAATGCTTATTGATACACCTATTACTCCATGGTGGGTGGGTGTTCATCTATTCAGGTTCCAATCATTTATGGTAAATGGTATCTTATAAAAATATATAAAATATAAATATCTGAATAGAAACCACATATCATTAGGCAAATGCAAATGTATCATTAGACATATGTTTGTGTTTGTTACATATCTATGTTCCTGATTTAGTTTTAGCCAAGGCAATTTCAGCTTGAGATGCAGTAAGAAATAGTGCCTACCTCTACCCAGTCAAAAAGGAAGGGAACACAAATTTTCATCAACCATTTTGTTTACATTCAATAAATAGTTTGCAAGATGATTAGATATGGACTTTTCTGACACTGCATGGAAACCAAAAGCATCAGATTCTTTGATTTCTTCCCTCCCTTTCCAAATGTATGCATATTTGCAAATTATTTGCAAATTAAAATGCACAGACTTGTAAAAATATGCACAAACACGCTTTCGTCAATGGGCAAGATGTTTTAAAGCATGCATATTACATTATAGGAGCATCTCATGGGAGTTTATAATGATGTCATGAAATAGTAAAAAATATCCTCGAGAAGACAAGGGAGTAAGTCGGGGTAAGAGTGAATGAAGAATGAGAAGTGAGTGTAGGGTCATGGAAGGTTTGAGTAAGTGAAGGAGGTAGGGGGAAGTGTGATAGAGAGGTGAAAAGATGGAGGTGGTAGGAATAGAAGTGGTAGAAGGCTTAGGAGAGGTGGGAGGAAAGAGGATTAGTATTAGAGCAGGGGTAGGCAACCTTTCCCCTTTAAGGGCCGAGGGACTTCAGCTCCCAGAAGCCTCAGCCATGTTGGCCAATAGTCCCATATTGGCCAATAGCTCCTGGGATTCTGGGAGCTGAAGTCCCTCAGCCCAAGGTAGCCTACCCCTGGTATTAGAGTGTGGAAAGGTGTGAGAAATGGAAGAGAAAGAAGTTGAAGGAAGGAGAGGGGAAGAGAAGGAAGAAATTATAAAGAAGGAAGATTGAAGTGATTGAAAAGGTTTGTATAGTGATATATAGCAAATAGATGGAGTATGTGAAGATGAGAAAGAAGTGTTGCAGTTGGTAAATAATAACATATGATTTATTGTAGAGGTGTATGGTTTTTTATTTATTAGTTGTATGTTTTTCTCATTGAATAAAGATAATTTAAGAAATGTATGCATTTTTGCAAATTATTTACACATTAAAATGCACAGGGTTGTAAAAATGTGCACAAGCATGCTTTCGTCAATGGGCAAAATGTTTTAAAGCATGCATATTACATTATAGGAGAGTATTGCAATACAGTGTTACAGTGAATCCCATTTTGGAAGAAAGGTGGACTATCTGTCTCATAAATAAATAAATAAATAAATAAATGGTTGTGCTATTATTCCACTTTAACTGCTGTAGCTGAATCCTGTGGCATTCTGGGATCTGTAGCTTTAGGTCTGAGGCCTAAAAGCTCTTTTGCTGAGAATTCTAAATGCTCTTCCCTAAATTGCAAGTAGACACCTGTAGCAGTAAAAGTGGAATAATAGTGTTATAACAGTGAAGTGCAGTATTTTGCAAGTCTTTAAAGATGTATAAACTGGGGAAACATATACCAAGCTGCACTGAATCCTATTTTGGGAGAAAGCCAGGATATACATCCCATAAAATTAATAAACAAATACATACATACATACATACATACATACATACAAACATGTGTGAATTTCCATGTTGGTGAGGTGGGGGGACAAAGCCTTGTGACTCATAGTGAAAAATGGATGGAAAGAAATTGCAGGAAGATTCAAAGAAAAAAATAAACAATGAGAGTATGAAATTTTCACATCCCTAAGTCAATGTGCACAATTACTCAAAGTCAACCAAAGTATTTTGACTCAACATACAAAAAAGTCTTTCACATGCATCTCCCAATTTCTAGCAATAATAACAGTTTTCTGCTCTTTCATGACACACAGATTTGCTACCTAAGGTAGTGCTTCATTCTGTTCACTGTTTCTCATTTTGAAACCTAGCTTAGGAAGCTCATTCTACCACAAGTTATCCTTATCAGTCCTTGATAACATGTTAAGATTAGTGTGCTAGCAGAGGAAATTGTTCATGATAGGGCTGGAAAATCTGCATATATATTTTATTTATTAATTATGAAATGATGAGAAAGCTAGCTTATTTGCATATTGCAGCATAACATTGCAAGATTCTGCCATTTTTTTTTTCAGAGCATAATCTGTGACTACCCTCTGGCACAAATTAGTCCCCATTTTTTTAAATCACAGATCTTTGACTACATATCTGCTCATACTTGTCAGAAGTGAATAGAACCTTTGTGTTTTTGTGGTACCATGAATTCTCATGCTGAGTCCATGTTTTACTTTACCATAGCATGCCATTGAAACCTTACCTCTTTTAATTGCAAAATGGGAATGATAAAGCTGATCATCCTTATAGCAGTCTTCCTGAAGCTTTTTTTTTTTAATTTTGTGCTCACTCTCCTTTCTGAAATACCCAGTGCACCAGCAGCCATCTCTTTGACAGTCCAGGCCCAAAGAATATTCGCACAAAGCTCAATGTATTCAGACCATCTGTGTGTAGACTGCCTTTGAACTAGGGCATTCATCCAACACTGGCATGAGAAGAGGATAAGAACAGAACAGCTTAGATTCTCCTGTGGAACTGAGAAGAACAGCCTGGAAAGAAAGCAAGAGGGGAAGAGAACTGTTGTGGCTAGAAGTTTCCTTAAGGCCCCTAACTTCTTTGCAGTTTCCACAGTTAGCATAGCAGTATTGGTGGCTCCAACACAAAAATGTTTGGGTGCTATCTTTCTATTCAACCTGGTCCAGAATTCTTTTGCTCATCAGAACCTTGTGTCCTCCCATTCCATGTTTCTTGTATTCAAATTCTCATAGCAGTTATCTCTTGACTGGTTGTTGGGACAGCCTTTGTGTCTGAACTTCAATGTTTTCTTGCTTTGAAATGAGACTAATAAACATGAACACACTATGGTTGTGCATAGAATACCATGACGTGGTTTTACAATCTCTTCTCTCTCATCCTCAGTGTTTACCTGCTGTAAAATAGAAAAAAAAAAGTTCTTGTAAATGGTATGATTGGGTTGAACATTTCTTTGTTACTTGGCAAACCTTCTAGATTATATGAAGGCTGCAGTGGCAGATGAAAAGCGGAGTTGGGATACTCTCTGCCCTGGGTGCAAAACATGAGGGTGCAGAGGTGGCTCCTCACTCCCCCCTCCCACACTGAGGCACCAGAAAAAGGAAGAAGGTCTTAGCTGTGAGGAACCACAAACTGAGCAGTGTACATTTGAAACTTGCCTCAAGGCAAGCTGACCTCCATACCCTCCCCTCCCCCTTGGAATTTCTTTCAGTGAGGCAGAAAAGACAGAAGGAGAACAGGATGGGGAAATGGTAGGTGTTTCTTCCTTTTGAAATGAAACCCTCTTTCCTCAAAGAAGTATTCCAGCTAATTTGTATTGCAGCAGAAGGGAGGGAAATGAGGAGTAGAATTTTTTTTAAAAGGACTTAGCAGTCCCTTTAAGACTAACTGGTTTATATTTTAGCATGAGTATTTGTGGATATCAGTCCGTTTGCTCAGATGCAATGACTGAGGAAGTTGATTGATATCCACAAAAGCTCATGCTAAAATGTAAATCAGTTAGGGCCAAAATAGACAGCCTGAAACTGCACGCTACAGCCCCAATCCAGCCTTGAAGATGCCTGGAAATGGAGTGGCAAACAGCTGCTCCTTTTTGGGGCAGCAAAAAGCCAATTTTTCTGCCCGCACCATGGCTAGAAGCTGGCTTCATGATGCTCCAGCGGCATGCAGCGTGTAAACACCGCACCGCCGGAACATCATGAAGATGCCTCCATGTAAACACCTGGATGGCTTCCTGCTGACTTTCTGACAGGTTGGGGGCATGTGGCATCTAAATGCCATTCCCTCAATCATCCAGGAAGCTGGTGCAAAGAGGCAGTCTGTTTCACCCCTTAGTCTTAAAGATGGTGTAGATTCCTTCCCTCATCCTTTTCCTTTTTATTTGTCTTTGTTTGCAAGAGAGTGTTTGCCTGTAAGCCAACTCTCAGTTTATGGTGACCAATGATAATAACTGCACTTTCAAAGCTTACAAAAAGAAACTTCCTCTTGCACCCCCTGCTTCCTGTGCATTGACTCCATATGTCCCCAGTCTGCTCTGGGCCTTTAATCTAAGAACTGCTAACATATTTCTTTCTTGTGTATATATTTTTGTTATTAGAAAAGGTAATACTAGTCTCAACCTTCATTATGAAAGTATTAAAAATCGGGAAGGAGAGTTATTAAACAGAATTCAGAGATTCATAGAATTAGTTCCATTAGCAAATAAACATTTTAAGTTTGTGTTGGTCTACCTGAACCCTATCTCCCACTTCCAAAGACTTCATTTTATATTTATGACTCATCAAGAGGAGAAGGCAGTTATTCACACATCTTTGTGGGCTTTCCAGAGAGGCATCTGGTGGACCAGAATCTTGATGCTCTGTGAGGCCTTCTTGCTAACAGTCTGTAGTTTATGATTGGGTGCTTCTGGTCAGCTCTTCAAAGAAAAAAAGAAGAGGAATAATATCTCAAGCTAATACATTCTTGATGTGTGAGACTTTCCACCCATGGAATATTTGTTTTGTTTCCTTGAATATTTAGCTGAAGAACTTTTCTCTATAATTCTAAAGTCTGTGTACTAT
>CM034703.1:218684000-218694268 GCA_020142125.1 Phrynosoma platyrhinos
TGCCTCAATTTAATGTGCATTATTTCTGACAGTCTGCTTAGGCCTTTACTGTGACTGGCAGACAAGCACAGCCAGTACTTGTAGGGTTAAAGGACTCTGCTGCTTTTATTAACAAGTAGAATGATATCATCTTGTCACCTCCATATGACTTCACTCTCACCTGCAATCTGCCCTATATCTGGAGGGCAGAGAATCCATTTTTCTAGTTACAACATATTGCTGTGCGCCATCTCTGTTGTAATAGAAAGTCTTTCAGGGTGGCTTAGTCTTGAATGAACCATTAAGACTCGATAACTTTACAAGTGTACTGCTCTTGGTGAAGAGGAAAGCTGCAAGAACTGGGTTGTTGAAAACTATTGTCAGAATTAGTTGACACTGACAGAAGTGTTTCTTCTTGCTGCTAGGAAAAGGAAAGCTTGAGCTGTGGTCTTACACTGTTTAGAAACATGCAACTCTCTCTTTTCCTTTCCATGCAATCTCAGTTCTCTCTAGCTAAAGTCTAATATACTATCTATCTAGTACATTGTTGTTTGCCAACTTACTGCTACATGAGTATCAGCAGATCCTAACAACCTGGGTATTACGTTACTTATTCTTTGGGGAGAGGTTATATTACATGGGGGGGGGGGAGATAAAAAACCTAGACCCCTCAACATTTTTGAACTCTGCTTGGTGGTAAGGGAGATTACTTGTGATGAGTCACTGTATGCCAAATTTGCCACCACACCACTGAATATTAGAGGAATATCATGATAACAGAAGATCAGTCATAATAGTTATGCATTCTTCATAGTAAACTTATACTGTACAGGTGAAATATCTGACCTTAAGAACCTACCACACTGTTACACTAAGCATCCTGGACTAAATTAACTTTGGCATCTCACTATCACCTGGCTGGGTATTTGGTTAACACAAATAAATTATGTCTACCCACCATAGGTATTAAACATTCAGCTGTTACTTTCCTGTAGTCAAGGAAGAGCATGTGATGTGTTTACAGGCCTTTCATAATTCATTTTATCCACCACGATTAGCTACCATGTTCTTACATAGTTCTTTTGAGTCAATTAAAAAAAAAAAAACCTCCCACACAAGGGGAGTTACACTTTATTGTACAATGGCTAACAAATAATATTACAAGTTGAGTATATCTATCCAATTTTTTTAACTGAGTCATTTGTGAAATTCCTCTGACTACTATCATTATCTATCTATCTATCATCTGTAATCTATCTGTCTATCCATTCATCCAAAGGGATCTTATAGCATCTTTAAGATTAACAAAGGTACTGTTAATCTCCCAAATTGTACAAAATCCCTTTGCATGCTGATCCAGACTAACATGGCTATGTCTTTGAAGTGTGCGTGTGTGTCTGTGTGTTTGCTATATTGCTCTGCCTAAACAGCCTTGCCAATAATCTGCACAACCTATTTCTATACATGTAATATTCTGCATGAATGGGAAGGTAAAAAAGGTCTGTTACTTTCTTTTCAAATATATTTACATTTAAATTTTAAAAGTGGTGTCAGATTTTAATTATCCTCTTTCCCTCTTTTTATTTTCATAGGAACTAACTTCACCCTGGCTGAACTAGGAATCTGTGAGCCCTCTCCCCACCGAAGTGGTTACTGCTCAGATATAGGAATACTCCATCAAGGCTATTCCCTCAGCACTGGGTCTGATGCTGACTCAGATACAGAGGGAGGAATGTCTCCAGAGCATGCCATACGACTGTGGGGGAGAGGGATTAAATCCAGGCGGAGTTCCGGTCTGTCAAGCCGTGAAAATTCTGCCCTTACCCTGACTGACTCTGACAATGACAATAAATCAGATGAGGAAAACGGTAGGCCTGTTTATCCAGTAAATTTCATAATGCACATCTGTACTTGCATAAGGGTTGTCAGATCCTTTCCATAACACACACACACACACACACACAAGATTTTACTTGACCATCACTCTTGTGAAATAAAAATGCTACCAAAACAAACTTGTGATCTGAATGAAAGATGAGCAATTCACAGACTCCTAGAATGTTGGACTGAGAGGTGTAGTAGGAATAGCAACAACAACAGTAATAATAATGGTTTATCTAGAAAAAGATTTTTTTTTAAAGTCACATTTCTAGCCCTCATGAGAGGCAGGCCTGTGTAACAGCCTTGTCAGATATTCATTTTTTCTGTTAAACTTCAAATCAAAATGGCATGATGACTAGAATATAAACTTTTCAAAAGTTTGCTATTATAGGTTTTAGTATATTTAGTCTGAAATTGAATTCTGGGGGGTGGGGTTTGTTGTGTGCTAAAGATCTTTTCAGAATATAATTGTTCTTTATGCAAAGTCAGATTTCATATCTGCATTGAATAATGTCAATGTCCACTGCCTATACTAAACATGATGTTTTAAAACAGATTGGAAAGAAATGTTACTTATGTTTTTAATATTGTATTATGCAACATGTTTGATACATTCATTATAGTAAAGGTCTACTGTTCTGGCCACTAATTTCTCTAGTTAATTTCAATAATGCACAAAGCTGAAACATAAACATATATGTGTCAAGCCACTGGTTTCACTGTATTGAAATTAAATTCTGATAAAAGTGTCTAATTTCAAAAGTTCAAATATAAATATCAATATTTTTATTTATGGAACCAGAAAATGAAAGGAACATCCCTGCTTATTTAAACAAAAATCCATGAAGAAAATGGCCTCTGTATTATACAGGCAATTTTACACTTCATAGTCAACTTTTTTGTATTAGTTATACAAGCAGAGATATTAATGTTACAATATCCTTGGTCCCCTGTTTCAAAAATCCTGTTCAGCTTAGGAGAATCAATGTGTGTTCACATCACTGATTTTTATAAACTTTGAAGATATATTATCACCCAGATTGACAGTTGCCCCCACTGTTTCAGTACTGCAGCATGGACACTAACAAAGCTATCATTAATTTCTCATGCTTGTACCCAGTAATGTTTTCCTACATAATAAATATTGTATCTTTCAGATTCAGATCAATAACTGTTAGGTATGCATCTCTAAAAAGAAAGTAATAGAAATCCATAGTTTGTGCAGGAGGGGGAGCCCTCCCTTGTGCATTTTCAAATTTTTTAGGAGACATGGGTTTTCTTCTAGTCTTTCTTGTTCTTTTCTGAAAATTTTATACTGTTACACCTACCTATGTGAGCATTAGTTGTGATGAATAGTTTTCACTGAATCTATTTCAGGTTCTTAGAGTTTTTTCCTCCCTTCCATACCATAGTTGAGCTGCTGTATTAAACACACTTAACAGCTCTTAAAAAGTGGCATTTTGATACTGAATGCTAATCACAGATTATATCATTCCACTTCAAAATAATAAACTGTCAATTTTCTTTTGGTATTAAATCAATTTTGGCACTTTCCGGTACATTTCCAAGTAGCTTAGTGGAAGCTTAATTGCAATAAATCACTCTCACACGAATATTTTTAACACTGGTGCTCCTTCTAATTCACATGCTAGGCTTTCATGGGAGGGAGGGAGGAGGAAGAGAAACCTCTTCACTTTTAGAGCTAGTAAGACTGAATTCAGTTTTAAAGAAGAATAGTATGAACCCTGAAATATGATTAGGTTAGAACATGTGTTGATTAACTAAAGTATAATATTTTGTAATTCTCATGCAAACTCACACACACACACAAACGTACATATGGTAAAGTACTGGTTGCCAAGCACACAAAACCATATATAACTTTCTTATCAGCACCTCACAATATTGGTAGAAAAATCCATCTGAACTAGATATATTCTGATACTTTTCGCGTTTTTCATTGTTACCAAGGATCTACACCAGTGACACAACCAGACTTTTACTTGTTGCTTCTGATCAAAAAACTCACACATTGATTATGGGGCTATGCAGAAGGGCAGGAAAAGGTGAATTTGCCTTTTCCCTAAGGTGCAGCAACCTCACTGCCTGCCCTGAGGTTGCCTTAAATGGGGATGGAGCAACCACACTGGGGGGAGTCAATGAAATTTTTCCAAGACTGTATTGAAGCCCCAGCAACCACACCACCAGCCCCAAGGATGCCACAAAGGGAGAGGGAGCAACCACATGAGCCAGCAGAGGCTAATTTAATTTTTTTGTTGTTCTCAAATGCATGTGCACATGTGCAGGAACATCTCTCCACACCTGCACATCTGTGCAGGAAAACATCCCTGCACACCTGCACAGGGCCTGTTATAGGGTGGTATAGTCTGTCACTCTGTGTACAAAGGTGACTAAAGTTCAGCATCCCTGTGCACCTGTGTAGGACCTGTCATACACCCATATATCATGCAAGGATTCGCTGACCTCCGCTTCCCCCCAAGGAGTGGATGCAGTAGACAGGTGCCACTGTCAGATTGTGCCACGCTTGGGGAAAACGAACGGGTTTGTCAACTGAAAAGGCACTCCATCATCCTCCACAAAACATATCCCACACAGATCAGGGGGGAGGGGGAGGTACATGCAAGGAAGGTTTGTGTGGACAGACTTGATACATGCAGCTGGTGGTCATGCAAAGGACGAGGTCAACAGGACACACGGACCAACGTTACTCCAGGAGCTCCCTGCCCATCATACCAGGAAATGGTGTGCAGGACTTATGCACACCTGAACACTTGCACAGAAGAGGTCATAAAAGCCTCTTTTCATGCAAACTGTTGTGCATGCTGACAGCAAGTGTACATCCAACAGAATGCATTTATTGTCATAACAGAGGACAGTTGCTAGGGCACATGCATAGGGCTACGGTTAAGGTTAGGGTTCTAATATTCAAGTGTACCTGCACCAGTGCATCCACAACTGGAAGCATAGAGCACTTTAAATTAAAGCTTGCATCATAGGGTGCATGCTCTGGATCACAAAGTCAATTTCCACCTCCTGATCAAGTGCATTTATACAGCCATTTTCTGGTACATCAGTGTTGCTGCATACATACACGCATGTGAACGTGCACATCTTCACTGAAGGATCGGCTTTTCTTGGCATACAACTGCTAGAAGGCACTTTCCTGGAGACTTTTAGGCATGTTTCATCTAAAGGCCATGCCTACAAGTCACGCTCAAAGCATCCCTTTTTGCCTGTCTGCATAGCCCCTATGTCCCCATGTACCTAGTGCTTTTGGAAGCTACACCTATATTGTCAGGAAATTTAATAATTGTTCAACACACACACACACACACACAATTATGCATTTTAAAGCCTGGATGTTTTATTTGTAATTGAAGGAAATGCCTAGAGAAGATGAACCTTTTGGCTTTTAATCCAGTTACAGTACTTACAGCTTTAATGAATTGTTTTGAGACCACTGTGGCTTTTTTGTATGTTTATGTCGCAAAAAATCAGTGAACTTGCATCTATAAATTTCTCTCTTGCTATATTACAATCTCAACTAAAAAGACAAGGAAGAATTGTGTATGTAAATGTGTATGTATGTATGCTTACAATGGAATAAAAGTCAAGACTTTAGACAGTCTGGCATATCATGCTTGCTGTAAACTCCATCTGCCCACATGTTAATTTACACACTTAACTTACAATTTCCATGCTTTTTGGAGTGCAAATAAAACTCTTATGTTAAACTGCAGGTATTTGACACTAGCATACAATTAGAGTACCTGCTAAGTGAAACTTCAAACAAATTTGAAAGCCCCTCCTGATCAAGTGAAAAAAGGTAAAACCATTTCAATAAAAATAGCATAATGAATTGTGAAAAGAGGTGATAGTTATGTAAAGCTCATTATGTAAAACAAAGTTTGTAGTTTGCTGACTCAGAAAACAGACTTCATCAGTTCTCACTGTTCAGATTCACTTGAAGGCAAACACTAATTAGATTTTAAATCTAATTTATTTAAATCAGCTAAAATATCACAGATAGTGATGGGCAAAAACTACCACCACCCACTTGATTCAAGATTGAGAGGGATATACCAATTGTTGTCTCATAAGGTAAAAGATATAGTTCTTTTTGAAAAAGAAAAAAAAGGGAAATCCTATTGTGCTCCTAACAATGTGACAATTAATTGGAAAGATATGCTCAAAACAAGCACTGATCCACTAGTTTCTCTGCCTGACAAACTATTGTACCTCTCACTAGATTCTCCATCTTCCTCTGTCCTCTCAAGGCTTCCCAAAGTGCCATTGCTCAAAACAAATGGCATATAGTACAATAAAGGCAGTAAGGGATGGATTCCAGTTTGTTGGTTAGAAGGGCATGATGACTTCATGTTCTAACATTTTCATATATTTCCATAAAGGGGATTTGCTGGAATGCATTTACACCAACAACTACTAGTCTTATACCTTCCTCTATTCTGGGCGTGAAGAAGTTAGAGGTGAGTGCTTCAGCAATCACACTTTGAGCGCAGGAAAAATCAAACCCCCATGGTGTTTTTGCTTTTGTACAAAAACCATAATCAGAAATGGAGAGTTGTTTTTGGATGCTTCTTCCATGAACCTACTCAAAGTATCTCAATATTTTGAATGTTTGATAAGGAAAAACTTGAAAGTTCCTTATTACAAACTGAGCTGAATGTATTTTCTTTGACAGACTATATTGGTCCTATACGCAATAATCTTTGGGATTTTGTGTGTGTTCTGTATATTGGTGGTAGACAAAATTTGTTTTATGGAACTTCACCTGCAGTATGAAACTTACGTATATTCACTAACAAAACAATATTGATAAAAATGAAACATCATGTGAGATTAGAATACCTGTTCTCTGGTCTAAGTGAGTATGTTACATGTAGAACATTAAAAAAAAAAAATCAGCTTTGGAAAGGCATGTACAAATCATTGGTCCTAACTCAATAAGACAGTACTTCTGATGTTTTTCACTTAATTTTTTTCTCCTCTGTATGTAATTTGTTTGCATGTAATTCCAATATAAGTTAGCAATTTTTATTGTTTATACCCATTGGTATATTAGTGTCCACCATTATTATAATGTGTGTATTTTATTTGTAATTAAGTATATTTGGGGTGCATTCAAACTGTTTGATGTTTGATTGCTAAGACACAGGAGACTAAATTCAATTTTAGTCTCAGCTACAACAGATCAGTTGAAATGAATGGAACCTGTTAGACACAGTTACATTTTGGAGGGTTTACTATAGTTAGGACTATCATTGTATTTAGCTTAATGAAATTATCCCCCTTTGCAGATGGCACTTTGCACCATCTTGGAGGCAAGGAAGGGGAGGGGCAGCCTCACGCTGAGCACCCCAACCCCTTCCCAAGGCCGTCATTGGAGCGCCCACCATTGCACATGGTGGGCGCTCTGATGACGTCCTTCTGGCTCAGTGTCTGGACACGCTGAGCCAGAAGAGGTGCAAAAGAGCCACATGGCAGCTCTTTGGGTGCCCCTTTCATGGCTTGTGGAAGGAGCGCTATTTTAGTGCTCCTTTCCCAGGCAGTGAAAGGGAGGATCGGGGCGAAGGCATGGCCACCCATCTGCATCCCCCCTACATGGCCCCTATACAGCAAACTCCCCTTCCAAAAGCACATTTTCCCCCTACACCACCTTCTGCTTCATTTGCCAGATCTGTTTGTAGTAACAGAGATGAGTGAAGTAAAATAATGTGTCCTAGTTTTACAAGTGTTTGGAATTTGAGGAGGGAAGTGGGTAGAGTAGCCGCAGTACATCACCAAGAAAAGGGGAAATAGGGCACAGTTTGGCATAAAACTACTCCTGATTTAGAGAGAGAGGGAAATGTAAAATTAGAAATCATTGTAAGTTCAAGACACATATATAGGGTTGCCATACTACAAATTGTTGGCAGGATATCACTCAGTTTCTAGACATGCCACCTAATATATATGTGGACTACCAGCTTGTAGGAGTGAGATTTGGGGCCAAAAGGTTGGGCCCACCTTTGAATATGTTTAGCCCATGAGTGAAGTCTCACAAATTATGATTGATATTTGTGACCCATTCTCTCTCAATTCCAATTCCAATTCTCTGGGTCAATGTTACACCTCTGCAAGACACTCTAACATTTAAAAGAAGCTTAGCTGAAGTTTGTTTTGCAGAGCTCCTTGAAATGATTGCACAAAAAGCAACAGTGCCATTGGAATAGAGGGAAAGGGATACAACAAAGAAAGTGAATGCTGTGATACAGTGATTTAATATTTAATGTCCACATACTGTTGCTTTTCATTATTTGCTTGTTGTAGTAATATTGTGAATGTTTTTAGATGTTCAGGAAAAAAATATTGATTTTATAATGTTCAGTTAGGGTTCTTCAACTGACTAGCATGGGAATAAAACAGCCATCCCAATCATTGCCATCTTCTCTCCATTCTGTCTTGGTTTTCTCTCCACCACTGAGCCTGTAACTGTCTCCCTGTTACCATTTACTTCATCCCTATCTCCCCCTGTTCCTTGCCTAGCCACATTGGCAACACTACTGTCTCACCTATCTGAACCAAGAGGGGCAAAAAGAAAGATTTAGGAGATTATTGCATGTCTAAATATAGTGACTTAGGGCCTTTGCAGACTGCCAGAAATAGTGCAAATTGAGTCCACTTTAAGGGTTAGGGTTAGTGCTAGAGAATAATGGGAATTTTTTTTTTCCCTGAGACATTGAACCTTCTCTGTCAGAGAGATCTAGTGCCACAATAAAATACAATTACAGTAACCCGAACCCGAACCCTTAAAGTGGACTCAATTTGCACTATTTCTAGCAGTCTGCAAAGGCCCTTACTCCTTCTGAAAAAGAGTCACTTATGGGATGCAGTCAGGTATTATTGCAATAAAAATGCTGTCAATGCTGCTGGGTGACTACATCCTGGCTAAATCTCAGCTCTCACCTGCACTCAGCCAGTTGATTTGCAAAGATGGGAGCTTCCCATTTGTGAAAATCAGCCAACTAAGCATGGCTGGGAGCTGGGGTTTAGCCAGGATGCAGTCACCTGGTGGCATTGTTGGCATTTTTACTGTGATAATACCTGACTGCATTCCATAAGCAGCTCTTTCCCGAAGGGATATACCTCTTTTTTAAGGCATGCAGTGATCTCCTTCTATGCAAGGGCATAGAAGGGGGACAAGGCAAAGTAAGCTCGGGGAAGGCAGAGAAGGTAGGAGGTACAGCAGATGGGCGCTAATTGCAAAATAAGGTAGGTGTGGCAGCAGAAGATGAAGGAAAAGGAGTTGAATGAGGAAATGCATGCAGGTGATTTACTACAAGAAGCAAGGATAGGGAGGCATGGCAAAGATGTAAAGTAAGACAAAGGGAGTAAGTAATGCAGTGGGAGGATGAAAGAAGTAAGAGAATTAGACAGAAGGGGAAAGAAAGTACAAGAGAGAGATGAGTGGTGGCAGAAGGTAAGGGAAAAAAGAAAGGGAGCACAGGAGGGAAAGCAGTGCACTACAAGAAGCAAGGTAGGGGAACATAGCAAAGAGAGGAAATGAGGCAAGGAAGGGTGAGAGGTGCAACTGTGGGGTGAGAAGACAAGAAATATGAATTGCCTGGTAAAAGAAAAGAAAAGAAAAGAAAAGGAAAAGAAAAGAAAAGAAAAGAAAAGGAGAAACGAACTAGTGGTGCATTTTGTAGGTGCAAGGAGCAGAGGTGCAAGGGAGGCAAAGTGCAAGGAGGAAGAGATGTGGTAAGTTTGTTTGTTTGTTTTTGCTTTCTATCACATTTTCCATTTTGAAGCAGATGCCAGACATTTTCCGGCTTCCAATGATATTTTTTTGGATATGTAAAAACACTAATAGCAAATCAACAATGGCACTATTGTGATCTCATGAGGATAGCATTAGAAAATGCCTGACAAAATATTGTTGTTTGCTGTTATCATTTTTATCATCATTGTCATTACCATAGTTATCAAAGGCACAAAAATCTAGGGGGAAAAATGGATAAAAAACTCAAATTTATTAAGAACAAAATAGAGAAAAAAAGTGATAAATAAAAATAAAATAAAAATAAGTTAAAAATGTTGCCAAACTGTATAGGCAAATAAAAATCCAAGGTTCTATATACAAAAGCCGAATCAAAATTAAAATAACATTTAAATGCATAACTCAAAATAAGAGGAATAACAATACAAGCCCAATGCAGGGCCAAAAGTATTGCCAATCTATTTAGGCAGATAAAGAACAAAAATTTACAAACTTTAAATTGGATAAATGCTCAAAATACAGATAAGAAGGGTGACAATATAAACCCAATTTTGGACCATAAATTAATACTCAAGCCTTATGCATATAGCCGATAAGTACTAGGCTG
>CM034703.1:218703185-218734042 GCA_020142125.1 Phrynosoma platyrhinos
TCCAGGCCCCCAGATCCTTTTTTGGATTTATATTACAGATAAGAAATATAGATAATATATACTATAACTGTACGGGAACAACAAAGAAACAATGTTAATGAAAAATCTGGTAGTTTGGGAGAAGGAAGATTATATATATATGAGAATATATAGTTGGTGAGAAATCTTTTAGATTTAATGTAGTGTGATTGTTAATCTATGTTTAGTCTTAAATGTTTTTTTCTCTTTTCTCTTTTTTTCTTTTTGTCATTGTATATTTTTTCTTTTTTTTATATGTGTATGTAAATGTTTTTGTTTGTAGAATGTATGTGTATTGTAATGTGTTATATGTTTTTTGCTACTTTTTAAATAAAAAAAGAAAAGAGTTTTGTGCTCTGATGCAGTAATACATTTACCAAAAATCACTATCTTTGCAACTTCAGATATCCAAGCACATCTCCCACCCATACTAATGTGGAAACAGTAGGTATGATTTTCTTACTCAGAAGTAATTTACAATGATTATAGGTAAGCACGATTTTGGTTACAGTTTTAATTGTTCACTGGTCTTCACAAATATCCCAGTGCAGTTCTTGCCATGCATACACATACATACACACAGAGAGATAATGTATCAAAACACATTAATAAATGTTTCATATATTTAGAATAATATTTTTGTGGCATGTGTGTGTTTTGTAGGTGGGAAACATGATGGAACTGACTTACAGAGCAACTTTCTCAGGAAAGAAATGAAACAGATATGGACTAATTTTACTCAGGGACAGGTGCATACCAGAGCTCTTTCAAAAATGTAAATTCCAGTGAATCTGCTATTTGACTGGAAAAGAGGATTTTGAAGTACAAAATCTAGTCCTCACACTGACTCCTAAACAGCTGAGTTGTGGAATTTTAACCTTGTTTGAAAGGGCTTCCGGCATGCAGCCCCAGCTGTTAGATTACGCAGAACCAATCTGTGCTTGTATTTTCCTATGCAACCATAATACTCCTAATTGGATGACAGCATTGAAATCTAACCAGTGTATGCACTCCATGATGGCATATGTGTCCCATTTCATCATAATCTTCTTCTTCTTCTTTTCCTTATCCTATCTGTTTCTACTGAGTGAGCAATGTGCTCCACTTAATTCAGCAGGACTTATTTTCTAGTACATTTGCTTAGGAATGCAATCTAAATTTTCAATCTTATTTAGTTACTTTCCTTACAGTAGTTTAAAGATGTGTAGTTTTTCTCTGCAGATTCACTTTTTAACTGTCCATTTAAAACTCTTAACACATTTGTATATTTTGCCAATAAAGGGTGTTATTGCCTATGTAGTCTACATATTTATAATTGTTTTTTTATCTCCATATTAATTAATTTTTAGCTAGAACACTGAATTAAAATATTAAGACATAGCCATGTTAGTCTGGAAAATCAGTATGCAAACAGATCTTGTAGTACCTTGGAGATTAAGGTTGCATTCACACTTTAAAAGCCATGGGTCAATCCTATGGAATTCTGGGAACTGTAGCTTTGTAAGACATTTAGTCTTCTCTGTTAAAGAGATCTCTTGCCACAACAAACTACAGTTTGTAAGATCCCACAACATTGAGCTGTGCCAGTTGAATTAGTGTCAAACTGGATTATTTCTGCAGAGCAGATGTAGCCTAACTGAAAGAAAGAAGCTGGTAGCATGAGCTTTTGTAACACATTTATATGCATCTGAGGAAATAGGCTCAAGTCTACGAATGCTCATGCTACCAGCTTCTTTCTTTCAGTTACGACTTTTACAGACTGCCAGAAATAGTGCAAATTGAGTCCACTTTAACTGCCCTGGCTCAGTGCTAGGGAATCATGGGAACTGTAGTTTATTGTGGCACCAGAGCTCTCTGACAGAGAAGGCTCAATGTCTCAGAAAAAAATACAATTCCCATGATTCCCCAACACTGAGCCAGGGCAGTTAAAGTGGACTCAATTTGCACTATTTCTGGCAGTCTGCAAAGGCCTTTAGTTTCAAAGGTGCTACAACGTCCCTTTGCAGAATGAATTAAAATTTGTTTCCATATCATACAGTGAATGTGCCTCCTTCAACATTGTAAAGGAATGGGAATCTCTTGTTCAGAAATATCTCTCTCTCTCTCCTCTCTCTCTCCAGTTGCCCCTCTATTTTCACGGGGGATCCATTCTAGACCACCACCACCCACAAAAATGGAAAATTGCAAATATTAAAGCTCTATAGGCTTGAATAGTGGTGTGGGGCCTGCTGGCATGCCCTCCATTTGGTCCCCCTCTGTTTGCCACTCACAAATGGGCAAGGGACGCAGACCTGAAGTCCGTGAAAATGGAGGGGCAACTCTGTGTGTGTGTGTATGGCCGTTTTCACACGGGGCTTTTTGAGGACGCAATCCTACCTCCGTCCAGCCTCACTCTGGCTCCTTTTCCCATGTGTTCACACACATGCTGCAGCAAACCCCGCCCCTTCCGGTGCCATCCCTGCATCAGTCCGGCTTCTCGCTCCGTGTGTTCAAATGCACAGAGCAGTAAGTCCGGCGTCACTCCGGCCGAACCGCCTCTAACTCCGGCAAAAGCGCCGGAAAGGTAATTCCAGTTTTTAAAAGGAATTAAGTTTTTGCTGCCGGAGCCGTTCCGGAGTGAGCGGCACGAGCCGTTCCGGAATGGCTCAAGCCAGCTTTAGGAGCCCCATGTGAAAACGTCCTGTGTGTGTGTGTGTGTGTAATTTTGGTAAATAACTACTGTATATATTCATCTATAAGTCTAAAAATTTATGCTCAAAAATTGACCCCAAAATCCCAGGTCAACTTATTTATGGGTCACTATGGTAACGTAATAGCAGCTCTTTCAGATTTTCCCATGCAGTGTGAAGATAGTTTCTTTTTCTCTTGAGCCAAGCAGAAAGAGTCCTGAGTGATTAATGGAGAAAGAAAGTCCTGAGTGAACAAATGGAGCCAAGCAGAAAGAGTCCTGAGTGAACAAATGGAGACCCTCTCCCGCCCGTACTGATTGTGGCTGTCTGGGTGAAGGCTGAAACCAAATTTGAAATAAAAAGCCTCAGTTAGAGTCTCTCTTGCTATGTGCACACATACACACACTGAAGGAGCTTCCACGGGTTGACTTATCCATGTGCCATGGCAAAATCCAAAATTTTGGCCTCAAAACCTGCCCTCGACTTATACATCAGATCGACTTATAGTCGAGTATACATGGTATTTGCTCTTACAGTAACACATCAAGTCAAAAGAACTTCAAAAAGTAATGTCAGACCATTCAGCATGAACAAGGGTAGATTGTTGCAGCTTCACTTACTGCAAGATATCCCACTCTAGATTACAGCCTGCTTTGAATCCTTTTGTAAAGCAAAGCAAAGCAGCTTCATTTATATACCACTTCATATCGCGCATGGGATGTCTAAGTGGTTTACAACTGTGAGCTGATTGCCCCCCAACAATCTGGGTACTCAATTTAGCAACCTCGGAAGGATGCTGTCATTATTTTTATAACAATATTTCAGATTGTGCAAGAGGCTATAGAAGGAAGTGAATGTTTGCTATATACATGCAAGGTACTATTACATCTCATTCACTTTTGTTAGTTTCCTCAAAACTTTTTAACCATCAGTTGTTACATGAAAACATAACAAAACATTCATTTCCAAAAACAATCAATATTTGTATTATTACTGTTAACTTCCTGATTATTCATTGAATTTGTCAGCACCAGGATAGCTAAGAGAGCATATTTTCTTGTTAATGGCTGCCTCATGTTTAGTATTTTGAAGACAACTTGTTTACCATACCATGGCCTGTAAATAATTTTAGTGCCTAGGAAAGCTTTCTCTATTTTTCTCTTATCATGTTGCATGTGATATGTCCACTGAGAAAGACTGAGCTCTGTGTGTGTCACATTTCTTCTGAGAAGTGAAAATCTGTTTGCATGGGCATTTCAAATGACATACTTTACCATTTTATTAAGTTTATTGTGCAATTCATTTTATTGGGTTTTGTTATTTCATGAATAGCATTGCTGTGCTTCATTATCCTGTGTCAGTTTGTAGTCAAAGCAGGATTCTTAGAAGTTACTAAGAGACACACAAAGCATTTCTTTTCTGATTCTTAGACAGAATGGAGATAGGTAGAAAAACATGGCTATATTAAGAAGTGTTTTTCAGATCTCTTCAGACCACATTCATACAGCAGACTAGAGCTGTGAATATTTTATAGTGCTCAGGTTCAGAATCTTCCAACACATAGCTGGCTTGCATCTCAAAACATTAATAGGACCTGGTTGCCCAAATACAATAATGACTTTTTCAAATTGTTGATAAGGAATTTCAAAGGAACACAAAACCCATTAAAGGCTAGAGCTGTTGCCAAATTAGCAAAAACTGCTAACAAACAAACAAAATTCAAATCTAAATGTAGTGGGGAAACACTTTTAGTGTCATTGCAGACAACTGGGGTGGCTTACACCCTGATATATTGCAAAATCAACATTCCTGGATTTTTCCAGAAGTGAAAAAAATGACATATTCCTCCTATTTATTTCCAACAGTGGGAGCTGCTTAATGGCCTTGTGGTCATACAGGCCACAGATCACACTTTACCCATCTTTGTATCAAACAACTTAGGTAATTTTGTTTTCATTTGTATTTACTATCAATTCATCTGGAGGGAGAGGGCAATCATAGTAACTACTATGGACCTTATCACACAGGGTCCAAAGCAGACAGAATCCAAAAGAAATCCTGACCTAATATGTAATAATTCTCCGTGTTTCCACACGACATCACACAGAATCCCGACATAACCCCGAATGAATCCGAAACGAATTGAGATCTTTTGCATTTCATTTTCTTTAGGAAGTACGTGTGAGCGTCGGGAATCATTTCGCATTTATCGCGTATCCGAAATACATATGAACAGGCAATACATATTGGGGAGCATTTCCCCAATACGTATTGTGGAGCATTTCCCCACCCCCGCCTGCGCCGTGCCGGCTTGGGAAGGAGGGGTGTGTTTGACAGCTGGCTGTCAAACGCACCCCTCCTTCCCAAGTCGGCGTGGAGCTTGGGCTCCGGGAAGGAGGGGTGTGATGATGCTAGTTGCGTCTGATAACCATTTACATATTGTGGGGGCTCTTTGGGATCATTTCGGTATAGTACTGGATTTATTCTTATTACAGTTATTTTTTGCTTCGTGGCCAGCGTGTGATAAGGTCCTATGATTGTTCTCTCACATGTCATCAAGAGGCTGTTATTCATGTAATTTAAAGGTAGAGTATCTTTTATTAAAATGGAGTTAACTTTCATAGCCTTTAAACTGAACAGATTTAGATGTTCTGGTATTGCATTCAATGACTGAAAACAGAAGAAAGGAAGAAAATTTTCATAACTGCACATAAAGCTTGGACTGTATGTCTAAAGCTGCCTCAGTTACAGTTAAGGCAGAGGTCTGCCTCCCCTGTCCTAGCAGGAAACCATAGAGTGAAAAATCAGCAGTGTGCTGCAGCACAATATTTTTTCCTAGTACATCTCTGTCACAGCCCTCAAGAGGAATTTTCTCAAACAACCTAGTTAAAGATAATAAAATACCTAGGCACAAATACTATAAGCTGGAAATATATGTGTTTAGATTTAACTCTAAATTGTGTGATTTCTTAGTTTTAAATCAAGATCTTGACATTTTCTTTTCTCATAGAAATGTTGGTTCCTTTTTTTTATGTCTTCATTGCTGAAATAATGGTTCTACATGACTATTTGCTTACTTGATCATCTCAGTAGTTTTGGGAAATGTCAGTCCAAAATCCAGTTGCTAGTCCCATCTCGGTTAGCCCCACTGAATGAATGGAATTCATTGACTTACCATCCAGGAATTGATTCAGTGAGTCTGCTCTAGGGGGATCTAGCAATTAGATTTAGAGTTCAGTTCCAAAATGTAATGCTTTAGCATTTAACCTTTTCAGATGACAATCTGATCATTCAGTCTTCCTGCTTTGAAATCAAAATTCAAGAAAAACTTGTAGTGGACTTTTTTCTTCTTCTTCTGCTTTCTCAACCCTCATATTCCAATAAAAAAAAAACACAAGAAAAACTATTCTTCAGTTGCAGAAATATTAATTTCAATGGAATTGACACATTTTGTGTGCCAAACAATGTACTGAGGAAATACAAAGTATTTCCATAAGTTATGTTTCAGACCACTACGTAGTAGGGATGGGGGGATCCTTTTTTTAATTTAAAAACAAATATTTTGAGTGTTGAGAGAACCTGATGAGAAGAATTCTGGACTAACAAGAGAGTTTGCAGTTTAGGATTTATTCTGCACAAAATGCCTATGTGACTGTTTTGTGCAGGGGGGGAAATCTGTACAGGAAATAATATTTCAACATAGAAATGTTAATTCCTGCAGAGAAAAAAAGCTGCAGTTGGGGATTTCTTCTACAAAAAAATAGCACATTATTCATTTTCATAGAAAACAGTATTTTCTGTGCAGGAAGCAACATTTTCTGTGTAGAAAATAATATTTCAATGTAAAACTATTTATTCCTGCACAGAAAATTCTACACAGACAGAAGCTGTAATTGGGGATTTGTTCTGCTTAAAATTTACACTTGATTGTGTTGCATAAAAAACAGCATTTTTGCAGAGAAAATCACTGCATTTTCTTTTCAAGGATTAATATTTCTATGCTGAAATATTATTTTTCACATAGAAAATACTGTTTTTGCCCAAAATGACTATGTATGAATTGTTCACAGAATGAGCCTTGAATTGTGAATGGCCTTTGGAAACTGACTTTTTTGAAGTGGGAAGAAAATGGCTAACATTACTCATTGTTACATAGTGAAGAATTAAATCTCTACTGTGTAGTATTTCTGGAAATTTGAAAATATACATATATTTTAATGTTGTTTGGACCTCTGTGTTTTCAATGTTATTTAATGTTCTTCATGAAAGTATTTCCACTTTCCAAACAGCAACTTTCCAAACAGTTTTATAGATGTGATGAGACAGTCCTGCATCAACTCTGTGATGCTGATGTCTCAGAAGAATAAAACATATGTGGCAAATCCTCCTGAAAGTCTTTCTCAAAAGAACATATTAAAGATGAAATATAAGGATTTTTAGATCAAAAGGATAACGATTTTTTTGAAAATCTGTGGTGTATGATAAATTATTCTGAAGGTATTATAAAGATGTATAAAACTGCACCAGGGAATAACCAAGAAAGTTAGTAGTGACTTTGAAATTAATATAGATACAAAGCTAAAGACAAATAGCATTTTCATATATTTGTTGTAAACCAATGATATTGCATGGTATGGATATTCACTTTATAGTTCATTTTCTTGTCCTGTGAGAGACATGTGCATGCACACTCACCCACAAATAAATTACCATTTGGGATTACTTCTTGAAAAGTATTTTTTCGTCTCTGATCAAGAATTTATATAGATTATACAGCAATATGACTGACACAAAGCAATCAGCAGAAAGTTAAAAGCTGAGATCAGAGAGTAAGAATGCAGTAGTGACTTTGTTCAGAGGACAAATCTTATCCTTTAATGTCACTCAAATCTTGATACGTAGTATGTGATACCAAGCAAGGTAGCTAGAATTATATCACTCTGTTTTATGCTCCTTGTTGTTGTTGATTGTTTTTGTCAAACTGCACCAAGAGAAGAAAGTATAGATTCCATACACAATGTATTGGGTTGGAATGGGGCTACCTTGTTGAAACAAAAAACTACTGAGTAAAGGTAGTGTGCAGACATTCAAATAATTTCAGTAAAAAACTGATTGGGAAAAGGAGTGATTTCACCACAGCCCCAAAGAGTAGTACTTAAATATTCACCACTCCTTCAGGCATCTTCATCTTTCAACCTCTCTTGGGACTCAAAAATTCAAAGCACGTAAACTGTACTAAACCTAAAGACAATCTGTATCTTATGCAGAGTTCTGATGGCCTTGCACTGAAAGCTGCAAAAATTACCTATCACCTTGAAAGGAATACCATTTCATACTCACCAAAGTGGATCACCAGCAATTTCTGACCTAATATGGGAATAAAGAGATCAGATACAAGAGATTGGATTGAATAAGGGTGATTATGGATACTGGCCAAAAAAAGTGACTTCTAACAACCTTGAAGCCTGACTGGTTAGACCAGGGCTAGGCAACCTTTCCCCTTTAAGGGCCGAGGGACTTCAGCTCCCAGAATCCCAGGAGCTATTGGCCAACATGGGACTATTGGCCAACATGGCTGAGGATTCTGGGAGCTGAAGTCCCTCGGCCCTTAAAGGGGAAAGGTTGCCTACCCCTGGTTTAGACAATGCATGAGGCAAGACTGGGTGGAAAGTGGAAAGCCCCACACTCCAGGGCTAAAAACTAGAGCAAAAAGAAGATGGAATACTCTGACTCAATGTGGATCATTGCACCAATATAGAAACAGCCCAGTGCCAGTATGGGACTGTAGCAAAGCAAAAACACTTGCTCAAGTCCTGTGAATGAAAGTGGTGGAACAACATCAGAATGTGATCAAAAGGGTGTGACAAGACAACAAGAGGATAAAAGTTGTTGTGGCGCACACTACTGCCACCTTTCTCCTTTAGCATTTCACTTCTATCTGGCAGTCCTGTGGGAACTTGTTATCCTCACCCTTGCCACCTAATGAAGAGTAAAGGAGCCACACTGCCTTTTGTATGATGTCCCACCTCCTAAACTTCAAAATATTAGTAGCATGTTTTGTGACTAAAACGTAGGGCAAGCGATGTTGGAACAAGAAAAAAGTTTATTTTAAAATAGCGTATAATAAATGTAACTTGCTTCAGAACTTACTACTACAATCTTTCTTGGTTACAAAATTATAATATTTGTTTCTAATTCACTCACAGTACCTCAGCCACACTGGCTAACAATATCTATCTGGAGAGAACACCACAGCAACTCTCTTCTTTAGAGCTCTGTGAGTGTTCAGTCTCTCTCCTTTCTAGACTCTTTAAAGGCCTTTGCAGACTGCCAGAAATAGTGCGCATTAAATTGAGGCACTGCCCTGGCTCAGTGCTAGGGAATCATGGGAACTGTAATTTATTGTGGCACCAGAGCTCTCTGACAGAGAAGGCTCAATGTCTCAGAAAAAAATACAGTTCCCATGATTCCCTAGCACTGAGCCAGGGCAGTGCCTCAATTTAATGTGCACTATTTCTGGCAGTCTGCTTAGGCCCTAACTCTCCCAAAATACAATTCCCTCAGGAACACCTAAACACAGCCCTCCCTTTCTCTGGCTTAACTTTCTCAACTCTCCCTCTAACTATCCGCCAACTGTCAGCCTGAGCTTTTAAATGCTCCCATCTGGAATCCCATTGGCTGGCTCTCAACTGCCTCCTGATTGGCCAGCTGGACATTCTATTCACCATAGTAGTTAAGGAGGAGGGCCATACAAAACTGCTATTTTAAACTGGGAAACTCTAGAATTTATGCACATGTACTGAAATTAGGAGAGCCTAGGGCTTAAAAAAAATCAAAATTAAAAAATGTTACATTCTGTGTATGTGCACAGATGCACACAGCTGAGTGACAGTAAATAAAATATTATATAATACATTATTGCAAAATTACAGCTTTCCCTCCAATCTATGGTCATGAACTCTGAACACCCACTCCCTCTGCACAATGCACTTGTAGATCAGATCAATTTGCAGGAGTCCCATAACACACCCATCCTAACCTATTTCCCATAGTTGTTGTTACAATAAAAAAGTGTGAGGGTGTGTAAAATAATATATTTAGAAATAAAATTAGTCATCAAAGACTGGGAAATGTATATGATTGTTATAAAGAAATACATGCATTCATTATACCTTAAAATATCTCAGGCTGCAATCCTGAGGGTTAATCCTAGGATTAAGGTCTACTAAACTCATTGCAGCTTACTTCGGAGTAGATATGTTAATATTGCATTATTAATGAAAATTCTGGCAACGTAGATTCAACAAATCTTTCCTAATGTTGAGCCCACCAACAAGTTAGTTTCCCCTCCCCATGGCAAAGCTCTGGTGCATGCATACATGTAAACATAAGCATTAGTAGGAGAAAACAAAATGAATAAAACCATGCCCTAAAATATGAGATTTATGTCAATCAAAAATCTCAGAAACAAATCAGAACTAAAGGTAGGAGAAAATAAATGCTTTCAAATTGGGAATGCAATATTAATCCTATTTTAGGGATATTAGAAGTGAAATCTATGATCCGTTCAAGGGGAGAATCTATATTCTGTGAAAGGGTGAGACAGCCAAGAGGTCTGAAGATTCAAAGGGAATATTTTCAGTTTAAAATACAAGAAATATCTTTGCAAAGGAAAACCTCTTTTAGCTTTCAGAGTTCTCCAGCTTCCTCTGCTTTGTAAAAGTTGAGGGGTTTTTTTTTCCCTTTTGCTTACCACAAGAAGGCATTCAGTCACATGGCACAAACTCCAAAATGATTGCAAGGGCAGTTTCTGCTTTGATTTCATTCTGGCACCTCTCCTTCCTGGAGCTCAGGCTGCCCCCAGGTGAGTTGAGTGCAAAGTACATTGTATAAACCAAACTCAAATTTGGAACTAATTGAAGCAATTGGGAAGAGGAGGGAAATGTGGGACACTTTAAAAGCAGCTGAGAAAGTGAGAAGGCAGGAAGATGAATGTGGTTGCCCCAGCTGAACTGGGATACTTGCACAGTAAGGTCAATTGAACTACCTATTTGCATCAACTAAGGTGATGGTTGCAACCTATGTCTATCCTGGCACAGATTTGGCATAAAATAATCTCCAATGGTATTTTTGTCCCACTTTTATTTATGTTTTTATTTAACTGAACTGGCAACCAAATATTTTATAATTAGTCATTGAATAAATAAGTAAGTTACCAATACAGTTCTCTTAACAGTTGTTTCTTTGGCAACATTTTGTTGGTTACAATTTCCAACATTTTCTGTTACAGAGAAACAACAAAGAATCTTGATTTAACTTAAGAAACCAAAAAAAATGAATTGCCACATAAGCTTTTCTGTGCATCGGATCAGGACTCCAACTAGTCCAGGAAAGAGATGTTTTCCAACAGGAATTTCAAATGAAGACACCAGATTAAAATAAATGAATTAGGAAAAAGTAGCATTTGATTCTGTTTGCTTAGAATTCAGGAGAATATGGCTTTCAGTCTTGCTATAGGCATTAATTTACTGAGCAGTACTTCCACATTTTTGTTATTGGTTACTACTCTTCTATTGTGAATGGTCAGCATCTTCAATTTTCTTAGCTTTGTATTCCCAAAGACTGCACTTTTTCCATGCCTTTGCCTATTCACAGACCTGATGCATAGCCACCAGCTATGTAGCATGAGTTTATGCATTTTATAGAGTCCACCAAATCAGAACAGATTTATTAGCCTTGAATGTGTTACAAACTCTGTTTTATTGTAGTGGTGATCTTGGTGATTCTGCTGGACTTTGCTTGGTGAACAGTTCTTTTCCCATCACTGCTTATAAAATAGATTGGTTTCATTCGTTATTTTTAAAATGTATTTTGTTATTTCTTCTTTAAAATATTAATAGTACTGGAAATTATGCATATTTTCAGGAATTTCTCTCCTCATGCATATCAGCTATTATGTGACACTACAATAAATATGCTTAATTTATAGTAGCATTGACTGTAAAAGTAACATTAATTAATGGGTTCTTACAATGTTGTAAACATATTTGTTCATATTCCAGAAAGAATTGGTGTTGAAACAGTATTGATTATAAACACACTCTGTTTTTTAAAACAGTAAACAGAAAAACAATATATTCACAGTTGTTGTTAAAAACGGATGAACATGTCATTTCCTGAGCTTATTTTGCACATAATATTTGACCGCCTGCTGTATTTCTTACAGTAGCAATCCATGTGGAAATCACATTATTCCCCACATCTGATAGGATGGATACAAGCATATATTTACAACCAATAACTACAACGATGTTCAGTTTGTAATGACATTCTTTAATTAATTTTATCCTGCATGTAGATAACACTTTGGTAACTATCTGTACTTGAAAGAAAACTCATAATTTCTTAGTTGGGCTACAGACCAAGTAGTTATTTGATGTATCTTTTCAGATCTTATAGCTGTAAGTTCTCATTGTATCCTGTTTTATTTCATGACACTTTCAACATTGCTGTTTCTCTCACTCCTGAAGGTGAAAGAGCAGGTCTTATACCCTTTAACCCACCTAGCTTTTTGAATTGCTGGTAAGAATTGATTAAACTCAGGGGACTAATATTTAATTCCCTAAAGGCACCAGATCCTGTTTGATATTGGAAACTAAGAGGATTAGATGGAGGGGAAAATCCAGATTACCTCCAAAGTTTCCTGAACTGGGGGAATCAGCCAATGTCCACATGGCTCATTCCCACAATGGGCCGAACACCCACAGGCAATCCATACCACATAGCATCAAGCTGCATCACTCAATTATTATGAATGCATGTGCACCATCACATGAACACACCACCTGTGAATACCAATTACTTCCCTCATTCCACCCAGCTGCCATCCCATTGGAACTCTGCATGGCTGGGCATGTGACTGGCTACACAGTCACACCACCAATACAGTGGATCAGTGCAGCCAATGACACATTGTCAAAGCACAGTCATGGAGGCCCTCCCATACATCCCCTTTACCCCCTTCACCCCATGGCCTCCTGTTGGACTGTCTTGTTTATGCTTTTATTACATCCATTGCATCATTGGTGACTGTGGTGAATGGAATGTCCAGCCGGCCAATCAGGAGGCAGCTGAGGGCCAACCAATAGAATTCAAGCTGGGAGCACTTGAAAATTCCAAGCTGACAGTTGGAATGAAGAATTGAAGGGAATTTGACAGTTGAAGAGATTGGTCAGGGAGTGAAGCCAGAGAGAAGGCTGTGTTTTGGGGAGTTCCTGAGGGAACGGTAATTTTGTTAGTTAGAGTCCAGACTGAAGGGACTCGGAACACATACAGGACTCTAAAGAAGGGAGTTGCTGTAGTGTTCTTTCCTGAGAGATATTGGGGGGTTGCAGACTGCCAGAAATAGTGCAAATTGAGTCCATTTTAAGGGTTAGGGTCAGAGAATTACAAACAAATTACATCCCACCCACCCCTTAAAAGGTTATTAAATCTATTACAAATTAAAAATAGACAAAGTTAAAACAACAATCAATATACTGTAAAACAGAGGACTGTGGCAATGAAGCAGATAGCTTTCGGGGAGGCAGATAGGGTTCCCCTGAGGAAAGGAGGGGCCTGAAGAGGGACCTAAGGCTGGGATTTTCTATCCTGGAAAGGCCTGCCGGAAGAGATACGTCTTGACAGCTTTTTTAAAGCTGTCTAAAGATGTTAATTGGCAGATCTCGTCTGGCAGGCCATTTCACAATTTGGGGGCGACAACAGAAAAAGCTCTCTGGGAGTTAGCCGAAAGCCTCCCAGGCTGCAGCAAATTCTTCCCAGAGGACCGGAGAGTGCGGGGAAGATTATAGGGGAGGATGTGGTCTCTGAGGTAGTTTGGACCCAAGCCATTTAGGGCTTTAAGGGTGATAACCAACATCTTGTGCTGGGCCCGGAAGCTGATAGGCAGCCAATGGAGGGACCTTAGTACTGGAGTAATATGGTCCCTCCCAGATGTTCCTGATACTAATCTTCCACCATATTTTGCACCAGCTGTAATTTCTGAACCAAGCACAAGGGTAGCCCCATGTAGAGAGTAATGTTGATATTGGCTCTTTGTTGGAAGGTATTTGCTGTTTTCAGCAGAGCAGTGGTGGTATATTTCTTTCTCAGTGTTAACAATGACATCTGAAGCCTTGTTACAGCTGCCAGCTAGTAGTTGTCTTCCAGAATATCCTAAAAACAGTGTTGTTCTGAGATATTTTTAAGGATAAGAGCATAGCCAATCATTGCTGAAAACGGTAGCTACCAGTATGGCTTACCATTTTTACAGTGTCCACCATTCTTACACACACACACACACACACTATTCTGGAACAAAATTCTATGTCTAGGGCCTTTTGTGGGGGAAATGATGACTTATTCCCAGCATACAAAGGCTTTCTATAATCCTTAAGGGAAAGAGAAACAAAGAGAAAGAGAAACTATCACCACTTGCAGTAGAATTTAGTGATAACAATTTAGGATTATTTAGAAAGAGATAATAATTTCCATTCTCATTTCTTCAGAATTAATCTCAACAATGTCAACTATCCTGTTTCAGACAAAATTATTTTAATCATGTGATTGGCTAAAATTGCCTTTACTCAGTAGTTAGCAGCAAAACCAAATTAAAGTATGTTTAACAAGAGTTAACTTCCCTGCCTAAAATTATTTTCAGAGATATGCCAACAGTTGGTTTCAAAGAATGTACCATAAAAATTCAGTAAAGTCTGCCAGCAAAAGCAGAAAAGACAAAAACATGATTTTCAGCCAGAGTGCCAGATTTCTGTTAACTATATATGAGCACATTCTCTGCTTACATTTCATGAAACTGCCTTTCAACATTTGTTTTGCTTGTGTGATGAGGAAATTGCTTAGGTTCATTTGAACTGAAAAATGCTGAAAGAAACATTTTTGTGTCAATGTTGTGGCATTTTGCCCTAAACTTTAGAAATCAAAAGGGTGTTTTTTAAACTGTGTGCAGCTAGCATGTTGTTTTCAGCCCAATCTTTTCCATGTTTACTTATAAGTAAATCCTATTGAGCTGAATGGAAATTATTGTCAGATAAGTGTGTAAGATTTCACCCATAGTTTCTAAAGGATCACCTGATTATTGCTAAAAGATATAACAAATGGGAAGCTGGGTGGGGAGTGCTTCAGTCCAAGGTTTTATCCTTGTCTTAATATGAAATTTTATAAGGATAAGTCATCATTCAACAATTATAATGTTCCTGTGCTTTATAACTCATAAATTGTTGTGTTCATAAAGGCTAAAATCCTATATAAACTAAGTTGGTAGTAAGTCCTGTTGAACTCAGGTGGAATTACTTTTGACTGAACATGCAATAGTCTCTCTCTCTGAGGCAGCTGCCCTAGCATTTTAATGAATTATCCTAGCTTGGTTAGCTTCCTTCCTATTTACTGATATAATATTGTGAGATGGATTTTATGCATAGATATCTGAGTAACTGGTGCTTCTTCAGGCAGTTTAGATGATGTGTGGTCCTGTCCAGCAGTCCGGCTCTCTGATAGTTTTCACTTCACTGACATGGCAATCACCAAGAATGACCCTTATAGAACTAGCTATACATAAAGATGTGAAGGGTGAGTGCAAAGTGATTTGTCACTTTTCAGGAAAGGGTAAATTCACATCTCTAGCATATTGACACAATTCTCCCATCTCTGCCCTTTTGTCCATTAGTCCCATCAAAGTCTGTCACTGGATCATGTTTGGCAGGAGGAAGGTGAGCTGCTATTTCTAGCATGGCTTTATTGAAATAGCTCCAATTTTGTTAATACATCTTTAACATTTCATTTTAAGGGAGCAAATCTAATGCCCAGCCATCTAAACTCTAAGAACAGAAATACAACAGAGGGAAGTAAAAATAGATAAAGACAGGAAAACAGAAATGTTTCTGAGAAGTTTTCACATGATGGTGTTTCAGTGACATAGGTCCAAAATACACTGCAGAAATAATCCAGTTTGAGACCACTTTAACTGTCCTGGCTCAGAACTAGGGAATCCTGGGAATTGTAGTTCATTATGGCACCAGAGCTCTCTGACATAGAAGGCTAAATGTTTCACAAAACCACAGTTCCCAGAATTCCCTAGCATTGAGCCAGGGCAGTTGAAGAAGTCTCAAACTGGATTGTTTCTGCAGTGTGTTTTGGACCTTGGATAACTTGCATTTAATAAGTTGAAGTAGCCCATTTTGTCCAGGATACTGTTTGAGCATCATACTAGTGCAGTGATCTATTACTCTAGTGGATGAATTTCTTCAGACTAAGGGGGGTTGCAGACTGCCAGAAATAGTGCAAATTGAGTCCACTTTTAGGGTTAGGGTTAGTGCTAGGGAATCATAGGAACTGTATTTTTTCTGAGACATTGAGCCTTCTCTGTCAGAGAGCTCTAGTGCCACAATAAACTACAGTTCCCATGATTCCCTAACCCTAACCCTAGAAGTGGACTCAATTTGCACTATTTCTGGCAGTCTGCAACCCCCCTAAAGCAGGGGAAAGCTGTGAAATGAGAATGAAGCTTATTCCTTCAAGCCATCTATTCCTTAGATGCCTGGATTCCAGAGATTCCACAGAAATGAGGCAATATGGGAGGGGTGTCATCGACAGTTTTGTGTGCCATGGGACAAAAGATGCTCTGCTCTTTTTTTTAAAAAATGTGTAATTATGGAGTGTATAGAAAATTTGTTTCTTTTCATGGACATCCAAAAATACACAAAACAAGTTACTATAGCTTAATGAAGGAAGGAAAAATATGGCAAAAGCAAAAATGTCTTAATGGGTCAAAGTTTAGGGAAATTTGCCAAGAGGAAATCCACAGCATAGAAGGCCTGTAGAAGAACAATGGAACAGCACAGAAGGATTCCAATAATCAACACATATTTATGCAGAATGTTAATGAATTTTATTTCAGTATATTACATTGTGAACCAATGGGAACAATGAAAAGTTGGTAATCATAAACATTTGGAGAAACTGTGGAGCCAAAAATGTTGACAGTGAACACATCACATAGAAGCATGTCAGTCCTCCTTCCAACCAGTTAAGTGTTTCCACTCCCATTTTCATCATGAAATGGGAGAAATATTTTCTCACCCTAGAATTTTCATAGACATCATGGCAGAGGAGGAGAAAGTTAACTACAATCCTGATAACAAGAGGTTAAGCAAGAGGTTACCTAGTATTAAATGTTTAAAAATCCAGTATGTCTCTGAGGGGGGAAGCAGACAGGCACCCTGGGCTGCCCCCGAAAGCGGAGGATTGAGGCCG
Source organism: Phrynosoma platyrhinos (assembly GCA_020142125.1). Taxonomy (NCBI): domain Eukaryota; kingdom Metazoa; phylum Chordata; class Lepidosauria; order Squamata; family Phrynosomatidae; genus Phrynosoma; species Phrynosoma platyrhinos. The sequence continues at coordinate 218,720,180 of CM034703.1, forward strand.
AGGCTGCCGGACACCTCAGTCTCAATCCTCCCTTTTGCCACCTGTGAAAGAAGTGCTAAAATAGCGCTCCTTCCGCCAACCACGAAAGGGGCGCCACAAGAGGCATGGTGCGCTTCTTCAGCATCTCTTCTGGCTCAGCATGTCCAGATGCTGAGCTGGAAGGACGTCATTGGAGTGCCCATCATGTGGATGGGCCGTTGCTCCAATGACGTTCTCAGGAAGGGGATGGGGTGCCCAGCGTCCAGCTGTCCCTCCTCTTCCTGGGATTTAAGACAGCGTTTTGGTCATCTGCATCCCCCCTGAGTGTCATGTACTCCGTCCCCAACTATCCATATTGACACATATCCCTGTATTCTAGACCACATATTAAAATGTATAGTGAATTTTCAGGATTATGGAGACCCCTACACATTTTGGATGTTAACTGATATATTTATTCACTTTGGCCCTTAAAAATATACAATTTTTAACTGATTTAGTAGAGACACTTGAAATTGTGGCCTGTTTATAATGTCTACTATTTTTATAGGCTGGATCTTGAATTTAAAGCCAATATGTAGCTAGTTATCTGAACAGTCTTACAAAGAACTTGGATATACAGTTTTAGAGTTGCTTAATAAATGAATTAGAAATATATAACACTTGCATATGCTCAGGACAGTAGCAATCAGAAGTCCTCATTTTCTTTTCCTTTGTAGAGACAGATGGTTCAGTGGTGAGTATTTGTAAAAGTTTATATTTTTCAAAATGTGGCAGTCAGAATAATTTTAGAAAGGGACTATTCAACTTAATCAGCCATATGTTCAATAACTTTACTTGTTTTGTTCTGTGGAATGGATGTGAAATGCACCCGTCTTTCAGCATGAATTTGACATTTTCTTTGATTCTTCCTACACAATTTAAATTTTTCATAAGGTGCTAAAGATGTGACACATTATTACCAAAATGCTGTGCAAACCTGTACATAGCCAAGCTTAAATGATTTTAGATGAGCAGTGTATAGTTCCTCTCAGTGGAATTTGGTGTTCTTGAAGATCTAATTGACTGGCAGCTTCCTTAGTTCTGCATAAAATAGATCTAAAATTATTTCCAGATAAGTTCTCCAAGGAATGTATGTTAATCATCTTTCAGTTGTGGATATGGTAACATGAGTAGAAGTGTATCAGTGAAACACTAATTTGTTCTCCAACAACTACACCTACTTCAAAAACCTTCCTCTACTTACCAAGCATCTATATGTGTAGTTAATTCATGTAATTGATGTACAGTTCTGCTTTCCGAAATAACAGTACCGGGTGGAAAATTTTGTGTAACCTCATCTTTAAGAAAAACCAGAACAACTCTTAGAGGGCTTAGAGTCCAATCTTTCTGATTCTTCTATTTCTAACAACTGCAAATTGGATTCTATAAAGGTTCACAAAGTGTGTAGATTGTCTAGATCAGAGGTGGGCAGCCTCTAAAGATCAACATCCTTCCACATGGCAGCACCCCTCCCCTCCCCCAAAATTTGGTAAAAAATGGACACTCGTGTCCCCTGGGGAGTGAAATAGGAAATTCTATCCCAATCTCTATACATATTTTAGAAACTTTCCCTGCAAAACTGGATTTCAAAACAGTAGGGGTTTGGGGTTATAAATGGGAGAGGTTGAAAGAGCCCTGTAGGGTACAACATGTGGGCCATGAACCACCTTTTCCCCATCCCTGTAAGCTCATATGAGTTGTTGAAGTGATGGCCATCTACTGTTGATTTTCATAGGGATTTCTACTTCAGACTTACACACCTGGTTGTTGTTGTGCACCTTCAAGTCATTTCCGATTTATGGCAACCTTAAGATAAACCTTTCCTGGAGTTTTCTTGGCAAGATTTCAAAAAATCATAGAATCATAGAATTAGAAAAGACCACCAGGGCTATCTAGTCCAACCCCCTGCCATGCAGGAGCTCTCAATCAAAGCACTTCTGATAGATGAACATCCACCCTCTTTTTAAAAATCTGCAAAGAAGCAGACTCCACCACTGTCTGAGGGAATGTGTTCCATTGTTGAAGTGCTCTTACTGTCAGAAAGTTCTTCCTAATGTTTATGTGGAATCTCTTTTCCTGTAGTTTGCAACCATTTCTGCATGTTCTAGTTTCTGGAGAAGCAAAAAAAAAAAAAAAAAAAAAAAAAAAAAAAAAAAAAAAAAAAAAAAAAAAAAAAAAAAAAAAACTAGCTTGCTCCATCTTCAGTATTACATCCCCTCAAATATTTAAACAGGGCTATCATATCACCTCTTAACCTTCTCTTCTCCAGGCTAAACTTACCCAGCTCCCTAAGTCTCTTCTCATAAGGCATGCCTTCCAGACCCTTCACCATTTGAGTCACCTTCCTCTGGAGCTGCTCCAACTTGTCAGCATCCTTTCTGAAACTGGGCATAGTATTCCAGCTGAGGCCTGACCAAAACTGAATAGGGTGTTCCCTTGATAGATACTGGACTTCTACAGGTGCAGTCTAGAATCACATTGGCTTTTTATGCTACTACATCACCTTGTTCAGAGGTTTGCCATTGCTTTCCCATGAGGCCGAGAGTGTGTGACTTGCCCAAGGTCTAAAGTGGACCACTCCACCAATATTTTGCCATGCTAATAGTGTAGCCTCTAGTTAGGAGCCACTAGTTAGGAAAGAAAAATCTGCATGGCAAAAGTCAATGGTCATATTTTACCTATGCCAAGCAATGAACTCTTGTTAACTAGAATGGGGATGGGCTTGGGCATATGCATTAGTCTGTGCTATATTGTTTTACTTTGAATTTGGGCTGAAGGAGAAGCATTGACCAGGTTAAATGCAAAATAAGTTAATTTGCTGAAAAAAGTCTGGATGAGAAAGAATAAGAGAGAGGGAAAGAGAGAAGAAGGGTAGAAGTAAGAGAAAAAACACATGGATTTAAATGAGAATGAGAACTAAACAAAAGTCCTCTACAGATGGTGCAAAGCACCGTCTTGGAGGCAGGGGAGGGGAGGGGCAGCCACACGCTGGGCACCACAAGCCCTTCCCAAGGATGTCATCACAGTGCGCACAATTAAGCACAGTACACGCTGTCAGGACATCTTCCCAGTGCAGCGTTTTTACATTATGCACCGGAAGAGGTGCAAAAGAGCCACGTGGCAGCTCTTCGGGCACCTTTTTTGCGCCTGGGAAAGGAGCGGTGTTTTGGTGCTCCTTTCCCAGGCGGCAAAAGGGAGGATTGGGGCCAGCATGTCTGGCAGCCTCAGTCTCGATCCTTCATTTTCCGGGGTGGTCCAGGGCTGACTGTCTGCATCTCCCCCAAAGAATGCTTTGAAAATCCTTGAACAAACCTGTTTTTAAAATAAGCAAGAGGCTAGGCAACAATTTAGGCAACATTTCCTTTATCCTTCCACAGATTAATGGAGCCATGTAGAACACCTGCGCTAAGGAAAGAAACGCATGTCCTTCTTAAGAGTTAAAAGGGAGAAAAAATAATTGTGCATTGCTAAGCAAATAAAGCAAGTGGTGTAGTGGCTGGACTGTGACTCTGGAGCCCAGGGTTCAAATCCTTACTCAGCCATGGAAACATACTGGGTGACCTTGGGCAAGTCACCTTCTCTGAACAAATTTTGCCAAACCCCCCCCCCCCCGATAGTTTTTTCATCTTATGGTCACCATAAGTCAGAAATGACTGGCAGGTACACAGCAGCAGCAACAACAACAAGAAAATAACTATTCTGTTCCTCTATTCTGAAATGCTTGGTACCAAGGTGAAATTGATGCCACAGATAAAATGTATTTTTCGTACAAAGTGAGAAACACTAATTTCATTAGTATAAATGCAGCCAAACCTGAGCTATTATGCTTGCTTCTTAGTGAACATTTTTGGGGTTTTTTGTGTACTACTGAGTTATTTTAGTAAGGGGGAAATAGCTCATGTTGTGCATCTCTGCATGCGTGAATTATATCAACAGCTACTTTGTAGCAGAACATATCTTGTGGAACACTTCATTTCTTAGATATAAGGTTGTTAAAAGTAAGGCTCAGGGATAGTGCAAATTTTCTAATGTGATATTTCTTTAGGCTGATGTATCTCAAGTTTCCTTATTTGCTACAAATCAGTTTCTTCTAAAAAGTGTCAACCTGATTTTCTGAAGCCTTTTTTATAATAGCTGCAGCATCTGCAAATTTTTCTGACTTGGCTATAAATTTAGTTTTCTGAAATTTTAACCTCTTTCCTTGCCCTCAATCCAAGATTGGCAATAAAAGAAAAGTGAGAGTCAGGTACATCTAATCTAAGACATCGAGTTTATTCAATCTGATGTAACAAAATTTCATCAAATTTGCAAAATATGAATAACACATAACCATCACAATAACAAAACACTTCTAAATTTACGAGGCTGAATCCAACACATGAATACCAACTAAGAATCACATTGATTTCTGTAGCAGATGACTTAAAAACACATTAGGTGGCATGACTGCATGGCAGTAGATTGATTTTAACATAAAATGCATAGCACTCGATACTTAACAATATAACATGTTCACTAATGGACAAAACTGTTGTATATTGATGAAAAAGAAGGACAAGTTTGATTACAGATCTCAGACTAGTGCATTGCTTTAAAATGGTCAGCTATTATTGAGATTGCTGCAAGAAGTGTTATTGGCCTATGCTGGACAAGTAGAGGTGACTTCAGCTTGGGTAAGCTCTTTCCTAAGTAGCACCAGTTTTGTGTAGAAGAAGTAAACCTGAACACGGGAATTCTGAATGCCAGAAATTAACACATCTCTCCTTCCTTCCATGCAATAATACGAATCTTGAGAAAGTGACTTTTTGGAATGAGTTTCTCAGGAGCATGGATAATATAAAAGTAATGTTTCCAAGTTTGCAAAAGAAGGACAAAGCAGTGCAAAATGTAGGACATTTAAGAAAAATGTAGGTCATTACAAAATAAAAGCTAAAAACACTCATATAAATATAAATTCATGCTTCTTAGGCATGCCCAAAATGGAGGACATTATGGAATTCCTCCTGGATAGAAGGCTGAAATGTAGGATATGTCCTGGAAAAGGAGGATGTTTGGTCACCCTATGTGTGTAAAAAGAGTTTCAGCCATGGGAATTTCAGTCATGGGGCCTCTGCACTGTAGACACTGCATTCCAAAAATGATATTGTAGTGATGTTTTGTGAAAATAATTCCAGAGTGGCAGCCCTTTGCATCTATATCTGAATAGATATAGTCAGAGTAAGGAAGTATAGCACTGCAGCCTTACTTTCTGTTTAAAAGCCAGGAAAAAAATGCTGAACGATAAAACTTTTTCTGATCTTATTTTAATATTGCTGTGGAACAGAAAGTTACCCTTAAAACTGTACAGCAGGTGTTTTGTTTTGTTTTTAAGGGTGTTGTTTTATAAGAGAGAAAAGCCTGTCTCACTAGGAATTTCTAACTTTTGGAGGTTACGTTTAATAGTATGAAGTGAATATGTTGCTTTCACTGCTGTGCATCTCTAGTAATATAATTTGAAGTGCTAGGGCCCTTGCATCCATTTCTGAATCTATTATTAGTTGATTAAATTAACTGGCTGGATCAGTACAGTGAGAAGAGATGCTGTAATGATATTACAGAATTAGTATGCTATGATGAATTGTCAAGAAAAGTAACTGTGACAGCCCTGTGGCCATATGCACTTAGCCATGCAATTTATAGTCATTTGAAAAGCCAAGGACTTTTCAGTTTTGGTTAGGAAATTTGTTCTTTCTCTTGACAGAAGTGGAGGCACATTTATAAAAGAAGGGGTTTACAGTGGGGTTTGCATGGTAAAGGGAAAAAAAATCAAGAGGGTCTCTTTAACTGCAAGCATTTGGGTGATTTGCTGTGAACAAGGCCCAAGGAAGGATGCCTTTTATTGCAACTGTGGCAATTCCCGCAAATAGATTTATATGATAGCATTGTTCCTTTACAGCTGCAGGAGATAATGTTACTCTGGGTGAGATAAAACTAAATGCAATCTCTCTTCACAGTTTTCTGGCTTATGGAACACTGTAAATCTTGGTGTAGTACATGCAGCATATTGTTAACAATACAGCTAGGTGGTGATGGTTGCTATTGTTCCTGGTGTGACTGTGTACTTATTGCTACATGTTTCCTCTTGCTGCAAACATGTGTAAATCAATTAATATGATTACTGAGTGACTTCCAGGTTTTAATCATGCACAGGCAGGTTACTGGTATTATGTGCTGAGAAGGATTGGGGGTGCCTCCCCTGATAATTTTGGGGAGAGATGCCCTCCTTGCTCAGTTCACAACCTGCCGCTGTCATTATGAAAGCATAATTATTTCTTTTTTCTTTCCTAGCAAGCAGCAATTTCCTTTAGAAGAAAATGTTTTTCCTCCCCACCAAATGGAAGCACTTTTGCTACTGTTCCCACTTAGAACATTAGAATGAGCTGTTGTGGATTTAATTTACTTCTGCTGGTGAACAGTCTTCAAGCCACCAAAGGCTAGTGGCTCCCTATCCTCATATGAGGATAGAAGTCATATCTGAATGAGACTCTGCTTGAATAGGAGCTTTTCTGTTGGCTTTAGTGGTGGAGTACCTCTTAACCAATTCCCAAACCACACATCTAAATATTTTAATAAATAAAATAAACATTTTTTTAAATAGAAAAAAGATTATCACACTCCACTGTTCCTCTCAAAGTGCTACACAATGAAGTAATGAACCCAAAGCAAAATCAGTAGAAAAAATAGCATGCCTGCCCTCCTAAGATTGTCTTGCTTAGAGACAGATTAAAATTTGCACTAGTTGTTAAATTAAGGGCACTAAAGGAAATGAGTACATTTCTGTTCCTGAGTCCTTTCTCCCCAGAAAAGAGGATAGATGAATCTGAGGGATGAAATAGTAATCAGAAATATTTATCAATGAGATTTTTGACAAAAAAAAAATAAATTAAAGCAGTTCATGCCTTCTTCGCCTCTTCATCATGGGGTATATGTATCCAAAGGTTCCTCTCCTATTTTATTTTTTTAAGTTTTTGTGTGTGGTAATTCACCTTAAATAATAAATTATTGTCACACCCTAAGTCAGAAAGATATTTGAGGCAAAACATTTGTATTCCTCTGGTTCAACCATATCAGCATTGTAACTGTGTGTTGTCTTTAGTGGTAGTGATGATGTATTGTATGTGTGTTTGTGTGTGTATAAACAGGAAAAACTGCAACATATTTTCACATCTTCCATCTCAATAGCACAAAGAGAGGTGCAAAATCCATGAGCTTTTGGCTGCTCCCTGCCTACTATTTTTGTGTCTCCTCATGGGTCAAGCCTAAACTAAATGTGCAGCAGCAAAAATGGAAGTCTTTTTGTGGAGAATAAAACTGGCTGGGTACATTTCTTTATTCCAAAGTCTCTCAGAATAGTTAAACTTTGAAACAAGGTTTCCCATATACCTTCTTTTCAGGGACAATAAAAATATTCCAAAATCTTCCTCAAAGCCCTACTTTAACTGGAAAGATAACAGCAGTGCCAGAAACACTACTGCCCTTGGAAATAATATATGGGCACCCCACTTTTTTTTCCATCTATGAAGTTGCCATTTTTGCCACTATTTGGAAAATTATTTGGCAAACATGTTCATAAGATGGTTTTAGGAGGTGGTTAGATTTGGCTCCAGTAGCATTAGAAGTTGTCCATTCCTGGTGTAATATGTATAGAATACTTGCAATGGAAAGATATTTCAGGCCATTGCCTAAGGAATAGTCTACCAATGCTACCAGTGAAGGTGGTTTGCCTTTGAAGTCCGTTCATTGCTGACAAACACAGTAAGCAAGTGAATGCTTTGTTTTCAACAAATGGGGAAAAAAAACTAAAAGATTCCATGTACGTCATGAAACCTCTACAGTTAAAGTTTTCACTGTCAGCAAAGGAAAATGAATGACTTTCAGCTTTAAAGTTTAAATGCCTTGCTCAGCAGGGAGTCCAGAGAGATTTGTTCAGCTGAAATGAGCTTATAATAAAGCTTTCTTCCAAAGATAAGTAAAGACAACATTCAGTAGTTCTATTCTCCCTTCCCAGAAAACACAAATAGGTCTTCTTTGTGTTATGATGCTGTTACTGCCTCTTATGTGGCATGTTAGAATTCACAGTGATCTCTTTCCGTACTGTCTTATTACAGCTTTTTAGGCACAAAGAAGATTGGACTGAATTTTACCAGAGTCTCTTTAAAAGAATGTCAGAAATATCTATGTGTCTATACCTCCTTGATGTAAAGATAGATGATTTGAAAGCAAACAGACAGTGATAAGTACAACTTTCTTTTGAATGCACATAGGATGCAGAGTCAATACACACATACACTGTGTGTGTGAGAGAGAGAGAGAGAGAAGTGTGGTTCAGCATTGGGCTATGACTATGGAGATCAAGGTTCAATTTCCAGCTCAGCCATCTCTCTCTCTCTCTCTCTCTCTCTCTCTCTATATATATATATATATATATGTAATGATATATATATATATATATATATATTATAGAATATAAAGTATGATAGAAATATAGATAGATAATCATTCTGCACTTCCTTTCAAAAGTTTGTGTTAAAATTCAGTCAAGATAGATGGATGGATATGCAAATTATAAAATAATGTTTGAGATTCATTATATTCTCAGGCTTCACAGCATTATCTCTAGATCCTGAAACTCTATCCTATACATTTGCTCATACTTCATTTGATCAAGTTGTTTGTGTGTGTGGGGGGGGTTCCTTTAGTGCTTGAATCAGTTGTTTAGGATGTAAGTTATGACTGGAAAACATTGTCCATTCAGCTGGTTTGTGTTTGTTTATCATGGGGTTTTCAGGGCTCCTAATGAGCTCTTAACAAGCTGTCAGTTACAGTGCTCATGCAAATTAGCCTCATAGACGTTGAGGGATTGATGTACCTAGTGTTAAAGTCCTGATCTCAAAATGCTATGGGATAAATTGTTCTAATTTCAATCACTCTCCTTCCCAGTGTGCTCTCTTTTGTGCCAGGAAAGCATTTTGCTTGGCAGTTTTGTTTAAATTATGTTTACAAATAGAATACGTAGTTAAAATAACAATTAGCCAAAGTCATGAACAGTGTTAAATATAAGTAATGTTTTGTTTTTGTTTTTTTAATTAGTTGCTTTTGAGAATGTGAAGGCTCTAAATGTCACTCTAGCTTTTGGTTTGAGAGCCAGCATAGTGTAGTGGTCTGAGTGTTGGACTCACTCTGGTGAGCAGAGTTCAAATCTGCACTCAGTTATGGAAACCCACCAGGTGACCTTGGTCACACTCTCTCAGTCACAGAGGAAGCCAAAGGCAATACCCCTCTAAACAAATAAAACCCAAGAAAACTGGTTACAAGTTTGCCTTAAAACTGCCATAAGTCAGAAACAACTTGAATGTATACAACAGCAGCAGCAGCAACAACAACAAAAACACTTTTGTTTTGCTATTTGGTCATGTTTCTAGCTCATTTCCATACTATTATTTTCCCCAATTTTTCTCCTTAGCACATTTTTTTTTCATATTTCAGTTTATATGCACTTTATAAAATGAGCTGTGGTCTCATTTGCTTATGCCCCAGTGTATCTGCTATTTATAAAGGCAATTTAACTAACAACTTAAGTGATTTATATCTCACCTTCAATGATTCTTAAGACAGCTTAGAGCAGGCTGCTTCAAGCCTCTTTCAGGAGTGGTTCTGTTTTCCATAAGAAAAAATGGCAGTGGAGAGAGACACATAGATGCACATAAGTGAATTGGAAAAGAACTCTTAAAGGATTTTTTTCTCCCCCCAGAAGCATTAAAAAAGTTTGGTAACAAGGGCAGGAATATAAGTATATTATTACCCAGGCCATCGTATGGATAGATAAATTAGCATACATCAGTCTCTATGAATGTCAAGGACTCTTCGTTGAGCAAACTTCCTAATCTTGCAAAGTCATCGGATGCACAGAGCCCTTTTAAGTCTCTTAGGAATAGAGATGTGAAGACGTCTTGCTAAATTATTTGTTCTTGACCAGACAGGCTGTCTTGACACATCAAGATGCCCTGTCTCCACACCTTCACAGCCTTTGAGAGTTTGTTAACCTATGTGAGATTTCTCACTTCTTTTGGGAAAATCAACTTCACTGTGAGGACAAAACACTGAGCACCTTTTTAAAACTGAAGTTTTCTACACTTTGTGCAAAATTATGTCCCCATATAATACCATTGTGTTTTCCTTTTATGAAGCCCTGCACGGGGATGAAAGAAGTATTCATGGTTATTCATTTCTTGGCTGAGAAGTGGATTTCAGACACTCAGGAATTTCAGTCAGGAAGAATAATACAATAAAGAGAATTTTGAACAGTTTTCGCCTGGTATTCACACGTCCTGAAGTGTTTTGGGATATTATTTTGCAGCAAAATATATGTGTTCTATTTGCACCAGAATTGTTGGATTTTTTTTTGGGGGGGGGGAGGAATGTTTCAAAATAGACAAAGGTGGTTGTGTGTGAGAGAGAGAAAGATTTTTTGCTTTCTATACAAAAAAGCAATCTTGCACAACACAAATTTTATCAAAAAAAATGTGCAAAAAAAAAACAACCCAAGAATCTTGACAAAAACTAAATGCTTTAGTTATATAATATTGCAAGATTTTTGTTCAGCAAAATTTTTTTGTTGTGTAAAAATGTTTTGTACAAAATTTGGTAGTTAAAAAAGTGATGTTTTTCCAAAACCCCACATGGCTATCTGGACAATTCTCATACAACAAAAGTATTTCTATGCCCATTTTTTTTTAAATCAACACCTCAGGGGTGCAAATACCAGGAAAGAACTTTGCAAAATATTTATTTTCTCCGAGAACTCTGGGAACAGCTCCCAAGAGCATGGAGAACTCACCTCCAGTATTTGTAATGACTGCATTGCAGCCACGTGGCCTAATGGCCAATTGCAATGCAGGTTCACAAACACAGTTTCACCTGCCATTTACCACACATTTATTCAGTCATAATAGTGTAAGACAATCCTGCATACCCTGACAAACATTCCTACCACATATATTAACATTCCTACCATATATACAACAAGTACAGAAGGGATAACTGGCTGTTAACAAACAAACAAATGAACAAACAATCCTTCTAGTCCATTCAACAAGGCAGCAGCTACTGCAGTTTAGCTGTTCAATTTGTATTATTTGTGCAGTTTGTGCCTTGCAATTTGTGCACAGAAATTCTTCTTGCAAATGCAAAAAAACAAAAACAAAAAAAAACACAAAAACCCTCATCAAGATTTACAGAATACTTTAGCAGGAGAGGAGAAGAATGTGTGTTCTTATATATTTCACATGACAGTGAAGTAAGCAAGAATTCTTACTTAGGAACCTTTCCCCATGTGGTTCATGGGTGCCTCTTCAACTTAGCCAGCAGCTGTAAACATGATGGAAACATACACCAAACAGAGGTGGGGAATCCTTTTCAGCTTGCCATGGAATCACACTGTCTCCTGTTATCCAGCTTCGACACGAGAGTGGAAAGGCCATCTGGATTCCCCACCCTATGATAGGCCTACAGCAGATATAGATTTGATTGAAAGCTAATTACTGCAAGGCATGTCTTCATTGGTTGTGCTATAATCCTGTTTTAGGCCTTTTTCTCTTTTGAAGAATAACAGTGCACACACCCAAACACTCAAATGATTCTGCTAGCTTCTTTAGCAGATTTGAATTGTAAGAGAACATTTAACTTGACATTTGCTGCAGCTGTTATTAAACTAATAAATATAATTTTAAAATAATTTATAAATGCCAAGGCAAATATTCTCCTAGAAACATTTCAGATACAAATTTTCTCACACCAACAACCTACCTCTTTCAATGAATATTATAGGCATCTCCCATGATGTCCTTTCCCAGGCATAATGTCCTTTGGTTTTCCACCAGTTTTTTCATCTTTTGTCTTTACCAGAAATATAAGAAAAAGATGGAAGAGCTGCACAATGCTTTCTAACTGCTAGCATAAATAGTCCTCCTCCTTGAAATACACAGTATGAGCAGGCAAGGAAATAATCCTTGGTTTAAACACTGTTCCATCTGTGCATTTTCTGCTGCCCTTAAACCTATAGAAATTAATACTGTGACTGCTAAAAGAGAATACCATAGTCATAGCATACTTTAATTTCTGTATTAATGGTTAGAGTGAGTATCTTCCTATCTACTGCTATTCTTCAACTCTAGCAACTCTTTGTCAATGTCAGTACAATATTATTTCTATTTAGTTCCACCATGGATGCTTGGACCATTTTGACCCCAGTCGCTTGAACATTTCTCATTTTTGCTTCACACTGCAGTATTTTTCCCCTTTTCATCTCTTTTGATAATTTTGAACAAAGTGACATTTGCTTGACTTTGTTTTTGAATGTAACATTAGTAGTCCTGTATGAGTGCTTCCCAGATTCAATACATTTTATTCAACATTAAACTATCTGGACAAGGAACAAAGATAATGGGGAGAGGACTATATTCATTGGTTGGTAATCTTAACATGTATTCTTCAATTTTTTAAAGAAAAACACACAGTTACATAAAATTGTTATACATAGCAAAATAAACAATCTATTTCATAAGAATGGAGGCCCCTTTCATCCAGTTTTGTGCAAAAACCTTATTCTGGTATGCCTTCATCACCCAATTACTCCCAATAAAAGCTGTCAGTAGAATGATGCTGTACTTTTTTAAAGCTGTGTTTTTTAGATTGCTTTTAATTAACTCATTTTTAAAATCATTATAACTTATTTAATTTTTGCCTAAATGCTGTTTTAGTCATGACTAGAGCAGGGAACCTATTGAATCCATTGGCTGTAGCTACATGTTGCCATTCAGCATTTGAATTAGTGGGCCTCTTCTAATTGGAACTAACCAACAGGATGACAGCTTTTGAGTGTTATACCTTTTGTCCATTTTTATCTGTAATTGGTTTTAGTCTTGTTTTATGCTTTTTTGGGTCCCAGTCCTAGGAGAAAAGTGGGTATGTCAAACCAACACTGATTGTAATGCTTTTTGTTAAATCAAATATTGTTTGTTGTTATTTGCCATCAAGTTGACTTCAGCATATGATAATGTTATGATTGAGAGCCTTTCAAGAGCCAGAGTCATCAATTGTCCTACTCAGGCTTAGCAAAATCAGTACCATGGCTACCTTGATTGAATCAAACCACCGGTTGTGTGATCTCCCTCTATTGCTACTGCCTTCCACATTACCAACCATTATCATGTTTTTCAATAAGTCACATCATCTTATGGTCAAAGTATGACAGCCTCATTTTAGTCATAATCACTTCTTATGAGTTGAGGCTTGATTTGCTTAAAAACCTGTTCGTTAATTTCTCTAGCAGATCATAGTATCTATAGAACTCTTTTCTTGCACCACATTTCAAATTAGTTGCTTTTCTTCCTGTCAGCTTTCTTAACTGTCCAGCTTTTACAACCAAATCAGAAATACTATGGCCTAGATAATTCTGACTTTGGTATTTAGTGATATGTCTTTACACTTGAGAGTGTTACTTCTTTCATAGCTGCTTTTCCAAGTCTTAATTTTCTTTTGATTTCTTGGCTATAGTCCAAATTTTTATTAGTTACTGAGCCAATATATAGAAAATCTTTTAACTGTTTCAATGTCTTCATTACCTACTTTAAATTTATGTAAATCCTGTGATCATTATAATCCCAATTTATATTAAAATCAATATTACTTAAATATTGTATAGATAATAAAGAACAAGAGGAGCAAGACATCTGGGGGAAAATATTTCTGACTCTTAATCCCCCACAACTATTCAATAATTTGCCAAAATATCCAATAGTTTGT
>CM034703.1:218745615-218759922 GCA_020142125.1 Phrynosoma platyrhinos
ACATGGGAGCTGTAGTTTGTTTTGTTTATAAGTGACAGTTTTCCTGCTCAGTACCTGCATGGCACCCTTAGGGATGCCCCAATTAAGCTGTGCTTTTTAATTATTTATTTATAAAGTATATAAACATAAAATTATAGACATACATGAAAACAAACAAACAAACAATCAAACAGAAACAAATGGATACAACAGTGCATTAGATATTATCTATACCATTCACAAAAATTATATAAACTATCAGATACCCTATATCTCCAATAGCCTGAGATAGTATTTTTCTTCCTGTTGCTCTAGCAGTTCTTATTGGTTGCTTTAGCAGTCCAAGTACTTCCATTATCTGATCTAACAAAATTACCATTAAATCATTAAACTTTGCATTATCCAGATTGTTTCACTTTTCTGTGATAACAATCTATACATCTATATATGCATATACATACCCAATTGAAATTTGATATATCCTATTCTCTCTTTAACTTCTCTGAAAAACCAAAATTCTACTTTTCTTATATCTTTTTTAAAAAAATAGTAGCTCTTTTGATACTATTAATGGTTATGAAAATTATTTTACCCCATTTGTGTTCTAAGAAATTAAGCATTTTTCCAGTCATTTAAAAAATTATCAGATTTTTCATCTCTTAATTCCCTTGTCATCTTGTCCAAATACAGAACCTCATAAAGTTTTAGAAACCATTCCTCTATACTGGGTACTTTTTTGTTTTTCCAACCTTTAGCAAACACCATTCTTGCTGAAGAAATCATATAAAATAAGACACAACCATGACTCTTTTCTAGTTGATTATCTATCATATTTAACAAAAAATATTTCCGGTTTAAGTTTTACTTTTATCTCCAAGATTCTACTAATCATAATACAGATTTTCTTCCATTTTTTCTTCTTCTTTACATTTCCACCAGATATGAAATAGGGTCCCCTTTTTCTTTGAACAATTCCAACATTTATTGCACGTATTGCCTCTCAATAGGAGCAAAGAAACTTCCTATGACAAGTTTTGTCAGACAAGAGTCAAGTTTTCCACCAGGTGCGCTCTAGTCATTGTCCAATCCACTTCATCTTTCTGAGCTTCTCAGTGAACCAAGGTTGTCGGTTTGAAGTGGGTTGGAAAGGAAGCTTGGGGGTGATTGTGTCGATAGCCCTGGTAAGATTGATATTCCAGATATTAACTAGGGTTTCAACAGAATCAACCAAGGAACCCTCCAAGGCTAGCGGCTCTTAGTCCAGGAAGTGATCTGTCCATGACAGTGCGGTGGAACTTATTACCTCTTCCCACAGATACACCTGCTTCGTACTAAAGACTGCATCAAGAGTATGACCTGCACAGTGCATTGGCCCAGAAACCAATCGGGACAGGCTCATGCTGGTCATGGAATCCATGAACTGCCGAGCCGCACCTGTTAGACTGGTCTCGAGTGGGATGTTGAAGTCAGCCAGAACTAGAAGTCTGGGCAACTCCAACAGCAGTTCTGAGACCAGATGTGTCAGCTCAGAAAGGGAGTCTTTTAAACAACGGGGTGGACAATATACTAACATAGGGGTAGGCAACCTTTCCCCTTTAAAGGCCGAGGGACTTCAGCTCCCAGAATCCCAGGAGCTATTGGCCAACATGGGACTATTGGCCAACATGGATGAGGCTTCTAGGTTGCCTACCCCTGTACTAACAGAATCCCTATGCTATCCCTGGTCTTCAGGCTTAAATACGTACACTTGAAGCGGTCTATTTTTTGGATAGGTATCCTAGTCAAGAGCCACTCCTTCCCCACACCCACTTTCCCTTACCTTCTCACTAACAGAGTACCCAACTGGGAGAGGCTGACTCCAGGGTTAGGGTTAGGGACTATCTTCCCCCAGCCAGGTCTCTGTAAAGCAGGCCAGGTCAGCTTCCTCATCCATGAGAAGGTCATGGATGATGAGAGTTTTGTTTTTTACTAACCTGGCATTGCAGAGGAGTAAGGTAAGGTTCTGTGGCGAGGTTGGTAAGCTCCTCAACTTACTTTGAGTAACAGGGTGAACTGAAGGCGGGATCGCTTTCAAACATTGAGCCCACCTTCTTTTGTATTAAGTTTTCACAATGTTATCACCATATCTTCCTTTGCCCTGCACAACCTCAATCACCACTCCCAGTCTTTCCTCTGCTGGCTCTCCCCTGTTACCTTCCATCTGAGTGGTTTTATTAGTCCCAGAGTTCATAGGCAGAACATTCTGAAAAGCCGTAACTAATCTGCTGCCCTTGGAGAAAGAAAAACTTCTTTTCTAGCCACTATTAAAGTGATGGTAGAGGGACAGGCTAAATAGGATGGTGGTGATGGGGGAGAATTCGGGGCCTCCTCCCCCGTCTTCCTCCTGGTAGCTTACAGCTGCCGGTGTGGTGGTAGAGGGGCAGGCTATATAGCCTCTTCCCCAGCTCTCTCCTGGGCCCTTTCCCCTGGGCCCCCATCCTTGGAGTGGGGGGGGGGATTCAGAGCCGTCTCCTCCGTCTTCTTCCCAGTGGCTTACTAGGAAATCTAACATCCACTTGCAAAACATAAATATACTTCCTTTGCAATCTAGAATGTCTCCATGGTTTGTGAGGCCACCGGCCCCTTTTTTAGGCAGAGGGTACTGAATTTCTCATGAAACCTTAATGATTTTGCATCAGGAAAAATTTAGGTGGTGTTGAGTTTAAAACGTGACAATGCAGTTCCAGTTTTAGGAAAAAAAATACCTTTGTTGGAGGCAGAAACCTCATGTAATGGATATACAGAACCGAAGGGGAAAATAGCCAGGAAGTTTGATACTGGATAAGACCAGTTTAATAATTATATTTACAGACAGTTGACATGTTTTGGAGTCTTGCTTCTTCTTCACAAGCTGACCATAGAGAAAAGAGAGAACCGTATAGAGATCTATATGATTCTCTCTTTTCTACATAGTCAGCTTGTGCAGAAGAAGCAAGACTTGCTATCTGAAAACAAAACACACAATTATCTCATTGCCTTTGCTCCTGCATAGATGCAGGATGTAACTTTAAGAAGGCAGATCTTATCGCATTCACCCATCACTGGGCAGCAGGCAGCCCATTTGCAACCCGGGCTTCTGCTGAAGCTTTACAAGAATGGGAAAATCCTATTCATGAAAAGATGTGAGAGAAGCCTGTGTTGCAAGCAGGCTGCCTGCTGCCCAGCGATGGGTGAATGTGATAAGATCTGCCTTCTTAAAGTTACATCCCACATCTATTCCAGGAGCAAAGGCAGTGTGATAATCTCCTTACTCTGTGATATTGGGATACTTTTGTGTTGATGTGTTACCCAGAAAATGTCAAGATGCTGCAGCAAATGACACTTGACTACATGGACCCTGGGAATGAACTGGTAGAGATGTGTACAGACATGTCTACATTTGTTTCAGACCACAATCTTCATTCCTGAAAGCAATATAATTCCTCTTGGACTAGTTTGGATCCAGGATGCCCTGAACACATTTCTGTATCTAGAAACCAAACGTTTCTGTCTCCTGCTTGCTGTCACTCTGTACACACCCATCACACCCCAAACACACTCACATACACACAGATAAATGTAATTCCCTTTTCCTAGGAAAATGAAGTCATTGCCTACACATACATTTCATGTATACACAAACTTAATTAAATGCCATCAAAATTAAAGATTTGATGGATAAAACTTATTTTCCAGCAGAGGAATAGTGGAATGCTATTTTACCTTTGGGCTGGGAGAACTCTAGTTTACCTCTGGGAAGCAGTTGAACTCTGGAGCCTTCTATTCCAATCTTGGCCAAATTTCATGTATATCCTTATTATATGCTCATGTGGCCCCACTCATGCTGGACCCTTTCTCTCCCAAAGAAGCTTTAATACATGCATTCCTACTTAACATATCATTAACCCCTTGGCTTTGTTTTGTTATTTGTTGTATTTGTTTTGGAAACTTTGGAGGGATGCAGACAGGCATCCATGGGCCTCCCTGGGAAGTGGATTGGGGCTGAGGCTGCCCCATGCCTCAGCCCCAATCCTCTCTTTTGGCGCCTGGGAAAGGAGCATCAAAATAGCGCTCCTTTCCCAGGCGACGAAAAGGGTGCCCGAAGAGCCTCTATGTGGCTCTTTTGCACCTCTTCTGGCATAACATGTCCAGACACTGCGCTGGGAGGACATCATCAGAGCACTTGCCATATGCAATGGCGTGTGGTCTGATGATGTCCTCATGAAGGGGTTGGGGCACCCGGCATGTGGCAGCCCCTCCTTTCCCTGGCTCCAAGATGGCACTTTGCGCTGTCTGCAGAAACCCATAATATTTATATAATTTGGAGTAGTGGGGTTGCTTAGCTCATTGTTCAGGATAGCTTAAATTCAGAAGATAGGAAAAACCAGACAAAAAATAGATGCACCTGAGTGGTGAAAGTATGCCAACAGCTTGGTGCTCAAGATACAAAGAAAGAACTGAATCTAGAGTAAGGAGTGTTGATGAGATAGAAGCTGCAACCGTGTCTGGATAATTACCATTGCAAATAGAGCAGAGAAATATAAATAAGGGGGGGTAGGCATCTGCCTGTCTACTGGTAATGTCTATTTTAGAGACAGTGGTTCCCATCAGTAGACAAAGTAACTGAAATGAGTTGCTGCTTATTCAGAGTACACTGACCCTCTGTCTTGCTGGGCTATGTTGTGTTAATGTATCACTGCATGCATATATACTATAAACAAGATAAGCATACTTGACTGAGCATCGGGTATAGACATTTGCATCTGCATTTCTGTTTGGTTTGTTTAATGATGCTAAACAAAAGTGGAAGGTGGGAAATATAGAAACCTCTGTCTGGTTTCACTGAGTCCTTGTGTACAATATAAGGATGTTGTGTACTATTATTATACCATAATATATTAATTTGATAGAAATAAAATCAACATTTTTCAAGGAGCCTTCTTGCTTTTCCTTTTTCAATTTGTTCCCATAAGTTACTGTGTGCTGTAAACAAATAAATACGCTTAGTTAAGCTTTTTTCTATCAGAAGAAATTTGATTAGGATGTACAGCAATTGTTACTGACAGGTGTTTCAAAACAACACAGGAAACAAAGCATGGCCATGTAAAAATGACAATTACATAAGTTATATTAGCAAATAAAATGGTTTCATAGCTTTGTAAAGACAAAGTTCAAGTCCCCATATAAACACCAATGGGAAAGGTTTGTGTTAATTTCACTTCATAAACTCAGGTGCTTAACATGTGCCTCCTATGAATTCCCAGTGTAGCCTGGGGTGATTAGAAACTGAACGACAAAGCCAAGCATGCATATTTCATTGATGTGCTCACATGCTCAAAACAATAGGAGAAAAAGGAAGTGGGAAACATGTCCTGAACACACACCAAGTTCAATCTTTGGTTTAGTTCATGTGTTAACATGGACACACAAAATCTGTTGTGAAGATTTTGAAATTAATTGGATTTTTATATTACCATATTTTGTTCCTAGTTCTATTTCAATAAGTAGTTCTTCTTATTACAATGGCAGTCATTTGTACTGTTACACTTTAATATCAAGTGTGTGCTTTTTTTAAAAAAAAATCCTCACCCAAGATGGTGTCTTACTATTTTGATTTTTTTATTTTATTTTATTTTATTTTTTGTGATAAACACAATCACATTGCTCAGGGTCCTCAATTATTTTTTAAAGAAAATTTACAAAAAGCTACAAGCTGTACTACTGGATCCAAATCTTATCTCTTGCATTATCATCTAGAAGAAAAATTAACATTATCATTCTAATTTTTAGAATATCACAAGCATATTTTACTTGGGTTCTAAGCCAGGGTGTGCAGCTATGTGGGAAGCTCTGTGGCCAGTGCTTCCTCATTCCCTTTCTTTCAGCTGCAGGGCTTCCTTCCCATGGGACCAAACTTGCCTTTCTTTGATCACATCCCATATTACTATTGACATATTGTGTTGTTTCCATTCACCATATGGACTAGGAGGGGAGACCAAGGTTCGAATCCCCACTCAGCAATGGAAGCCCATTGGGTGATGTTCGGCAAGTGACATTGTCTCAGCCTCAGAAGAAGGCAATTACAAACCTTGACAAGAAAACCCAATGATAGGGTTACCATACATTGCAAATGACATGGAAGCATACAACAACAACACACACCCCTTATTGTCCCTTATACTGCAAGGTTATTTCCTTGCCGTAATCAGGAAGTGAAATCCATGAAGCATATTCTTTTGTCTTGTAGTTTCTACAAGCTGGTTCAACAACATATGATTAATCCATTGCTGGGAAATATACCAGCACAATTGGCCCAATTCTATGTCAAATTCTTATTAGAAGATAAGATCCCTTTGTGTGATCTTGGTGGTTGACATGTTTTTGTCTGAGGTGGTTAGGATCAGAGGACAGCCAACTTCTGTACATTGGGGAAATGTTTGAAATAAGCACTCTCTATATGAATCTTGAGATTTACAGTTTAAAGAAGGGTATTTAGAATTGTCCTCCAGACAGCCTTGATGCCTCTGACCAAACTATAAACTGCAGGATTCCACAGGATGCAGCCATGACAGTTACAATGGAATCACAATGCTATAACTGCACAATGTGAAAGAGTGCCCGGTGGTGTTGTGCCTGTTCCTAGGGCTTGGTTTCCATTTGGTATCTGACCATGCTGAAAACTGATGGTGGTCTGGAAAATTAAGGAATATGAATGTATCTCTTTTGTAATGTCATTGGGGGCTGATTTAAGCTCTCTTCTTTTATATCTGTAAAAATGTATAACTGATGATACTAGAACCACAGTTATTTCTCTCATATAATTTATTTCACACTATACAGATAGTTAGGGTGCTGAAGGGAGCTTTTGCTGACTGTTTGATTGCTCTGTATTTACTGAAGATACTATATACAGTCAGCCCTCCATATACACAGATTTGTTTTTATCTACGGATTCAAGCATAAAAATATTTTTAAAAATGTATTAAATCCAAAAGCAAACCTTCATTTGCCATTTTATATAAGGGACACCATTTTACTATGCCATTGTGTTTAATGGGACTTGAGCATCCACATATTTTGTTATTCAGGGGGGCCCTGGAATCAAACTCAAGCAAATACCAAGAGCCCACTATATTATGATATTATGATTTTCCTACATAGTTTCAAATGAGGCTTTCTCCCTTATTAAAGGTATTTTCATTAAAGGCAGAACTTGTAAAACCTACTTTCTGAAGCTACAACTCCGGTAATCCCCCAGTTTCCATTACTATGGTGATGGGGATTCTGGAGGTTATGGCCCCCAAACATAACTTCATCAAGCTTCTGATCAACAGAATAGTAGTACACTTTTTTCTGGGTAGCATTCAGGCTTCCCTAAATATTCATTATATTTTCAGTTGTTCAGTGTAATCCTGTGTGTGTTGCAGGAGGGGCTCTGTTATTTCCTAAGGCTTTTTGGTTCACAACAGCCAGGATGTGAGATTGCTTACTGACTTTTTAGACCAGCAAAGATTATTGTTCTTGGAATTCTATCCCTATTTCACTTCATTTAAGACAATGAGGGGAAAATTAGCTGCACCAAATCCAAAGTCACCCTCCTACAGAAATAGAACCCCACTATTAGGGGCACCAATATGAACGTTGCTGATGCTACATTTATGCTAGATTTTAATGGCAGCTCTTTTCTACCAGCAGAGAGGTACCTAGGTCTCACAGATTGCTGTCATGGGACTTAGAATTTCACTGTTTCCTAATATTAAACAAAATAGATTTCACTGGTACACTTTCTATGAGGAACAAGGCAGCTGTGTTCTCTTCCAGCTATTTCAGAGGGGAAAAGTATAAAGGAAAACCAATTTCCAGAGAGGCTGCAGGGGGAACAAAACAACACAAGGAGTCTTGTACTACCTTTGAAAACTAACACATTGATTATGGTGTAGTAAAGTTCCTTGTGTTTCTAAAAGAAAACTTTGCCATAGGAAAAATGTTTAGTATGTAGTTAAAAACTTTCTGACACCAATTATATCTCTTCCTTTGAGAGAGTCCTCTTCATGTTTATTTGTACTCATAAAATCATATTTTTATTGCAAAAGGAAACAGTACTTTGTTTAACTGATGCCTTCAATCCCGGCTAGAAAATGACTGGAGATGGTGTTGAGTTTTTTTAATGTTTTTGATTATTTGTCTGTCTCCCCAGATATATTAAAAACTACAAGGTCTTGGCTCCTAGTATGTTACAGAATGAGGCTACCGTTAGTACATAGATTTACTGAGAACTACTTGAATATGGTATAAGGGTTCAGTTACAGCTTTCATATGACTAGACAGCCAGGTGCCAGAGTGAACGATTGGAGGGGAGGAAACCAGGCATTCCCCCTCCTTTCTCCTGGTTCAGTTGTGCAAGTCTTTGCTCTTATTTCAAACCACACTTTAAAACCCAAAATGAACAGGTTTGTGTGCGTGTTTTAAGTGTGTGGAACCTCATTCTTCCCAGCCTACTTGCAATTATTTGTGTGTGTCTTCAGATGTCTCCCTCATTTAAGACACCATTGTGCTTCTTAAGGTTTTAAGATGTAAGGAAGAAAATAAAACAGATTAGAACTACCCTAAAAACTCGAACACTTTTTCATAATAGGGGAGTGTAACGTGTGCTCAGGTGTTATAAACAATAAAGCTTTTTTTAAGTGTGTCTGCTTGTCTAAAGGAACGTGTGTTAGGTACAGTCAGAAATGAAAATACACAAATCTTAGAGTGATTATCCATCTACTTTCCTTTTATTCTAGCCATTTTGTGGTTTGCTTTCCTATTGCTTTTATAGGTATAGTTGATGTTGCTGTGTGTTTATTATAATTTTACATGATGTTAGTTGCTGCAGCACCCCACTGGGCTAGGAATGTGAAATACATTTTTAATCTAAATAATATAATAGATTGTTTTAATCTCTCTGAAATCCTGTAGCTTTTAAAACAGCTCTTGAAGTCTATGCATCCTTGATATACAAGAATGGAGATGGATAGATAAGCATAAAATAACAGTTTATCCACTTTCATGACAAGAATCACTGTGAAATGGAGCTGTCTAGGTCTATATGCCAGTTGTTTCTGAATTACCAGAAGCCACGAAGTGAACAGCATCTTCTCAGGCCCTAGTATAGCACCCCTCCATTGACTGCTTCTTAATCTAATATAGATATAAATGCCTCCACACCAAACTTGATTCTTTGTGCACAGCCAGAGATTCTAGTTTTGTTTCTGTAGCTTCCCACCTGTCTACTGTTCTTCCTGCTTGCTTGCTTGTTTGTTTCATTCATTCTGGCTTCCTCTAGCCTCACTTTCCCCATGTTCCAGCCTCCTTCAGACATTGACCTATAACTGTCCTTCAGACACTGACCTGTAACTGACACTTCATGACTTCTAAATCAATTTAATTTTATTATTTAAAATGGTTATATGAAACCTATTGATCTCACTCTTCCTATAATTTGGACAAAAGGGGGAAAATGTGGCACTTGCAGCTAGTTTCCAAAGGAAATAAATCATTAGTTTTGAGAAGGAAATTTCAAATTAAAATGAAATGGATTCACCACTCTGCTAAAACAAGGGAATGAAATAACAAAGAAGCACAATACTTTGTTCTGTGAGAAAGAGAATACTTAATCATATATCAGTCAAGAATTAAAACACACCACATTGCATGAAAGTGTTCTTTTTCTTATTTTGTGGAACAAATTAATTGCCAGCCATGGTAAAACTACAAAGCTCTTCTTAAAAAATATCCTAAATATAATAAACAGGAACTAACACAGCTAAATTGCAAATCCTAAGATCATCATATAACTAACAACAATTGAGAAGTTTCATGGGAGCTTTTAAAAAAAGAATGAAACAAACCCATCTTTGCTACAAAAACAGCCGCATTCTTTGTTTAGTTTCCTCAGATCACTCTGTTTTGGGGACAAAGTAATACAAATGTCCCCAAAACTCTAATCTTGACAATTTCATACTTGGTATGTTAAGTAGAGAGTTTAATCTAAGTCTTGTTTATAATAATTATTACATATAAATTGTCTCCCCTCCTTTCAACAGCCCTTGAAGAAAGTCATACAAATATTTTCTGGCTAAATTTCACTAGGCTACCAGTACTTTGAGAAACAGAGACCCTGAAAGAGACAGCTAGCTTCAGCCAGTTTCCACATGATATGCCTCCAAGTCACCTGGAGGCTGTGGTGGTGATTACATGCCAGGTGGCTTCTGAATCTTTGCTGCTCCTATTTGTTGCTTCTAGACAGATTATGGATAGATGGGAGCTACAGCGTATGCTTGCTGCAGACCCAATCCAGTTTCGTCTTTGTCTGTTTCTCCCAAAAAAAAAACAAACTTCTTTTATATATCCTGAGAATCTATCTCACTTTTATATCAGATTCCAGTTCCTTCTAATATTTTCTTTTCTTTTAAATAAAAATCCATGTTTACAGTAGGAACTGGAATGAAGCCAATGTCAGTGCCAATGGGGTCTCTAACATGAGAGCATTCCACAAATGGAGTGTCATAGTAGAGAAATCCTTCCCCCATGTATTCACACAGTGTATTTCTATCAGTGGCAGGAGACAGACCCTTTAGCAGATCTCAATCCTCATGCAGCCAATCAGAACACAATCTCATTGGTAGGCTCCAGTGATATATTCAAGTCTTTTACTCCAGGTCTCAAGTCTCTATCTTCAAGTCTCAAGTCATGTCAGTTCCTTGCAAGATACTTTCAGGTCAAGTCTCAAGTTGAGTCTCAAGTCTGGGAGCAAATTCAAAAGAAATAAAGGAGTTGGTGGTGGGGTGGAGTTTTAATAACTACGAAATGAAGATGTGCACAAGATTAGGCTTAAAAAATACTAAATTATCATAGGCAATTTATCAAGATTTCATTTTTTGAAAAATGAGATCTAAAGAGCATCCTATCCCTGCTGCACATTGGAGGAGCTTTCTAAAGCTTTTCCCAGGAGCCAAAGTCAAGACTCAACCTCTTAGTATGGGGCAACAGGGCATGTTTCTTGTAGGAGGACAGCAAATTGCACAGAGAGGCTGCTGAATAGACTTCAAGCCCTGCCTCAAGCCCATTGCCTAATGTGTTTTCTGTTTCTAAATGAAATTAATTAGAAAGTGGGTTGCTAAAAATATACAAATCATAAGTCGAGTCAATGCATCATTTATTACTGAATAGAGTCCATGTTAAGTCATTGAAACAACTTGAATCTGACTTGATTCTTAGGGCCTAAGCAGACTGCCAGAAATAGTGCACATTAAATTGAGGCACTGCCCTGGCTCAGTGCTAGGGAATCATGGGAACTGTAATTTATTGTGGCACCAGAGCTCTCTGGCAGAGAAGGCTCAATGTCCCAGAAAATAATACAATTCCCATGACTCCCTAGCACTGAGCCAGGGCAGTGCCTCAATTTAATGTGAACTATTTCTGGCAGTCTGCTTAGGCCTATAGTCAATCAACTTTGAACCAACCTGAACACTTCAGTGAGATCCAGTTGGGGAGCATACAGCCTTTCTTCTGGTGCTCAGCCCACATTTGAGTTTTGGCCTTGTAAACTGATTTTCTTTTTCTGCCACCTTTCAGGCAGTTTTGCATGGGTCTGGATCCAATTTGGGAGAGAAAATGCCTGCATCCCCATCATACCCACTCAGAGATCCTTGTTTGTTTCCTAGAAGGGTGAAAAGAATGTTTGAAAATATTCAAAAAATGGTCAGAAACCATATTTGTTGTGTGTCATGCAACCTTGATAAGAGGAATCGGAGCTGATGGGAATCTGTGTCATACACAAGTTGCATGTGGTTGTATTGCACAAAATACAGCATATTCTGCTATTTTATTGTTATGAGGAAAATGTTGTTTCCTCTACAGAGAATGCTATTTTCTGTGCAAAACAACCACATACATTTTTTTGCACAAAATAAATCCTGAATTGAAAATAGTCATTGGAAAAATGAACTGTTTTTGCAACTTTTTTGTCACAGGAAAAAGAATGGCTAAAAAAAAAAAAAATGTAATTGCTTTCTTCAAGAAGAAAATCAGTGAAAAATTACATCCATTATGTCCTAGTCAAATGAAGACCCTTTTGCTCTGGTGACTGTGTCTGTCAAAAGAGGTCCTTGGTCTAAGAATGTTCAGGGTCTTAAAAATAATAGCCAACATTGAAGTGGCCTCAGAAACCATAGAAGTTGTGGATCATGCTAACACAAATCAGTGGCACAGTTTGGGAAGCATATTAGAAAGTAATTGTAAGCTTGGGAATGGTGAAAGAGCTATACAAGTCAAATTGTCTGAGTTTCCAGTGTTGTTTTAAAGACACAGGTCCCCAGAGAAATAACCTAAGTTTGAGGGTGAGAAATCTCTTGTAATACAGTCAAGTTAGTGGAATTAATGAACAGGTTTTTAAGATGGAAAAAGACTGTATCCAATTCTTACCATGAAGTGAATATATCTAATTAGTGATAGTTTTTAATCCTCCAGCTGTATTCACTCAAGGGTGAGTCATGTGCTACCACTGTTCTTAACCAATTTGGAATAATGGGAACCTTGAAGATGGGCACGGTTATACTCAGGTCATCAAATGCCCCGACTCAGAACTCAGTTGATATAGCTTACTCTCATAAGAGCACAAATTTTAAAGCAGCCATTGTGCACAAAAAGTTTCTATTGTTATATCGCATATAGAAGATTCTATGGTCTTCCTAGTGAAATATCAGCCTAATAAACTTTAACGGCACAAATCTGGGCTAAAATATACTGTACTTTTTTTGAGAACAGGCATTCACAAATGAAGATAAAACTGATAAAAATGAGAGAAACAAAGCTTTAAATGTTTAGGATTTGGGTTTTTTGTTTTCTGTTGGCAGAGATTTCAGCAATGAAAGAATGACATGTATATATGAGTAGAAGGAGGCTGTTTCTGAAAAGGAATATGTATAAGATAGGAACAGAGGAGGAGCAGAAGTGACCAGAATGTTTTTATCTGTATATTTTTGCTAGTCCTTTGTTGTATATAGAGTTTATGTGGGGGAAGTCTGGCCCATCCCTGAAGGGATGTTTTCCTTTTCTGTACCTTTCTTGAATTCTTATCCTAGCGAATTTCATTTCGCCATGGATTTTAATATTCAATTTGCAAACTCTTGTTTTGATTAACAATACAAAGCCATCCTACAGTCTTCCAGCACAAGCTCAAGGACATATAGGCTTGAGATATAGAAAATCTCAGCTGTGATCATAATTTCAGCTATACAAAGGAGGTAGCTAGAAAACAACATAAAAGAGCTGATACCTCAGCTCAAAAGACAAATGTTTCTTTTGTTAGGCAGTTTGACTTTATCTTTTCTTATGTCACAGGTTCAAGTTCAGTTATGAAAAGAACCTCATCCAGTGGGTTTTTAACTTTCTGAATATTGGCTAATTCAACATGGGAATTGCTCCACTGTGATGCAAAGATCGCTTTTATGCACAGATTGGAGTAAATTGTCATTCTCATACAAAATGGAGAAGTTTTTGATATTCTTACTGGACAGAAGATTGAAATGTAGCTCCTCCTCTCCAGCCAATGTGACATATTAGAGTTATCCTAAATTATATATTTTTAATTTTATGTTGGATTATTTTAATGGGTCCTAGGTTTATGTGCATAAGGTGGCGTGATTTGAATGTTGGACTATGACACTGGAGACCAGGGTTCAAATCATTATTCAGCCATGGATACCAGCTGGGTGACTTTGGGCAAATCACACTCTCTCAGCCTCAGGGGAAGGCACACAACAACAACAACAAAGCCTGGAAGACTAGGAAGAGGAAGGCCGGAAATAAATATATTGTTGTTTTTGTTCCAATATGAGTTCCACATATACAGTCACTTCTCTGTATCCATGGATTCTTTATCCATGGATTCAACCATTCATGGCTTGAAAATATTTTTTTTAAAAAAAAATATAAATTCCAATAAGCAAAGCTTGATTTTGTCATTATGTATTAAGGACACAATTTTACTATGCCATTGTATTTAATGTTACATGGATTTTCTATGAGGGTCCTGGAATCAAACGCCAATGGATCCCAAGCTGTCATTGTGTATTTATCACTAGAACCAATATCTCATCTTTAGTAGATGTCCCAGTTTTGACAAATCTTTGCTTTGCATACAGTAATCAAACCAGGACTTCAAATCAGATTCAAAACACAGTTTAAAAACTTGGGTTGTTCTAAAACTACTAATCATATTTCCCAGAGTGGTAGAATTCAAAGATATAGCTGTGTTAGTCTGTAGAA
>CM034703.1:218760022-218777546 GCA_020142125.1 Phrynosoma platyrhinos
CTTCTTTCTTTCAGCTAGTCTCAAAGGTGCTATAAGATCTCTCTACATGCATATTTTGTACCTTTGACAAAAAAAGTCAAACCTGACTGGACAGCACATAACAACAATATTGAATAAATGACTGTGTATTATTAGGAACATATCCTTCCTTCCTGAATCTTCTGCCCCCCAAGGCCAATGGATTGTTATAAATTCTGGGACTAAGAGAGAAGGAAAAATATTCACTAGTCCCTTCTTTCTGGTCATGTACATATAGTGTTAGAAATCATATATCTATCATTTATTGTGCTGGCTTATAGCCTACTTGTCAAGACATAAATCCTTCCAAGGCAGCTTATAAGAAAAATTAATATATATTAATAAAAGCACAATAAAGCTGTCTCAAAATATATGCACCATTGAGAGCCTTCCCAGAGGACACCTGGTGTCAGGCAGAGGAGGAAAACAAAGAAGAACAGGCAAGCTAGGCTGCATCCACACTGCAGAAGTAATCCAGATTGAGATCACTTTAATTTCCCTGGCTAAGTGCTAATGAATCTTGGGAGTTGCAGGTTATTGAGGACTCAGAGTTCTCTGACAGAGAAGGCTAAATGTCTCACAAAGCGATGGTTCCTAGAATAATTATCTAGTATTGAGCCAGCACAGTTAAAGTGGTCCCAAACTGGATTACTTCTGCAGTGTGGATGCAGCCTGAGTATATCCATGAACTTCTTCTGGTTCTTCTGTGGGAGAGGCTCCTCCCTCTTCCCCTGGGCCAAGAACTTCTCCTCCAAGGGATCTCCTCCCCCTCTACTGCCAGCACTCATGAGTCTCCTAGGAACTCATGGAAACAGATGGGGCCTGCCCTTGAGTGGTCTCCACATGGAGGTTGGGTGCTTCATCTCCCAAGAGAAAGCCAGGCATGACGGTGGGCGTCCGGTATCGAGGAAGCCTGGTGGAGGAAAGGCAGCTGGAGAGCAGCCCAGGAAAGGGAAGGAGAGAGAGAGAGAAGGGGGCACAGCCTGGGTGGGTGGGCAGACACCCAGGTGAGCGCAGTTCATGGCAGGGCCTCCCTCTCCTGAGATAGTGGTGGTGGTCCAGAGCCCTGCTCAGCTGCCCTGGATATCACTAGAAACTGCGACATGCAGCTGCAACCAGCCAGGACATTTTTACAAGGATTAAAACTGAGACTTCCCCAGTTTATCGGGACAAATGGCGCCCCTAGTCTAAGTATAGATAAATAGAGGTATAGATATCACTTTCCCGCATAGACCCCCCCCCAAAAAACCGTCCCCTTTATCAGAATGAATTCATATCTACATAATGCATTCTTTCTTGTTTAAAAGACATGGGACATATTTCCATCTAGCAATCACAACTCTTTCTTTAAAGCGCCTCTCCTTTTTTTTTTTCTTCACATTGTGTAAAAGAAGGATATAAATGCTAACATTTACCCAAAGGTAATTCATATGAATGACTAATCATTGTTGATATTTTAGTAAGTTCCCTTGGTGATTTGTATAGTTTAATCCTACCTATTTTAATAGTATATTATAATTTTGAATTTTCAAATACTGTGCCACTGAGGCTTAAATTAAAGCCTGTTTCATTCCAGGCAAAAGGGTGGAGAGCAATACATCATTCACCTTGACCAAGGAAACAACTAATGAAATTGAAGAAAAAAGTTCAGCCCCATTACCATATGGTTATGAAGGCATTAACTAGTATGCAGGGACAATTTATAGCTGTTGCCTGGTTGATTTCCAGACTTTATGACTATTTACATTTAGAAAGTCATTAGTATTAAAGTTTTAATGCAACCATGTAAACCCACTCAATAGACCAGCCTACCTGTTTTGAATCCTGATGGAAAAGCAAATGGCCACCTTCAAATAGCAAAAGTTGTACAGTATAAATCTTTCCTCATGCTGCCTGCTAAAAACAAAACTCTCCTGCCATACAAGCAGATAATGGGACAAAAAGGGATAAGGGAGGAATAATAAATGGGCTCCCCCCCCCCCCCGGATCTTTCTTTTTAAAATGTGTGTGTGTGTATTATATATATAATTTGTATTTTATTTTAGTTAGTTAATATTTTATTAAATAGATATTTAATAAATATTTTATTTTTAAAATAATTGTTTCATTTAAAAATAAATATGTACATTTTATTAAATACATATTACATTAAATTAATGTTTATGGTTTGTTTTGTGCATTTATTTTATTATTAAGATATTTCTGTCCTACCCTATACCATGAGATTACAGAGTGGCATAGAATTAAAACAAGATAAATAATTTAAATAATTCCAGATAAACAATAAAATAATTTAAAATAACACCAATATGAAGCAGACCATACCGTTAAAACAGGGCAGGAGGCTAAAACAGTTAAAAACTTCTACATATATTTTTTGAAAAGAGACAGAGAGACAGAGAGATTAGGTCCCCAAGGCTATTTATTTATTCATTACCGAGGTGAGGGCAAGATGGCAATGGGGCCATCCACTCATTGTAGCCCTCTTGGGTTTGTGTTCTGTTGGTAGTTAAGAAGGCAGCTGTGTAGGTTTTCACTCCAGGTAGCATCACAGAGCTAGAATCCTTGCACCCACATTGCAAATGAAATGCACTTCCTCCGCCTCCTTGAATTACCACTAGTACCACTCATCTTGACCACCATTGGTACCATTCAAGCAGCATGGTTGCTACCAGTATTTATTGGCTGGTACTGATGATGCCACTGATAACCAGGGGTACAACATGGCTACATTGTTTTTTGTTTCTTTCTTCTTGTTGAATGCTTGATTTAATTTATTCTACATTTGTAAAAGTATTTCCAGTAAAGGTCATTTATGTTTCACTCTTGAATCTCTAGCATTTCAGAGTACAGTCAACCCACCACATTCATAGGTTTATCATTCGCCCATTTGATTGACAAACCATCTTTTCCCCTCATCTGATAATCTCCAAAGTCAGACAGTTGTGAACAGCCAAAGAAAGGTGGGAAATCAGATGTAGAGAAGTCAATAGATTTTCTTAAATAGACATTATGTTTTAAATATTCTATAATACTATTTTTAACTTCTGAAAATAAGTGATTGTTCCCATTGGCTTTCTTCAGGGAAATGATGAGAAAGTGTAGTGAATCTACTTCTGTTTCCATTTTGTTTGTTTGTTTTTCTGCTTTTAAGATGGTTATCTGCATTTGTGGGAATAGGCATTGGAGGGATTAGACTGAAACTCCAACTCCACAAACTATTTAGTGGCAAAAAGGTTTTGGGGCCACATGTGCTGTGGACATGACTCCCCCCATCCTGAAGTACATAGAACACCATCATGTTTGAAAGCTTGTGACATATTTTATGCAGTTTGGTTGGCCAAGTAAAGGTATAACCTTTTTGAGGATTTTGGATGTTATTATATCTTGGCCAACACAGCTACCCCTGGATATGTTACCATCAAAACATGTTAGGGTTCAATGGGGCAGGGTTTTTTATAAGCCTGTTACCATGATGGCAAAGCTCAAACTGCAAATTAGAAGCTATTGTCTAAGGCCATTTTATTCAAGGGTGCCTAGATCTTGTGGGATGTACTGGAGTCAACAAAAGTCATGTTAGAACACATTGATAAAGCTGTTGCTGCCTACAATAAGCTAAGAAACTGTAATTTTGTTCTGGAAACCTGTTACTATTTGTTTTTCAGGGCTAATCTCACAGATCTTTCTAGATATCCTGTTGACTATTTTCCACTGGGTAAGAAAATCCTCATCTCTTGTGTCCGTCTCCCTGACTTTCACATGCTTGCACAACTACATTAAAGAAAGATGAGGTAGACAGAGCTATTTAGTCCTTCAATATTATGGCATTTAAAGAAAAAGAGTGCACAAAAGAAGTACATGGTATTATCTAGTCATAACATAGAAATACTTATGAAAAAAGCAATAGTACTATTATAGATATATTGTTGCTGTACTTTGCAAAACTAGATCTAAAAATATTGTGATCTTCTAGGTAATTATAATATTTTATCTTTCTATGCATCTTGAACATAAAAGCTCTTCAAAACAGCCTGGAAGGAAGGTATGCAAAGGGATCTTGTAGCACCTTTAAGGCAAACTGAGAGAAAGAAGGTGGTAGCATAAGCTTTCATAGACTTGAATCTACAAAATCTCATGTTATCAGCTTCTTTCTTTCAGTTGGGCCTCTACAGACTGGCAAGAAATGCCAGTTGGGGTGGAGTACGAGCATGGCAACTGCACACTAGCTGCCTCAACTTGACCTCGCTGCTGGTGTCATGCCACCCATCTGACCAGATAGCAGGTGGTGTCACACCATTTCTGTGGTGCAGCATTTATACACACTGCACCAAAGAAATGGTGACAAGCCACTGCTGCCACGACAAGGATGGCTTTTTGCCATTTTAAAAAGGAGCAGCATTTTGCTGGCCCTTTTTAGGCCAGCAAATTGCCGGATCAGGGCTGTGGCATGCGGTTGCTGTAACCCTGATCCAGCATTGAAAGGGGCAGCAGGACACCACTCCATTGAGGCTTTCTGTTGAGCCCCTTAATCTCAAAGGTAATACAAGATCCCTTTGCATACTGATTTTCCAGATTAACATGGCTATCTTTGAATTCTACCAGCCTGGAAGGAAGACATATGTCTGTTTCAGAAACTTTCCTCTAGCATCTTGAAATGACTTTCAACAAATGACATATGTGGTCAGTATTTAGACATCCTCAGAACCATGGGGTCAGAGTCTTAAGGCAATGGAAATTCTTCTGTACTGTCCTTACAGTGTTGAACACTGCTCCCTATTAAACCTTACTAATGCAAAAGCTATGGCCTAAATACCCCCAAAGACATTAGATCCTGTCTGATCATGGAAGCTAAGTAGGGTCATCCCTGGTTAGAACTTGGATGGAAAGCTGCAAAGGAATATCAGGTGCTGTGGGCAATATTTCAGAGGATAGAACTGGCAAAACCACCTCTGAATATTCCTTGCCTAAGAAAATCCTATGAAATTCAAGGGATTGGCATAAATCAACAGGTGATTTGAAGTCTAATAAATACATGCAGTATAAAAACTGCACAGTACTTTGGGCTAGTAAAGATAGCTATCACTTTGCATAGTGTTAGGAAATGTTAACTAGTGAATTAAAGGTGAGTAGTTGCACTTTACTTGGACCAGCTGGGTCCGTCTTTCTGTGTTGCAGATTCTTTGAGAAAGACAGGGGCTCAGAGGACAGATGGCAAAGCCTCCTCTCCCTCCCTCATTCCCATTCCATGCACAATTAAACACTGTCTTCCAAGTTTCTTGCCAATTTACTGTGCACAATTAAGAATACAGTTTCCTCTCTCCACACCAAAGTAACTAAGGAGGTACTCATCAAGGCAGATTCCTTGTTGCCTGTATCCCTGAACTGCTCAGTAAAAATTATATATATATATATTATCCTGAAAAACCCTGAATAAGCTACAAAAGGAGGACTCTCCTACCTATCAATTACATGTGAAAGAAAAGTGTCATCACTTAGGAGCTTAGGCTAACTAACCATTCTTATCTATCCATTCAGCTCTGGCACCAGCACTCTAGCTTACTGGGCAGGGACAGAGGCTACTGATGCTCTACTGAGTCCTTGGAAGGTCATGAAATTCTGTACAGACTATTGATCAGAGTTGTACATTTTTCTTATGCCCTATCCTTCCTCTCTCACTGATTATTTATGGGCAGAGAGAGACACACACACACCATCTCTTTAAGGGGACAAATGTTATATGTTTTGGAGTCCTAGTCAGGAGATCTTGGCCTCTGAGTTCACCAAAAACAAGACTGAAAGATTGACTAAGGAGGACAACTGACACCCAGTACCAATATCAATGGTGAAAATACTGCAGTCAGAAACAAGAATAGGACAGTGAAAGGAGGCCAGAGATTTGGAAGAAGAAAGAGCCAAGAGAAAAACCAGAGTATGCAAAGGAAGAGGGAAGGAAAGACAAGGAGAAGGTGAGACAGCAGTTGGAGGTAATAGAAATAGGACAGATGATTGGATAAAAAGGGAAGCAAGGCACCTGGAGAAAAAGACGTTTTGGGGTTGTCCTTATCCACCATCTCAGTCATCACTTTTTGTTTTTAACTGGCACATTTTCATATACATCCAAAGATGTATATACATTCATACACATTCCTCATCTTTTGCTAATTTATACTTCTATGCATGTACAAAGCTTCATTAACTATGTTCTTCAAAACACTGAGTCATTTCCTTTCGTAACACTTTTTAGCAATGGAATATATTTGAAGGTAGCATTGCACTGAGACTGAGCTACGATTTTAAACTAATATAAACATCAAAGGCCTATCATCTGGGTCAGAGAAAGACCTTAGCAGAACTGCTGATTGAACTCTTTCATTGTTGACCTACACAACTGTAATAAACTTTTAAATCAGTTTCAAGGGCAGTTCTGATGTCCTGTCAATTAAACTACTGTGCAAGCCCTTTTTTGCTGACCTATAGCGATTATCTACCACCATTATTAAACTTTAGTTTTAGGGCAAGCTGGCTTGTGCACTTTTAACTGTGTACAGATCTCTGAAATGGTCCTTCCTTTTCTTCAATGAAGAAATCAAGATGCAGTGACAGTGACAAGATGCAGTGCTAATGCAAAGCTATAGTAATGGACCTAATGGGCATATTCATATATCACTATTTTTGTGCTCTTCCCCTCCACACACACAAGCTATGTATTTTGTTCATACACATCAGATTCAGAATTTGATTCGCTCTTCCAAGTATCATCATCAGAGATTACAGTGAATCATTTGTTGCTGCCAGTGAATTGTTTACTTCAATTACTCTCCCTGTCTGCAGTTTTCCATCATTTTCCAGTGGTTGTATGGCAAGATCCAGCAATGCCACTTCGAATCAATATTAGAACAACCAACATGTGTGCTTTAGCATATTTGTTTAAATAGAACACTATATTGTGGTGTATATAGTGTGTGTGGAAAGAGGGTTGTTTTGTTGCAGCTGCTTCTCCTACTGCATAGGAACCAGTGTGGTGTTGAATTTTGGATTAGGACCCTGGGAGCCTGGGTAATGAACATCAACTGGATGAACTTGGATAGGTCACTCTTTCTGCATAGTTCTGATCCAGATAGCTCCAATGCATGCAGCTGGGAAACATTTGAATCTTCCCACATCTGGTTATTTTTAGAATTTTTAAATACATATATTTAAAAAGTGGGGAAAAGGAATAATAGTTTTTACTGATGCAGGTTTAGTGGAGCACCTAGGTTTGCAGAAATAAAATAATATGGGGGGGGGGGACCAAAGCTGATGGTAAAGCACACCACCCACAGCTCATCATGGAGGATGAGTATTCTGTACTGGAACACTGTCTTGTAGGTCCACTTTATGTATGTTTCTTTTAAACTGATTGTGGTAAATAAATACTTAGACTTCACACACAAAAATGTATAAATATATTCTAAGTCTTCAGCTTTAATTGGAAGTCATATTCAAATGTGTGTATTGATACAAAATTAAAGAGCTTGTTATATATAACTGTAGGATTTCTGTTGGCACAGAAGCAAAATAAGTATTATGAAAACCTTGTCTGATCCAGTTATTAATAACTAATCTAGATATTCAACACTAATATATTTTCTCAGTAAGACTTGATATGCCCAGTATTTCCATTTGGGACATGCAAATGCCAGAGATAGGGAGAGGACAAATTGTCTTCAAAATAGCTGAATATTTCTAAAATGCCTGCAATTTATTAACCTGGCTTTTATTTAACAGAGAGCAGGCATAAGATCTGTGCACAAATCCAAAGTTTTCTTCTCAGCATCTGCTGCTATAGAATGCATATTAATTTGATGACTTTAAAACAGGTGAAAGTGCTCTTTTATGTTAAGAAGCAGTTACCTGGACAATTTTGACTGCTACTTAGGTGATTTCTTCTATCCAGCTTGCCTCAAATGTAGGTCTTTGCTCTCCTTGCTAAGTATTCTTTTTATGTAGTTTTGTGGGTGAATCTTTTTCTTTTAACTTCAAATGCCTGACTCGCTGTGAGTGGAGTTTGAAAACTACTTCACAGCCATAACTTTTAGAAGTCTTGAGGCATCAGGTTTTATTTATGACTTTTATCTCACCTTTATAAATACTTATTTTCCTTCACTATACACAATTATTATCTGTGCATCACATTCATCTTTAGTGAAAACTGTTTTTCAAGTCTTTATGAAGGTAGCACCTGGATAGATTGGATAGTCTTGGAAATTCAGAGAGGCCTAGCCCATTATCCTACATCATGCTTACTGGTGCACATCAGTGTGTTCCACAGGGCTTCTCTTTCACCTCCTGACACAAAGTGTTGCTAGAGGCCTCCTCAGCCATTTAATGCCTACAGAAAAGTGTGTGTGTGAGAGCAGCATCCAGCTGCCATTCTGTAGCCAAGAGAGAAAAGAATACATAGCAAAGGAGAAAGAGCAACTATCACCTAGAGTGTTTCATCAAGCTATATTCTGGGTATCTCTGGGTACCTTCTGCCATTCCAGCAATGTCCTATAATAATAATAATAAATTTTTATTTGTAGCCCGCCCCTCTGCAAGGCAATCGGGGCAGGGGACAACAGCATTTAAAACAGAACAACATTAAAACGTTCCCTCTCCCCATAATCCCTTCCTCCCCCCGCCCCATCCCCTTAAAATAAGATTAAACCATGGAATAATAACCATGTCCTCTCTTGTAGTCTGTCCATACTGCCCAGGCACCCTTGTCTTTCCCAGAGACACTATCACCACCAGAGCTCTCTGACAGAGAAGGCTCAATGTCTCAGAAAAAACCACAGTTCCCATGATTCCCTAGCATTGAGCCAGGGCAGTTGAAGTGGACTCAAGCTGCATTATTTCTGGCAGTCTGTAAAGGCCCTTAGTAAGCTAAGAAATAGCCATCTGAATTGGGTCCACATCTTGTGATGTCTGGTGGTGATATCTTTGTGATGAAGATGGGAAAGGAAATGGGGGTGGATTAAGTTCTCCTATCCATTCTAGTTAGATGACAGAGGCTGTCAAAGGCGATAGTGGTTGTGATAGTGCTGTCCACCTGTTTGATGTTCAGCTACTGGCAAATGCTGTTTTGTATATATAATATCTCTTGATTGGATAGAAGAAGTAAAGCACAGAAATGAATATGCAGCTATTACTCAACTGATTTTGCTCCATATGCTGATTTATCCTTTTTTCCTTTTTGATGTTCTCATCAATTTTTGCAAATGGAGGTCTAGTATAAATAAAAATTCCATTGGGCCATTCCTGATGGTGAAAATTAAAAGCAAATGCATTTGAGATCTGCATTTGAGCATCAAACATTGTCTAATTAAATTGTTCTTTTAGATCTTTTAGATATCATATGTAGTGTGTTAAACCCTCTACAAAAGATTATTTAAAAAAAAAAAAGGTTTGGTTTAAAAAAAAAAAAAGAATTAAATTAGCCTAATGGGGAAAAGAGACCCAATCAACTGGGGATTATTTCAAGTGCTGCATGAGAAATGCACACTTATCATCTACGTAATTAGATTTTAATAAACACTTTTGATAGTTACCCTTAAAGATATATTTTAATGGCAAAGTGATGTCATGACTAGCAGAATGGGGATAGTTCTTTAAAAGAAGAAGAAGTTGTAATTTTAATTACATTGTAATTATGATAAGTATTTTTCTAAGTTATTTTTTCAAATGATTAATAAATTAATTTTATAAATCCAGTTTCTAAAAGTGATGCATTATATCAACTAGTATAATCAAAATTAGAACACTCAGGGGGGAAGCAGACTGGCAGCACGGGGCCGCCCTGGGAAGGTGCGCCGCAGGATCGAGGCATCCCCACGCCTCGATCCTGCAGCGCTCCTTCCCCGTCCCTGAAAGGAGTGCTAAAATAGCGCTCCTTTCACAAGTCAGTGAAAGTGCACCTCAAAAGACTTATCCGCCGCAGCGTGTGCGGACGCTGCGGCGGGAGGTTGCTCTTGGAGCGCCGGCCACATGGAGGGCCGGCAGCTCCGAGGGCAACCTCGGGAGGAGGAAGGGGCGCCGAGCATGCAGCTGCCCCTCCTCTTCCCTGCCTCGAGGACGGCTTAATAAGCCGTCTGCTGAGGCCCTTAGATATTTTAAGTCAGACAAAAATAGCTGCCTTTAATTTGCAAACTTTGGTATATTTTTGCCACAGAGGAAGTGGTTCTGAGGCTTGTTTGCTCCCCTTTTCAGTGTAATCCTTGTATATCCATTCAGGATTTAGCCTGATTGTGTATCAAGTATATGAAGGATTTCTCCATCAATGAATGACTACTGGTTTGCACATTCTTTCTCATATTATTGTTATTAGATGTGCATTGCTGAAATATATATTGGTTATATTCCAGGATGCTTAGTGTTGCATTTTTAGTTGTGTTTTCTCCAGATGATTCTAAAGGACAGCATTTAATGGAAGTCACCATGTCAATTGCTGATTTTCAACAACTTTTGACAAAACACCACAAAGAGAAAGATCTCATTTTGCCACTCTCCAAATTGGCCTCATTTCCACGGCCCTCCACATTTGCTGGGGTTAGGGGTGCAAGACCACTATGAAAGAGGGGAAAAACACAAATTAAAAAAAAAAACTATTTTTTTTTTACCTGAGAAAACACATCTCTAGGAATCACTAGATCCTCCAGTGCAACTCTGTGGTCAACATCTGACAAAAATTAACCATAGAATTGTGCTGGAGAATCTACAAATGCCTAGATAAGTCTTCTCTCTAGGAATTTATAGGTCCTCCAATATGACTTCTGGTAGATGTTGACCACAGAGTTGCACTGGAGGAACTAGAGATTCCTAGAGAAAACATATTAATCAAATCAGTGAATAATCAAAACCACAAAGACAAAGGCACAAATGTGGAAGGACAACTGTATTCCAAAAGTCATTTGAATAAGGACATAATTTCACCTCCTGAAAGGTATAGGATTCATGAAGTATTACATCCACAGCTATAGCAGATCAAATTTAGGTGTAATGTAAGAGAATTATTATTGGATGCCTCAAAGTCTTTTTTATGTTGCTAAAATCATCCATGATGTCCTTGTGTTTTGACCTTGTGCCATTTCCTCAAATTGAATAAATATGAAAGTACTATTTGCATACCTCTGTTAACAAAGCCTTTACAGGTGAAGCTCCTTTTTATAAAGTCTTTTTACACATGTTCAGCCCTCTTTTCTTCCTTGTTCTCCATCTAGCTGGAGGTGGGGGTTTTTCTAGCAGTATTGGCACTAGGAAGATAGAGAAGGAAGGCTGCAGAAACATAGGCTTTCAGGGTGTGTTTGAAAAATGCTTGAGCTGAGAAAGAATGTTGCTAAGATGATTCATACCACAGCTATATGTGCTGTCCTAAAACAGGCATCAGTTATGTCCAGAGTTCCTTACTGAGCATGTATGAATAGCAAAACAGAAACAGAAGGTGAGAGCAGATAAGCCTGTCTCAGCAGCTCCCAATTCAACATGTTAAATAAGAGTATAGATCTATATGTTCAACCACCAAAGTTGAAATCCTAAGAAAACTAGAGGCTGGTGAAATAAATAATAAATCTCTACATGCATCTATGAAAAAACTTTTAAGTGTTCACTAGAAGGTTCAAAATGTTTTTATTAACTTATGGAAGGTTTGTCTGACCTGGTTGTTTCATTTCACATAATGAAAAAAGTTGAATGGTTCTTCTTGTTTGTGGTTATAGGAATCTCTCTCTGTTCTTTCCATGTGATTTATGCCTCTGGTACCAAAGTAACCAAAGTTAAAGAAATAATGTTCCAGGGACATATCTATCTTAAGTGAGCTATACCTGCATTAGCTATGGGAGAGAAGCTGGGAGTGAACATAGTTTGTTGAACCTATTGAACTAATACCAGTTTGCCAAAAAAAAAAAGGGGACAAATCAGTAAAAGTAAAGACTGTTACTTTATTCCCACCTCACACTTGGCCCAAATGTCTCTTGCTCTTAGTTTCTTTTAACCCAAAGGATAACATTCATGGTGTTACAGTTATGGATCTTCCCTTCACACCATGGCTATGTTACCCTTTCTTGGCTAAATAAGGGTCTCCATACTATTCTTAACAGTGATGTGGTGGCTCAGTGGTTAAGATGTTGACCATGCCAATTGCAAGATTGGCAGGTTGACAGGTTGAGGTCCAAGTGATACATGACTGAGTGAGCCCCCATCACTAGTTCCAGCTTCTGCCAACCTAGCAGTTTAAAAGCATGTATAAGTGCAAGTAGATAATTAGGTACTACTTCAGTGGGAAGGTAAGAGCATTCTGTGTAGTCATTCTGGCCATATGATCATAGAGTTGTCTTTGACAATGCTGGCTCTTTGACTTAGTAACTGAGATGAGCACCATCCCCTACAGTGAGACATAACTTGACAACCTTTTCAAATGGGGAAACCTTTACTTTTACTTTTACCTACTATTCTTAACAGGATAAAAACTTGTCTGCAGAACATACCAAATGTCAATTGTACACTAGTACTGAAATGCCCATAAGCAGAATTTCCTTTTCACTGGTATACTGGAAGAATTGAATTAGCTTGCATGTACATCTTTTAATCCAGGCAAACAGGTATTAATAATGTTTATTTAGGAGATAGTGCAAAGTGCCAGGATGTCTGGAGTACATTTTCTATTGATCAGCAAGACCCACATTCACTACAATTCAATATTATTTATGTTGGTAATTACTAAATAGAGTAGGCAGAGCCTGGATAGCAACCAAGATTGACATTCAGGCTTAATACTATAATGAGGCTTTAATAAACCAGTAATAGGCAGCTTCACAAAATGAAATGAGCAGCGATCACAAATACATAAATCAGTTTGGCAGATTTAAATACATAAATTATATTGATTTTTTTTAAAAAAAACAGGTTTGGTTTTGTAGTCCAGTTATAATTATGGATCTGATAGTATTGGTTAATATGGAAACAAATCCATGAAATTTCAAGTGTTCTCACCAGGGATATTGAAAGATGTTAAAAAACTACACACACATACACACACGCCTATGCTGTTCTATGCTTGTATTGGCTCAGAAACTTTTAGACTCCTCTAAGACATCAGGTTGCAGGGTGCATGGGGAAAAACAATGTTTCAGAATGCAGTATTTTTACTGTGGGGTATTGTGAGTATGGGTGGCCACAGGTCAAGTC
Organism: Phrynosoma platyrhinos; assembly: GCA_020142125.1. Lineage (NCBI taxonomy): Eukaryota > Metazoa > Chordata > Lepidosauria > Squamata > Phrynosomatidae > Phrynosoma > Phrynosoma platyrhinos. The sequence continues at coordinate 218,773,244 of CM034703.1, forward strand.
TATAGGCAGCAGTCAAAGATCAAAATAGGCAGAAATAGGTAACACAGTTTAGATATGTAGGAAGGGACTTTGGTTCCAGAGGAATACTGGGCAAAGGATTAGGAGTGTCATGAGGAAATGTGCTTTCTGTTGAAATTAACTAGTCATCAGAGAGAGAGGAACAAGGCTAGGGCCTTGTAGTACCTGGTGGATGGAAGAGGAAATTCCACTGATGGATCTCCCTGCTAACTCACAAGACTGATACTGTAACATAGGCTGCATCCTTTCAACACATGACATTTCTCTTATTACTTTTTTGGCCATTGGTACTACCTGTCTTACTTTGCCAAATTTTTAATCTGTTTGGGTATAGTTGGCATTGAGTAGGATCCATTTTGGGAGAAACCACACTCTCCAACATTTCACAAATGAATATCAAGATGTGTAGATGAGCATAGTCAGAGTGTGGCACAGATATATGTGGTGGAATGAAAATGCGGCAAAAATTATTAATAAGGAAGAACACATCTCTAAGTATATATTGCAACAATTGGCAGGCTGGGAAGGAGGTTTAAAACCTGCCTGCTGACTCAGGTTGCTCTTCAGCTTGTGGGGTGGAAGAAGAGCTTTAGATTCCTTGAATCCATGCAAGTCAATGGGATGGGGTAAAAATTTAAAACCTGCCTGTTAACCCAGTTTACCTTTTGCAGATTATGGAGTGGCAGAGGAGGTACACATTCTTTGAGGTGGTGAGGCCTGCTAACACAACTTTACTCCTAGAGATCCTTACTTCTTCACCAGCCATTGGTTTGCCATCATTAGTTTGCCATCTGTGAAGAACAAGGCTATGCTCTCAGGAATGCAAGCTTATCTTTTCTTAACCAATTGAATATAAGTACTTTGAACTCAGAGCTGAATTCAGTTGAATCAACTGAGCAATCAGGTGGAGGAGGAGAAAAACAGGAAATTTTAAAAACAGATGAGAAATTGGTATGGCAAATAACTAAACTTGGCTGTCTTCTCTGAGTTGAAGTTCGTGGAAAACAGGTAGGCCTATCTACTTTTTTAGGTGGGAAGAAGCTCAAGGACCCAATGGATTGGGATCCATTAGGTACATGCCCACCTAAGGGTTAACATTGCTTTTGCTGCCTCTGTGGTGTGTGGGAAGAATGCATGGTTTCATACCATAGTGAATTCTCATACCTCCTTCTGATATGCCAGCTATCAGTCTGGATGGCACAGGTTGGAAGGTGGAGTGTACAGATTCTGAAGTGTACTGAAGCTATAGTCAAATAAGATGCAGCCACATAAACTCAACCCAATATGTTGTCTGTTGTCTACCTATTGTTTGGCCTCCCCTTCTCCTCCTTGGAGCTCTTCCTGTAGGGACATAATACATAGGTTCATTTAAAATTTACAGAGAACATATGATTGTGCCTGGTTAAATCATCTTTATTATCAAATTATTTTCCCTGAACAACAAAATTTAGGTAGTATGACTTTTTATATTTATGATAAATGTAAGATAAACAAATATATGTTAGAATGTGTCTGCAACAAGCATATCATTAAACTTTTTCAAAGCTTAAAAAAACTTAAAATGGGATGCCTCCATTCTTATTAATCAATTTGAAGAAGGGTGTGCACGTATGTGTATATACACACATACACATGAGTTGTGATTCTTGCATATTTACTACTGATGATGAGACTTTTGTAAAAATGATGAATATGTTGCCTAACTGACTTCATTGCCTTTACTCTAGTGCAGGTGAGTGAAGAGTGGTATCTAGCCATCTTCTTCTATATGTTACTGCAGATATAGCCCCATTGAGTTTACAAGGCTATACTTCCACCAAAGTAGCTATGGAATTGGTACTAAAGTGGCCTGGGCTGCTGTGATCCTAAACCATCTCTCTTTTATTAAGAGATAAAACCAGAAGCATTTTTAGCTGTTGTCCTGACTTGCAAGAGGCACTGTTCCTAGCCTGACTCTAGAGGCTGGTGGTGTAAGCTGTGCTTTCATACTGACTTCCTAATGGTAGTATCTACATATTTTAATGAGGATTGAAACTGCAGAAAAGTGCATATATGCTGGCTCTTCACAAATGTACCTCATACTTTCTTCCCCTTGAAAAGTGTGCATTGTTTCTTTTCATTAACATATGATAACTGGAATAGGTTTCATATCACTATCCACCATTCCCCATTTGGCTTGACATTTACAGAGTTCAGATGGAGCACTAATAACCTTTCCATGCTGCTCACTCTAATGATGTCCATCCAGTAAATGAGATGTGAGCAATGGCACCATAATGAAAAAAATACAGGTTGGGTGTGTGTGGCAAGAACCTGCTTAATTACAAAAGGTGTTACGTGAATGAGTAGTTAGCATATTTTTTTAAAAAAATATTTTCATAATGATCACAAATAGAATTATTTCAACTGATTATTGAACTGTTGGGGCCCTGATTTATGTATTTGTTTTTCTGTTCAACTGTTTTCCTTCTTTGTTATTGGCACAGCTGATTTGCTAAAGTCACTTGTGTAATTCTTTATTCTCTTCCAGAACCAATCTTTTCCTCCACAATAGAGAGAGGAGGGCAATGCTAAACTTATTTCAGAGTCTTATCTCACACAAATCCTGAAGATGTTGCAGATGTCTAAGCTCACAGATAATTGTAGTGGGCAAAACATTGTTCCACAGCATTATATCATCCAAAAGTCTAGATCTTACTTGATGTTATTCAGTAATTCAAAACATGATAGAGCAAGCAAAATAAGAAGGAATTGTTTGGATTTTTTCTTGTTTTGTTTGTTTGAGACTATTTTGCCCCTCTTCTTTCTCCATAAAGTAGCTGATAATAAATGGTTTCATAGAAAGATATAGCAGAGACACAGGGACCAATATTTTCACTTTACAGCTCAGTTTTAAGAGAAGAAGGCAAATAATTAAGAAGTGTATTGTATGAAAGTACCCTTAAACTATTCTACCATTTAATCTTTGTCTCATAGACAAAAGAATGCAATTGCCTTCTTCACCCCACAGGAGCTCTGACCACTTGCAGAAACCCAGGCAGATAATGGGAAAGGTCAGTCATCTATCCTGTGCTAAGCCAAAATTTTCACAGCTGACATTTATATCAGCTTCATTTTTATTTGTACTCTCTGTGCATAATTTGAATGTGCATTAGGAAAAATGTGTATGCAGTTCAAAATGGTTCCCTTCTAATTTCTGTTCTGCTCTTGGCAACATTCACAGGGCAAACAACACAGATTGAAAAGCACCCCTTAAGGTACCATTTATTATTATGCAGTCAGAGAGCTTACCTGAAGGCAGATTGCCTTTGAAGCAAGCATGCGCTGACTAGTGGTCTAGTTCAACATTGTTCACTCATTTGCCTGCATGCTCCTACAAGAACATCTGTCAGTAATGAAGAGAAGCCATGTGGAGTAATTACTTCTTACCAGGTGAAAACAGCTTTAAGGGGTTTTGATGAAGTGGTTGCTTATATTGTGAGGACTTGCCCACAAAGTAATTCATGATCATGCCTTTACTCAAAGCTACACCATAAGCAAGCTTAATTCTGTAAACACTCTTTCAGTGTAAGAACACAAAGCATCATTTTTAGGCCCGAATCCTATTGTTAGTTCCAATTGGAATGGACCTACTGCATCAGTGGTACTTTGGCAAATCAACATCTAGGTAAGTTCAATTAGCATAGCTGCCATCCAATTATGTTTGTTTCCTATCACGAAAACTCTCTTTTTGTCCCCAACCTAACCTCTTTCTACTAAATTTTCCATTGATCAGTTGCAAGTGCCATCTTTTTGTCTGTATAATTTGTCCCCCACATAAGTCAGCATCCTACAGCTACTAGACTTATTCACTCCTCAGTGGAGTCCCTCCTTCTTTAGTTTTTACCCCTCAAAGCAAGCTGATACTTGAGAAAATGTCAGGCTCACTGAGGCCTTCTCCCCTCTTGTATATGATCTATTGTGCCATTTTGGCTAAAAGAAAAATAGCACCTATATTTAAATATCAGAAATAGATGTTGAGATGTGAGCATCTCCTGTATCATCATTGTAACAATTTGCCAGGTTTTCTTAAAATGTACATTGAATTTAAAAGTACAGTTGGCTTTCCATCGCCTTGGTTTCTGCATTCGCTAATTCAACCCTCTACAGCTTGTGTGTGTATATATGTGTGCATGTATCCAAAAAGCAAAGCTTGATTTTGCTATTTTAAATAAGGGACAATATTTTACCATAATGGGACTAGAGCATTCACAGAATAGGTTTCATATCACTATCCTGGTGTCCT
>CM034703.1:218789331-218800003 GCA_020142125.1 Phrynosoma platyrhinos
CTGCAACATTTTGCAGCGCACTTTCAGCGACATATGTAGTAGTAGGTGGTGGTGGCTATTTTAGTAGTGGGTGCTATTTTAGCGCTCCTTTCCAGGGGCGCCGCTGGTACGCCGCTGGATCGAGGCATGGGGATGCCTCGGTCCCGCGGCACACCTTCCCAGGGCGGCCCATGGCCGCCCGTCTGCTTAGGCCCTAAATTGGTAATTTGACAGATCTCGTCTGGCCGGCTGTTCCATAATCTGGGAGCGGTTTCCGAGAAAGAACTCTGGGAGGTTGTTGACAGTCTAGTTTTAGCAGGCTGAAGCAAATTCCTCCAGAGGACCGTAGTGTGCATGTGGGATTGTATGGAAGGAGACAGTCTGAAGATAGGATGGACCCAAGCCATGTAGGGCTTTAAAGGTAATAACCAACAGCTTGTACTGGGTCCGGAAACTGATCAGCAGCCAGTGAAGTTTTTTTAAGACTGGTGTAATATGGTCTCCTATAGATGTACCAGAGATCAACCTAGCTGCCATATTCTGAACGAATTGAAGTTTCCAGACCAAGCACGAGGGTAACCCATGTAGAGTGCATTACAGAAATCCAGATGGGAGGTTACCAGAGTGTGTACCACAGTTTCGAGATCCCTTACTTCCAGGAAAGGGTGCTGCTGGCGCATCAGCCAAAGCTGATAACAGGCGCTCCTGACCATCGTATTCACCTGATTAATCATGTCAAGTGACGAGTCCAGGAGCACCCCCAGACTGCAAACACAGACCTTTATGGCAAGCATGATCCCATCCAGGACTGGAGATTCATTCCCCTCCCACCAACCAGCAAGGTGGCAAAAATCAGAAGTACCTCAAACTAAAGTCCTTATATTAGCCTTGCTGGCTGATGGAGGTGATGGAGACATCATCCTTGTACCCTGACCACCAGCTGAATGAACTTCCTTTGTCTAATCCAGAGGCTTCTTGGTAGGAGAGGTGCACAATTATGCATACATAACTAAATAGGTGATGTAAAAGGAAACTCAGTGTAACAGAGACTGAAACATTTTTGTATCTCTAAGAAACACACAACCAAGTGCTTTGTCTGAGGACTCTCTGTTGTCTAAACATCCATAATTAATACTTGTTATGTTTCAAATCTCCTGCACAATGAGGACTCATAACAGTGCCAGTATCAGAGGGCTGTGATAGCGTTTCTGACTTCACACTGTTTGTGGTGGGTATTATGCTGGGTGTTTATAAATCAGATACACAAACCACTAACATATCTGTGTTTTTGCCTCATTTGGCAAACTATCTAAAGCTGTTTTCAGGAATAGTAACACTAATTATCCAATCATTTTTTAGGGAGCTACCCTTCATCTAATAGAGAGAAAGAGAAGAACAATTGCATATTTTTATTCAGCATGTATATTTCCCTGTTATTTATTGAATATTTATAATCTCCTTAGATTAAAGAGTGAATTCTCTTAGGCTTCTCATTCTAGGCATTTATGCACCTTCATTTCTTAATCACTTCAAAAAAGTTGTTGCACTTTCACATAGGATAATTTAAATGCTTTTTCAGGAGACAAGAAGTTTCATAATACAGTGGACCCTTTGTATTGGCAAAGTGGCCATCCATGAATTTGACAACCTGTGAAATGGATCAACACAGCCCATATTATTCAGTGGTGGTGCATATCCATGGATGCCCCCATGCAGACATTACCACCACTGAATAATATGGTGCATGACCACATCCACTTTTTGTCATCTGCAGGGGGATCTGAACCAAGCCCTCACAGATGGGAAGGGTCCACTCTAAATCAAAAGGCTATTTTTTAAACCAGAAATACATTGGGATAGTGTCCCATATGCCCCTTACCTACTTGCTATGCTCAATGTGTAGAAGATCTGCCATGTGAGGAACACAGTAGAGTGGATCAGGCAACTTTTGTCTGTTCCTTGAAGAATATATGGTAACAAGACAGTAGATGAGGAAGAATTCTTAAATATATCATAAAATTGATTGATTTATAGGATGGCAATGAATGAAGCAATAAATTGCCTTCCAAGTAGTGCTACCTAAATAACTGAGTAGCTGAGTAGCATTCTATGCAATTATGCTGGCCACATGATCACAGAGTAGTCTCTGACAACGCTGACTCTTCAGCTTAGTAACAGAAATGAGCACCACTCCCTATGGACGGACACGACTTGACAACCTTCTCAATAGGGAATACCTTTACCTTTTGTAATGTAAACTAAAAAAATACTTCTGAGTCCATTGCAAATAACACTGCAATTTCCCCTTACATTTTTGTTTGGTGGACTTATCCAGCACTACCTGCTATTCTTCTTTCATGACTTTTATACAGTATTTGCAAATAAGTTTGCTCAAGTTCTGACTAAGGATGAAGAGAATATTTGCAAATAGTTGAAAAATTGTAGTCTTTTTTTTTTTTCTTGTCGGGAAACTCTGATGAGGAGAATTTTGGACAAATGAGAATTTTTGCAGTTTGGGACTTATTATATGCAAAATTCACACAGGTGCTTTGCTTTGCTTTGCTTTGCACAGAAAACAGCATTGCAAGAAATATTATTTTTTGCACAGGAAATACAAAACTTCTTCATAGAGGTAAAATGTTGTTTACTGTGCATATTTAGTGCAGAATATGTCTCCACAGGATTTTCTATGTAGAAAGTAGTATTGCTGTTCATAAATTTATTATTTACTGAAAATACTGTTTTCTTTTTGGAAAATGCTGTTTTCTGGGCAAAATAAATAAATAAATAAATCCTGAATTGTGAACAATCTTCACAAACTATGCAAATACTTTTGAGGGAAAAAAATTACTAATTTCTTATTTTCACAACATTAGTGAAAAATTACACCCCTAGTTCCGAAAACAGTTTTCCTGGCAGCACAGAGTTCCTCTTCAAGGCTGATTTCTCATATGGAACATCTGCTGCTGCTGCTGCTGCTGCTGGGAAGCTTTAGAAGTGAGGCCTCAAGGGCACTGAGTTCAGTTAAGTGAATCAAGACAAGGGGAAATATCAATTTCCAACACATAGACAAACTACTGAAATAATGGATGGTCTTGAGCAAGATGTTGGGTTGTCGTCAGCAAGGTAATCTTCTACTTGTTCAAACAGGAGTGGGTGAAGTGTACCTCCCCACTAGGCTGTTAAATGGCATTTTCTAGCAGCAGTTTCATGGTGAAGAATGCTTGGAGTTACAATCCAAGAACATCTGGAGGTCTGCACTTTGCTTATCCCTGTATTACAATTACTTATGCCACTATTACAATATTTCTCCACAACTCACTTGCAAACAGGGATAATATTTGGAAAAAAGGGGCTATTGAAAAGTTATCTTGAGCTTCTAGGAATTTTCCAGGAAAACAGTTTAGTAAGCAAGACAGAAGGCCAAAAGCACACTGATCACTACTTCAATGTATGATTTATAAGTCATCAGTAGGTATTTTTTCTAAAGAACTTCCATTTAAATAAGAGAAGACTAGTGGATTTTCTGGAAAGCTGTTTTAGAATGGAGCTCACATTGAAGCAACACTCTTTGCATTATGGTTGCTGTAAGTAATAATATTACGTGCTCATTTTATTGGCATTGTTATTGCCAAGAGTAGGATGCTTTCTACAAAGTAATGCTATGATTCTCCCTTCCCATTTGTTCTACATGTAGTATTCATTGGTATTTAATACTTGATAAATTAGTGTTTGCCTACACTGCCAATGGTACTTACAATATTTACTTCACAGTATAATGTGAGGATTTCATTTCACTGTAATGCAAATTCTTCAAAAAGCAATACATTGCATATAGATTTATTATTCCTTTTCAGTGTTTCTGAGGCTAATTTATCAAAACTGTTTGCATGTGCAAAAAAGCTATAATATTTCAATGCCAGTGCTTCAAATGTGGTTTTTTTCAGTTTTGTTCTTTTTCTTTGGTATGATTTAAATCTATCTTTTGAAAAATAATAAATATAAAATAGGAGAGAAAAGATTTCTTCTACCAATCTGATTTAAATGGAAAGTGACAGCCAACCTAGCATAACCGAAGATGGTGGATATATATATATATAAAAAGTAATCATAAGATTTCTGCCATTTTTTTAAACTTTGTATGAAATAGTATTTTGCTGAATAGTATGCATCCATTGTAGTTAAGTTTTGGTTAATGTTACAGTCACTGTTTATTAATGTGATATATTTTTTGTTAATTAAAGGTCTATCTTAAAGAAGGCATATTTACTTTCTGCCTCTTTTTGTCTCCCTTCTGTCTCTCACACACATGAAACAATGATTTGGAGTAATCTTTACTTAAATAGATACTTTTCAAATTTTGTTCCCAGTTTTCTGTTAAAATAAGCCCCTTCCTGCTCATTGATTTATGGATTATATTGAGATCTAATAGGTTTCCAGTCATCATTGATATATATTGTAAAAATCAAAATATTATAGTTGCCTTCTTTTTGTTCCAACATGATCACCTTAATTCTTTATCAACTGTTTGTCTCCAGCCCATTGTTAGTTGGCAAGGGCTGTCAATCCAGGGCATGGTATGCTTGCGATGTTCAGTCACAAATCTCTGGCAATATGGACAAGATAATATCCTGACTCCTATGCCTCAACTAAGAAGAAGTCTTGGACATGCAAAGGATGACAACACAGAGAGAAAACTTGCAACATATCCATTACTTATTGAGAGCCCTGGGTCCTTGTGGAGCCTTCTGGTTAGTGTCCCTAATTGACCAAGTGGTCAGTTTAGAAGTAGTCTTCTAAACCAGGTAGTCTGTTTAGAAAACTGCACAGAATCTCGCATATACTCTTCACAATTTATTGCTCAACTGTTGATAATGATCTATTTATATAGCTCCATTAATGCACATGATGGTTTACAAATAAAAGAACAAAAAAATCAGGCTTTCAATCTAATTAAGACATGACTCAAAAGGAAAGGGGGATGGGAGCATAGGAAGAGGTTAAGTCCAGTAGATACTGCCTCTTTTTCTCTCCCTCTGAGCCACAGCAGTTTTAGTTGGGGAGGAAGGAGGACCCTTCATTTGTTTCTCGGTGTTGCCATGAGGAAACTGCACTTGCCTCTTCTCTCCCTCTTTCAATGATAAACCTTATTTCACTGGCCATCCTTGTAATTTATCTATATCTAGTCTTAGGTCCTTAGTTATGTAGTGTTGTTTGTTTGTTGATTGGTTTGTGCTGGATATATCTTTCTGACTCACAGTTCTTCCATCCTGGATAGGATGACCACTGCATCTCCATTTCTTGGACATTTGCCTTTGTCTCTAGAGCAGTCTGGCCTATGGCTAGTCTGCCTGATCTGCTTTATTTTGGTATGTACTGGTACCTTCAATCAGATTTTCTATGAACCCAGGACAGTGGCTTCAACCAGCTTTTACCCTGGTTATAAAGACCTTTTCTTCCCGTCTCTTTGACATGATATATGGCTGATCACACAAAAGGATATTTGAAGACTTCAGGTATTCAGCCTATCTCTTGGGTAATTGCATGCAAGCAATGGTATAATATATTTCTTAGTTTTTTAGTTGCCACAATATGGTGGTGTTACTATAGCAAACAAACATAGCAGTTGCTATTGATACCTTTTGCTTCTTTCTTTGCATAGCAATACTCACCCCACCTATTCCAAAAATAAGTTGCCACATGGCATTTCAGGCACTGAGAAAAGTAGTAAAAAAATACATCTAAGCCCTTGGGAGAGTGAAGAAGTAGTTCTGTGGTTCTTGCAGTCTATGGTCATGGTTTGTTTACTGCTATGTATCATTTTGCTTCACAAATTTGTTAACTCACTGCAGCTTTTGATTTAAACAACAACAAGAAGATGGTCTTTTGATCTCAAAAGCTGTTCTTTTATAGAAACAGTGAAACTCATGATATGTATGATGATATTTCTCCTGGAGAAAAACAGTGCCAGCATCTCAGTAATCTTGAAATGTTGGCACTAATACGAAGAGAATTCATAATAAATGCAGAGGCATTGTGAAAAGAGATTTCTTGGCTGCCATGTAAATAAGATATGTCAGCAGGAAGGAACATTTAAATTGTTCATTCTTCCTCTGATGTTAAAAAGAATACAGAGGTGAAGGGGGAATTTAATAAAATTTAAAAACAGGGATTAAGTCAAGATATTTGCAAAAAGAGCATATAATCATGTCATAGTAATGTTGTGCAATAATGTCATGTGGCATGATTACAGTTGGAAAATGTGGTAGATACAGACATTGCCCACTGTAGTGAATTGCTGTATACTCTATAAAGCTGTGTGAAGCTGACTCATCCACGTCAGTGACCATCCAGGGTTTCAAAGAAAATTCCTAGTTCTATCTGGAGATGCTAGGGGTTGAACTTGGGACTGTGTGCATAAAAACCATGTATTCTCACAATGAAGTATAGGTCTTTCCTATTAGTAATGTAATAAAGGGTATGCTGAGAAAACTAGATTACTCCATGTACCAATGTAATAATCTCCAAAAAGCAACTAAGCAAACTCCAGTGAACTATATGCCTCTTCCTAGATCAATAGGCAACAGTATTTCTTGGACAGAAACTTATATGAACACTTAAAATAATCTGAAAGATGTAATGATCAGTTACTGTGGAATAGACATAGTAAGGCTGACTAACTCAAATTAAGCTGATGGCAAAGGCTATTCAAGTGGCAGATGAGTAAAAACAGCTTCTACAGTCTTGTTTTAACATAAATGTCCAAGTTTTCATAATCCCATTGGTAAAGTATAAATTGCTGCTATTCCCCTTTCCCAGAATGGGGACCAAGACATAGAGAGAAAGTGACCTATGGGTCAAAAATTAGTATTTTTAAAAATCCTGATCTGAATAGATAAGCAATTCTTCACAGAAACTGGTGTGACATTCTGTGCTTCTTATTTAACATGAGTATGTGCCACCTTTTCAAATAAGGAAAGCATTTGCATATTCCATAAAGTGGATTGTTGAAGAAATAATTGCTGCTGTAGTAAAGTGAAGTTGGTTTCTAAGTAGAAGCTAACTTTTGCGCCTATTTTAATGGATATAAATGTGTGTAAAATGAGAATTAGTAATCAGGCAAGTGATAGTTTCATTTGTTATTATAGTGCAATGTAGAAGGTGTTTCTTTAATGTAGGACTGTTTAATGGTTCTTAGTTCATTAAGGTTAAATATGAACCAAGTAAACCTTAAAAATAACTATTTCTGTATTTGGACTTCACTGTAGTCTTGCTTATTTTTTAGGTGAGAAGCTACTCTTATGCGTAAGAAACTAATACCAAAAAAAGCATTGCTTTCTTCACAAATTATTTTAAGATAGTCTGCCCTCCAAATTCACAGATTCTGCATCCATGGATATTGGTATACATGGGGTGTCCTGGAACGAAACCCCATTGGATAGTAAGGGCTTAATGTATTAATATTCTTTGCTCTTCCACTAACATTTTTTAAATGATGAATACCGTTGATGCCAATTTTTAAAACATTAAAATGAAACACAAATGTTTATGCTTATTCTCTAGTTAGATACTAACTTTTTCAAGAGTTTCTTATCCTTTCAACCTTTAAAAATTAGGAAGTGGCTATTTTGTTTTGGTTCATTTGTTTTTTCATCTGGATTTGAGTGAATACTTTGCATGTATTCAAAGTAATTTTGTTGACAGATGATGCCCAAGTTTTCCATTCAGTGGCATCGCTACACATCTTATGGGGTATCCTTCAAAAAAATAATAATAGTGGATTAAATTGTATTTAAACTTCCAGCTTCTCCTGAACACTTTTAATCCTATGAGAAATCCTCTTTAGATGGGGTGGGATCCTCTGAATTATAAATGATCTGATTTAGATTACCATTATACTGAAATTGGTACTTTTCTTGCCATTTTGAATGGGAGTAAATCCCTCAAGAGGATCAGCTTGGTGTAGTGTAGCAAGTGTTGGAGACCAGGATTTGAATCCACCCTTGGCCATGGAAACCCACTGGATGACAGTGAGCTAAGGAGGCAAAGGCAAAGCCCTCTCTAAACAAATATTACTAAGAACATACTGATAGAGTTTACTTTGGAGTAAAGCTATGTGCTGCAGGGCATCAGGCCCCCTCCCTACCTTGGGAGGCTTGGAAGCAAAGCTTTGCAGGGCAGGGATGGGGAGGTTGGGACCTTTCCCTTCCTGTCTTGGGAGGCTTGGAAGACAAGCTTTGCATTGCAGTGATGGGGGCACTGGGACCTTCTCCCTGCCTTTGGAGGCTTGGAAGCCATGCCTCATAGGGAAAGGATGGGGTGACCTCCCTCCCAGCTGTGTTCCATGGCACACGGAAGAGAAGTGGGGGCACTCACTGGGTGTCACCCTCTTCAGTGGTGTCACCCAGTGTGGTCCACACCCCTGCATTCCCCTAGTGACACTACTGAGGACAACCAAGCTCACTATAGGCTTAGGATGTTGCTTCCACCTTTTGTTTAGAGATTTTGCTTCCCTCTTATACTCTGACACATGAGGTGATCCTTGAATTTCCAAGTAAGGTTGACAAAATGTCAATGATTTCATATTGTGTTTATTTTCTATTATTCTCTTCCTATCCTTTTGCTACTGGTTATGATGTTAGATTGTGCATAAATCCACTCTGTCAGTTCTTAAGTATGGACTCTTAATCTTTTATATTATTTATTACAATTAGGTTAATTGTAACTCCCAGTGACAGATGTAAAATTCTATGTTAGTGTTAAGTTTAATACTCTGTGGATTAGGAACTGTTCACAGAATATATTATAGAAAGGGTTTCTCCCTCCTGCCAGTGCACTGTATCACCTTGAAGTCATTTCTGAGTGATGTAGCTTTATGCCTTTTCTTTGTACTTTTAAAAAGGATATACAGATTGAGCTTCAAGATTTTAGTTGTGCATAGTCAGCGCATATTTTCTTTTGACTGTGCTGAGTTTTCTTTTTATGCTGTGTTCTTCAACCATGAGTATGGTGCATTTGGGGACTTAACAATAAACAGAATGGCTGTTATTGTGCACTGTTCTGGAAACAAAGAAAGAAGGCACTGGATCAGTGGACTGGCATCACTGAGATTGTTACAAATGAATGTTCAGAGGTTATTTCACTATCTTGAACCTTGAAGCTGCATAAGGCATAGTATGTCTGGTATGATAATAAGCATTGCTTCTAATAGCAGACAATTCTTCCTTGAAAAAGCAGTTATTTAAGTTAACCAGAGTATAAAAATGTGACAAAAACATCAAATATTACAAATGTGGAAGCAATGCAAAAGCATATTATAGTATCATTGCCTTCAACAGGAAAAATTATAATAGGCCTGTTTGTAATTAACCAAAGTATATGTAACTCATTTGGCCATTGGATTGAGGTCCATCTTGTAGGTTTTTTTGACTAGAGGAAGAAATATAGAAGTGAGATACAGGAACTGGATTTAACTGGGGGTTCCATCTAACCCAGGCTGGGAGCCAGGATGAAACTCCCAAGAAAGGCTTCCTTGGTCAAGTTGAATAATGACCCTGAGGTTCTTGGATTCCAGCCTGGGTCACCAAGCCTCTAAACTACATTGTTTTTACTATAGAGGGAGTATTCCTATCTCACCCCCCCAGGCAACACAACTCCCAGTTTTCCCACACAGACCTTAAAAAGTTGCCTGAATGTGACCTAATTAGCCCAATCATAATCAAAAACTAAAGTATAACACTGAAAAACTAAATGTGAACAAATCAAACCAATTTGCCAATAATAATAACATTTATTTCCTGCCTCTCCTCAAAGTAAGGCACATGTTAAACTAGAAAACACAATTTAAAAAGAAAGCTCAATTAGAAAAGCACAATTAGAAAAGAAATCAATAGTTAAAATACAATACTATGAAACCATTAAAGTACACAGAAGAGTTATATAAAAGAGATGACAACATGAAGGATACATGGAATGAAGAGCCACATGAAGACGAACACCAAATTGTAAAAACTGAGATGGAAGCTGCAATAAAAGAAATGGCAAAAATCAAGTCTCCAGATGATATTCCAAGAGAACTGTAGCAATCCACACTGACAGAGTCAACTCTAGTGCTAACCAACATATGTCAAGGTAAAGGTATTCCTCATTGATAAGGTTGTCATGTCATGTCCGGCTGTAGGGGGTGGTGCTCATGTCCAATACTAAGCCAAAGAGCCAGTGATGTCAGAGACTACACTGTGATCATGTGACCAGCATGATTGCACAGAATATGATTTGACAGAACATTTGTCAACTGATAATGGAAAACAAAATGATGGCCAACAGATTGGAAAAGATCAATATACATCCCCATCCACAAAAAAGGAGACACAAGAGATGGCAGCAACTATAGAACCATAGCACTAATCTCCCACACAAGCAAAATTATGCTCAAAATACTGCAACATAGACTTCAACCTCACATTGAGAGAGAAATCTGGAGGTCCAAGCAGGGTTCAGGAAAGGAAGAGGCACTAGGGATCAAATTGCAAATATATGATGGCTAATGGAGCATAACAGGAAGTTCCAAAAGAATATCAGCATGTGTTTTATAGACTATAGCAAAACCTTTGAGAGCATAGATCATGAAAGGCTATGGAACGTCCTTAAAAACATGGGAGTGCCAACACATCTGATAGCCCTGATGAGGAAT
>CM034703.1:218824962-218859612 GCA_020142125.1 Phrynosoma platyrhinos
GGGGGGGTGTTACAATTGCCTTCATTACTTCCTATATCACTCCATGTAGTATATATCAGTAAGGATTTCAAGTTGTGCTACTGCTATTTGTCTCTCTTAAAGACTACTTTCAGTGTTTTAGCATCATGTTAAAAAGGCTAGTCAGGCTTCTGTGCTAGAGCTTCATTAAAATTCTGTTCTACACATCATCTGACTCACACTTTATAATCTATCAGAACACCTGTTTTCTTTACAATGGCCACAAGGCAGCTCAAAACACTGTGCTATTTAGCATTTAATAATGAGCAAAAGATATGTATTTTTGACTCTTAAAAATTTCTTTGGGAAAGTGCATGGAAAAGAGCCAAGAAGAAGGAACAATCCCCTCTTCCCATTTCATTATATGTATTTTAATGAAACTTTGACCAATTTGTCGCGAGAATGAGCAATTGACACTTGTCAATTGATCCTTATTTTAATTTATTGTAAGAAACTGCAGAGTTTTGTTGACTCTTGGTAATTTCTCCATATGCAAGTATTTGAGACAGAAATTTTAGGAGCTTTTTTAAAAAAAAAAAGAAAAGAAAAGAAAAGAAAGTGAATAAATGAACAAAACAAATGGTTAATATGAATAGAGTCTGCTGTGGGAAATATTAAAAACTGAATTATATTGGCAACATTTGTCTTCTTAGACTTTACATACTAGGACCAATACTGGGTGGCATGGTCATGTGGTTTTCCAGATGTTGTCTCAGCAGTTGAGCATCTAGAGGAGCACACGATTCCCATCACTGCTTTAGGGAAATACTAGTTTGAGGTCTAAATATAAGAACTAACACATTTAATCCTTATTTTTATTCCATAATTCATTTGAAGAGCTTAGCCTATCTTGTGTGATTCTGTTCCTACTGATCGTAGTCTCATTACGACCCTGTTTGGTAGGAAGATAAGAATTACTAACTGACCCAAAGTCACTTATTAAACTTTATGCCTGAGTGTGGGAGTCTCCCCAGTCCGTGCTCAAATTCTAGTTGCTACAATGTGTGATTGTGACAGTGGCAGATCCATAAGTTCAAATATATGGAGCCTGACTGAAGGCAAAGTTGCTGAGAAGGAAAGATTGTAGGGAAAGAGCATGGGATGTTTCTTTTCCAAGGGCCCCATATAATTTCAAAGAAGTCCTGGGACAGAGGGTTGCATTGGTGATCTGGACTATGGGCAAAAGGATGTAACTAAAAGTACCACCATAACTCTAATTTTCAATTAAAACTCTTACTGCTAATAACTAAGGGCCTTTACAGGCTGCCAAAAATAGTGCAGTTTGAGGCCACTTTAACTGTCCTGGTTCAGTGCTAAGGAATCATGGGAACTGTAGTTTATTGTGGCACCAGAGCTCTCTGACAGAGAAGGTTCAATGTTCCAGGGGAAAAAAATACAATTCCCATGATTCGCTAGCACTGAGCCAGACCAGTTAAAGTGGCCTCAAGCTGCATTATTTCTGACAATCTGAAAAGGCCCCAAGTTTGTTCACACCAGAACTAGGGAAGAGACTGTTGTATCTGGCCCATGCAGACAAAACCAAGCCTCATGAGAGAAACAGAGGGAAACTTCAAAACCTTAGAAATCGTCAAATCCAGGAGTGTGTGACCATCTTAGGAAGCCCAGATGATTCACACACACCCATAAAAGTCATTCAGTCCTTTGCCTAGGGCCTTCCAAAAACACATAACTACTATAGAGCAACATCCCACAGTCAAGGCAATGAGTTAGAATTCCAGACACATGCCTAATGTTGCTCCATGGCCATTTCTATCTGACTCCATTTCTATTTTACTGCCTATCAGATAACATGGGCATTTTTATCTGACTGATTATCTGATCTAACTTTAAACTCACATCTGCTATAGTCACATCCTGTTTAGTGTTAAATCCATAGTTTATAGGGATAGAATTGGGGATACACATACCACACTTGCCTATCTCCATGCATTGACAGAGAAAATCTAAAGTGAAACAGTCATCACTTTTGGTGGGACCAAGAAACCCATAATACCAGGTTTTCACTAGAGGTGATTTCAGGTTCAGTTCAGACCATTCTCACAAACATATTAAGAGGTCAGAAATAGAGTGGATGAGTGTGCCTTGCTATGTCCCATCCATGGTTTCTGGACCGGAATAACTATATAGGATACCAACTGATACTTGAAGTAATACTAACTCACAGAAAGAATAGGAATTTGTTGGAGTCAAAGGGAGTCACCAAATGTTGTAAGCAGATAACTATCTATAATGGGTTAAAAATGCTATAGTGCTAATAGAGGACATTTGTTATCTCACCGGTAAGTAGATTAATTGGCTTCTTTTTTTGCAAAAGGGTCTGAATAAACATTTTCATTTACTCCCTGCTGTGTCATTGACAGACAGAGGTGTTATCTGAGAATATTTTACAGCATATTGTAAACAAAACTATCCTCACCTACCAGTAAATGTTTCTCTAGATTTAAACTTATGGAAGCTCTCACATCATCATCTGTGTAGCCACAAAGAACAAGGGGAAAGAAAGGTAACCTTGGTTTTTTCAGAAAGACACTTGTACTAAGTACTATTTGGTGATTTCAGCTGCAGCTCAGTTGTACTGAGCATCCTGATATAGGCAGGGCAACTTTTGATCTTCCAGATACTGTTGGACAGCTCCCACTATCTTTTAACCATTAGCTAGCCCAGGGGTAGGCAATCTTTCCCCTTTAAGGGCTGAGGAACTTCAGCTTCCAGAAGCCTCAGCCATGTTGACCAATAGTCCCATGTTGGCCAATAGCTCCTGGGATTCTGGGAGCTGAAGTCCTTCGGCCCTTAAAGGGTAAAGGTTGCCTACCCCTGAGCTAGCCTGTCTGGGATTGATGGACTGCACTCTGACAGTATCTAAAAGGTAACTTGCTAACACCTAAGGTAAAGGGTAACTCTTTTATGGGTGTAATAATGCTGGAGATTCAAAAATTTCACATATCTTCTTGGCAAGGGTTTTATTTTATTTTAAGACACAAGGAGAGGGGGATTCTATTCCTTTCTTCCATTGCCAAAGTGAAAGTTCTGGAGTGGACTTTTTTAGGACTCCTGGTTTTAAAGTTCAGTGTGATCCTGTTCATCAAACAGAAACATGCCAAGTGATGGTATTCAGTATTTAGTGTTTGCCTGTGTATGTTAAAAAAAAAAAACCCTCACCCAAGGCTATTACATATGGATACTGTTATTAGAGAGATCTCTTCTGAAAGAGATGATTGCAATGCACATTTTCACTTAAAAAAAAAACTCCAATCAGCCATCTGCCAAAGTGACGTGGAGTACGATCAGTGAGCAGATCAGGTGTGGCAGCTAATGGAAAGAGAGGAGAGAAACATCTTGGCAGGAAAGGGACTTGTGGACTGACAGAAGCAATATCTGGGTCTTGCAAGCAATCTTGGGCATAGTCCATTGCTGCAGGTCATATCATTACACCACAGGGAGTTTACAGATGCATAAGCATTCATCCCTATTGTCAGCAGAATAGTTAACCTTCCCTCTTTCTCAACACTCAGAACTTCCATTTCAAAAGAAAATTTATGTTAAAATACCATTCATTTGGTTTCAGAGTCTGGGAGGGAAGAGACATAAGATAGAAGACTTGAAGGATAATTATTTTTATTAGAAAAAATATTATAACTCTGTTGGTGAAATGTACTTTTTTGTTTGCAAGTTATCTAAAATACAAAGAAAAGTCAATTATTATAATATTGTATATATCACTTAATAAATTGGAAGGTAAAGATTATTTTTATTATTATTACTATATCGTTTGCTCTATTGAATGAATAAAACTTTTTTGGCCAAATAATCATTGAACTGTCTTTGACTTTAATCTGTTCCTTGATTCATTAAATGTATGTATTGCAACACTTTAATAAAATGATTTTTTAAAGGAAATAATATATGAAAATGACAATTTTGCTTTTGTATGAGCTAGTCAAGTTCAATACGAAGCAAAAACACCTCCACTTAGAAACTGGGCATCCATCTGTCTGTCTGTCTGTCTGTCTGTCTTTCTCTTTCTTTCTTTCTTTCTTTCTTTCTTTCTTTCTTTCTTTCTTTCTTTCTTTCTTTTCCACCCCCTGCCTAGACCAGTATGTAATATTCATTGTGGCTTAGATTTGTAGGTTTAATTTGCATGGCTTAGTAATTAGTAATCATGTTAAAGGGGATGTACCAAATAATCATGGCTTCAAATCTGTAAGTAAAAAGAACCTTTTCTGTGAGATGACTCATTTGCTTCATAAATTACTCTGCATTTCTAATCTATAATTAAAGCTTTAATTGATTAATTGCATGTGTTAATGTATCCCCTATGACTTTTGGTTTGGCCCAGTGGGTGAAAAAATTGTAAGGATGAGAAAGAAAGAAATTGGCAGCATGAGCTTTCATAGATTTCAGTCTATTTCCTCATATGCATCTGAGGAAGTAGATTGAAGTATACAAAAGCTCATGCTGCAAACTTCTTTTAGTTAGTCTCAAAAGTGCTACAAGATCTCTTTATATACTGATTTTACAGACTAACACAGCTATATCTTTGAATTGTAAGGAAGGGGTTGTACTTAGCAGTTCAGTTTGGAAAGAGAGAGAGAGAGAGATGGAGAGGGGATAAACTGTGTTTGCCAAGAATAAGAAATTAAGCCCTTATCACCTTGGATTAGGTAAAATGGCCAGAATCCTCTATTGGTTTATATTTAACTAAGTAAACTATTTCACCTAAGACATCCTCCCAAAACCCAATAGAAACATCATTCAGGCATGCTCTGATTGTTGGCAGACTGTCCCTCCCCTATGCTGCTGTTGCCAAGTAAAACAGGGGAAGGGAGGAGTTGCAATTGTGGTAATATTGTCAAAATCACTGCTAAGTAGTGATTGTGCATACATAGTCATGATTTTTGACACTATTGCCATTATCATAACACACCCTCCTCAATTTATTTTACTGGGCATAAGCTGCATGCAGAGAAGGGGGTCTATTCTGCCAATGATGAGAGCTTGGTTGAAAGATGTTTCTATTGGATTTTGGGGGATGAGTCAAAAGAAGCTGCATAGTTAAGCACTTGGTTAAATATAAACTGATGCAGGTTTCTGGCCTATAACTGGAGATAACTTTTATGCCCTAAATAATTGGAAAACACCTCAAAACCTTAAATAGAAATATAAAACAGATAAAAATACATAATGTAAATTCCACAACAGAGAATTTATCCTTCTGTTCCTTCATAATCCACCAAATAAAATTGTATCACCTAATTCAAGGTGATACAGGTTAATTTCATATCTGTGGCACTCCTCTGTCTCTAGATCTCCATCTCCATTTCTCTTTCTCCAAAATGAACTGGTAAGTATATCTCCTTCCTTAGGTTCTCCCACCCATGGGTCAAACCAAAAACTCATTGGGGTCTCATTTGAGTGCATCTACACTAATCTAAAATCTAATCTAAAAGAACAGGAATTCCAGATTTTGTTCACTCCTCTGATTAATTTGTAAGAAGTGAGTGGTGAAAAGCTTACACCATTAACCTTTACTTGTTTTGGGTAAGGGAAATGGCCTGAGAAGATTTCTCACAGTTACAGAGTACATGCTCAGTAACATAATTTCTGCAAGGACCATGGGAACTGAAGCTGGCACAAGAAGCCCTAAAAGGTGACAAATGTATTAGGTAATTGAGTAACAGATATTCTTAAGTAGAAGTAAATCAGGCAATGCAGAACTGATTAAAATGTGGATAGTGAAACATGTTAAGGTGTACAGAGGAGTTTCAGTCAGTTAAGTACATATATTGTATGGCTTATTAAACAAATGAAACATTTCTTGCCTTATGGTAATATTGGGTTGTTACAGAACATATAGAACTACATTAGTCTAAAGGATTTAACTAGCAAGTTGTTTTTAATTGATAGAGAAAGCTAATGGTGGGGAGGAAGGAGCAAAAGGAAGCATCTCTTCTCTGGTTATGTACCGCTGCTAGTTTGTTTAGGCAATCCTAAGACCTTCTCTGTGTGTGTGTGTGTGTGTGTGTGTGTCCACACACACCTTCAAATTGCCTGTTGATATATGCTTTACGCCATGGCTTACAGACTAAAAATTTGTAATGGTATACTTAAACAAAAATAATGGCCACCGAGGACTTCACAAGTTCAATCTAGACAGTGAAGAAATAAAAATAGTAAAAAGAATTCTCATACCTGGAATCAAACATTGACAGAAATGGGGGTGGCAGTCAGGAAATCAGAAGAAGATTAAGAATGGGGAGGGTGGCTATGAAAGAACTAGAAAAGATTCTAAAATGCAAAGATATACAACTCAGCACAAAAGTTAGAATCATACAGACCATTGTATTATCATGTATGGATGTGAAAGCTGGACAGTTAACAAAGATGACAGGAAAAAAATCAATTCATTTGAAATGTGGTTCTGGAGAAGAGTGTTAAGGACAGCCAAAAGGACAAGCAAATGAATCTGAGAACAGATCAAGCCAGAAAACTCCCTGGAAGCCAAGATGACTAAACAGAGGTTGTCATACTTGAGACACATCATGAGAAGGGACATCTCATTTGAAAAGACACAATGCTGGGAAAGGTGGAGGGAAGCAGGAAGAGAGGAAGGCCACATACCAAATGGATGGACTCTACTTAAGGGTATGGGGTTGCAGGAATTAAGCAGAACAGTGGAGGACAGAGTGCTATTTAAGTATAATTAAGTTGAAATTACAATACAAAACCAAGAAAATGAGAAGTATTATAAGTTGCAATAATTATTGGGGAATATTTCATTCAAAATAAAACCAGTCTTTCAGTGTTTCCTATTCTTCTTTATAAAGACAAGGAACAAGTTCTTCAAGGTCATATCAAAACCATAGTTTTATTTTACATCATTTTGTTTTTAATCTTAGTTATGTAACTCTCGGTGAAACTGCAGATTGCTCCACAGGACTAAGATATCTTTCAAATATAGACCAATAGAGATAATGTATTGTGATGAAATTTCACACATTGCTATCAGAGATAATAAAGAAAATTATAGGTGTGGTTTTTTTGTAGGTTAGTTCTTATTTTTAATCTTCTTGCTTATGGTGGCTGAGGGTTGAGGTTAATGCTGTTCATGTAATGAATGTAAATCTACCAAGATCAAATATCAGTTAAAATTACACAAACTACTTTGAAAACTCACCCAGAGATTCAGACTCTTTGTCCCATGAATTAAGCTACTTTTAAACTAAGGACACAAAATCAACCATGATGCAGCAGATTGTCTCTTGGTATGGCTGGACTGATGGAGACCTGTAGCGATCATTCCTTATGCTGACTTTCCATCTAAGTAAAAGTGATCCAAGGCATTGCTTTAAGAAAGGATACTTCAAGAACAGAAAGTGTGACTATTTTTTCCTAAAATGTGCTTGCTTTCTAGGCCCCTGTCCAAGTACCTTGCATACCTCACGTGTGTGTATGTGTTAGATGTAGTGGTCCCATGTACTAAAGTATTTGAAGTATCAATAGAATCAATAGTATCAATAGTTACTCAAAGTACACATCGTACCAGGGGCAGCAGCACTCCACAAGCTGTTGACCATATTCATCTCTGGTGGTCTTTAGAATATTTTATAAAAAACATGTTCTGATTTCTTCTGATTTCTTCCCAGTTTTCTGAACACAGGTCCTTAGTGTATCCCTCAGAACTTTGTGTTAGGAATTAACTAGCAGGTAACATATGTGTTTATAAGCATTATCCAGCATGAACCAGTGGGACCCAATTAGGTTAAGGGCCACAAACATACCTATGATATCTGAATGTTATAGCTAAAACAGGACTACCTACACAGAAAAATAGAAGACTGCCAAAGGGAGCATAGACACATACATTTCACATATACATGCTGCACTCATGCTTCTATAGAATCTTGGCTTAGGAGAACTGATGTTGGTGAATGCTCTAGTCTTTCTTCCCGTGCAAGCTCTAGCAGCTTGGTTCTCTTCCTCTCCTCAGAGTCTGAGAGAGAAATAAAGAAACCTCCCACAGTAGTCCCCTTGCTCCCAGCACTTTGCAATGTCTTCCAAGGCTTTTGAAGACTGGGCACCAAGCACTCCCCTCTTTAAGCTCAGAGGACAAAGCTCCTTTGCTGAAACCCAGTTTCTTGCCATGTAGGAAAGTGACACCTTGACTTACAGACAGAAAAAAATAATGAATAATTTTTAAAAATCAATGAAGAATCATACCAATGGAATAGATTCACATGTGAAACACAGTAGGAAGAGCCTAGTATCTTTTTGAAAAGCTAGTTTATAAAAGGGTTCATTTTGCTATTATAAAAAAAAGAGTTTCCATTTTGAGAGTTTTCCAGTCCTTTGATTGATTGAGTTGAGTTGCTCCATTGCCTCCTATAGATATTATTCAAAATACTCAGTAACACTATGTTTACTGTAGAAAACATCACCTGATAGAACATTCCAACATTAAGTATAGTACAGCTCTTGGAGGAATCCCTCAGTAAATATTTGAAATGCTACTGTCTCTTTGATTACATCAAACATCCAGTTTAGGAAGCCTTGGTGCAAAGCAGCTAATATTCTAACCAAATTAGGAAGGTTACTATTCTAGATAGACACTGTTGCTATGTGCCTTCAAGTCTTTTTCAATTTATGGTGGTTATTATGTTCAGAGGGAGTTTGTCTCTGATACCAAGAAAGTGTGACTTGCCCAGGTCACCCAGTGGGTTTCCATGGCTGAGTGGGATTTGAACCCTGGTTTCCAATGTTGTAGTCCACTGTTCAAAAGACTTCACCACACATGCTCTCTAGATAGCCATGATGCTACTGTGAATTAATGTGCATGTGACCACAGGTGTTTTGAAAGTTTTTCTCTTTTATCTACAGCTGGACACAGAGAGGTATGGACTAGCTCCCTTTTCTATTAAAAGTTTCTCTAGCTAGGTCATCAGGTGCAACAAAATTGGACAGCTACTTGTCCATTCCCCCTACCCCCAGCCACACTATGTCCATCATCAGTTTTTGTTCCACAATCCCAATCCTTTAGTAAAAGTGACCATGAGGAGTGACTGCCTGGCTGCACTGCTTTTATGAAACTCTTGTAAATTAAACAAACTTAGCATACATTTGGTGTGTGTGTGTGTGTGTGTGTGTGTGTGTGTGTGTGTATCCCACAAGTATATTGGCTAGTGTAAATAACAGTGGGGTTGGGAAGGCTTTTGCATTTAAGATGTGTGATTGAGCTGAAGCCAGACTCTTTAAGTACTTTTAATAACTACTAAAAATATATTGTGGGTTATTCATTGAGAACAGTATAAAATAAGCCTTTGACAAGTTCCTTCATACCATTCTTATTTAGATAACAAAAGCTTCAATAATTAAACATCACCAATGACATTCAAATTCTAATTAGTGAGAAGGGGGTGGAAGAACTCAGAAACAAAACAGCTTATATGGCAATGAAACTGTACCGTAGAAAATGTACACCTCTATATAAAAGAAATTGAGGTATAGATGATCCCCATCCCTTATGCTTTATAAATCTTGGTATTCAAATAGAGCAATTATTTCACTCCTAGAATATCAAGAAATCATTTTTGAATATACCATGAAGTGCAGCAGGCTGTGGATGTGCACCGAACTCTCCTCTTACGCCTTCTGTGCAATTTTCAGAAAAGCTGCAATTCAGTAGCATTTTAAAGCAAGTAGCTTGATTGAAGCTGGTGTAATTAAGTGACATTAATGAGAATAAATAACTCAAAATTATATATTTTTCCCCCAGGCTTACCTTGTTGAAAATGAGAGTGTGATGACTACTCTTAGGATACTTTAAAACTAGTGGATAGCAGGCTCAGACTGATAGACTGGTAGAAAAATGAGACAGAAGTGAAGTAAATTAAAATAATCGGTATTTGGTGCATAACTGGTCAACTGGGGACTTAAAACAAGAATCATACTCAGTGTATTTATATATGGTTGTATACTTTGTGGTAGGACTATTTCTAGTTGACATAGGAAGGTTTCTCTGGTGCTTCATGAAACTATGAATACAGATAGGGCTGCCAGGTCTCAGAATGGTAGCTGAACTTTCAGGGTGGTAGCTGAACTGCTTTGCTCCCCATGTCTTAGGTGAGAAGGCAAGCCACAGAATAAGGGGTGCTAAAGGAGATGAAATATTGGTTTTAATTCATAAAATAGCTCTAAAGCTTTTGCTTCAACCTCATTCCTACTCTCCAGTGGTACCTGAGCTCACTGGTCCTGCACAAAGGTGTTTGGACAGATATTTCACTTGTATAACATTGGCACGCCAAAAAGGTAGGAGCCACAGGGGGAAGAGTAAATTGTGCAGGAAGATAGGGGGTGCATGTACTATTTTAGAACAAGGCATGCAGCCTAGTGCCAGTGCCATGACTCCTGTGCCTTCTTGTTGCATTAGCCAGGCAGCAGCAGTGCATGATATCCCAAAAGGCTGTTAATGAGACTTCTATAAGTTCCAGCAATAAACTCCATGTGTTAGGAAAAAATGGAAGCAATATTCAGAATGATGACAACTCTGTAGCTGCAGGTCACAATTTTCCACCAAAGAAGAAAAAGAAGAAAAAAGAACTGGTATTCTTGTTTTGTTCTTGTTACTTGGTTTCTGGGTTTATTTAACCAAATTGCTCCTCTCCATTTCCATGGACAGTTGTCCTGGAAACACTTTCTGTACCTTCCCATCCCTTATCTGCTGATTTTTCTGTATGTCCCCTTCCCATTCCCCTGTTTCTAAGTAGTACCTGACTGTTTTAAGATGATAATATCTAGGGATCATATATCTTATATGTAGTTCTTCAAGCACAGTAAATATACATCGGTTAGTATTATTAGCATTAGCCTCTACCCATTGTCTAATGCACACATAATGGATTATTTTGCAACTGATACATAAGGCTTGCCCTGTGAAATCACAATAAGTCACCTCAGCTTTAGATTTTGAAATTTCAGATATTCCTGATAGTCCTGCTCTCTTCCTCTTTTTCAGTCCTCTTGGATAGTGCTTCTCTACTGCTGGCCCCTGTAGAGTTTTCAGGAAAGGAAGGGAGGATTGTAACCAATGGCACAAATTTGTCCCTGATAAATTGGGGTAAATGCAAATTCCCCACATCAGATAGCTTTGTGAGCACTGCTTTAGGATGTTTCTCCCTCCCTGCCCACTGCCAAGATCATTAAGAGAGATCAAATCATTTTCTTTAAGAAAAAACAAGAGATTGACTCATAATTGTATTTAGGATTTGTAGAAGTATACAGGGTGATATAGGGGATACAGTGGCTCAAGAGGTTAAGATGCTGACTCTTTTGATTGCAAGATCAGCAGGTTGGCAGTTTAAGGCCCAGGTGCTGCATGATGGGGTATGCTCTCATTACTAGTCCCAGCTTCTGCCAACCTAGCAGTTCGAAACATGCAAATGCAAGTAGATAAATAAGTACCACTTCAGTGGAAAAGTAAACAGCATTCTGTGCAATCATGCACAGAGTCTTCTTTGACCACACTGGCTCTTTGGCTTAGTAACAGATATGAGCACTGCCCCCTATGGTTGGACATGACTTAACAACCTTGTAAAAGGGGAATAATTTTACCTTTACCTTTAAGGGATAATATACTAAAGTGTAACGGGCAATTGCTAAAGGAAGTTTAAAAAATAAAGTGCTAAAGCAGGCTTATTCTTGGATATTAAGAAAACCAAAATAATGACCACAGAGTATTTACATGAAGTCAATCTAGACAATGAAGAATTTAAAGTAGTTAAAGACTTTCCATACTTTGGATTGATCAGAACAGAGATTGGAGTCAAGAAATCAGAAGAAGACAAGGAATGGGAAGTGCAGCTATAAAAGAACTAGAAAAGACCTTTAAGTATAAAGATATAAAACTGAACACTAAAGTCAAGATCATCCAAACCATAGTATTTCCCATTGCCATTGTACAGATGCAAGAGCTGGACAGTGAAGAAAGCTGATATAAAGTAATCAGCTCACTCAAGTGGCAGTGGAGAAGAGTGCTGAAGATATGTGGACTGCCAAAAAGACAAACAAATGGATCCTCCCTGGAAGTCATGATAACTTAACTAAGGTTGCCATATTGGCTACATCAGGAGAAGGCATGACTCACTAGAAAAATTAATAATGCTACAAAGGGTAAAGGGTAGTAGAAAGAGAGATAGATGGATAGACTCAAGTCAAGGAGGCCATGACCTTGAGCATGCAGGAATTGAGCAAAGTGGTTGAGGACAGGGAATCTTTGAGATGTCATTGATTCAAAGTTGACTCAAAGGTAATTAACAACAGATAACAACTCTCAGGGTATTAAAGGCAGACTATGTTCCAAAACACACTGTGGAAATAGTCCAGTTTGAGACTGGCTCAATGCTAGGGACTCCTGGAAATTGTAGTTTTGTGAGACATTTAACCTTCTGTCAGAGAGGTCTGGTGCCATAAGTAAACTACAGTTCCCATGATCCCCTAACAGTGAGCCAGGGCAGTTAAAGCGGTCTCAAGATGGATTATTTCTGCAATGTGTTTTGGACCTATCTTGCCTACAGGATAGCTCACTTTTCTTCGGATTGTCTTCTGACAGTCAAGCTACTGTAGTCCAGCTCTGTGTATAGTGAACAGCATGCCAAAGTTCCATTTTAAGGGTAAAACAGTCCCAGCTAATAATAAAAAGAAGATATTCCACCCCCTAATAAACGTAATCAAATTTTACTTTGGAAGGTGGTTAATAGGGTTGTGTGTGTGTGTGTGTGTGTGTGTGTCTGTGTGTGTGTGTGTGTTTGAGTGAATGAGCAAGTTTCTCTTAATGTTGTGATTGTCCTTGATATTACATTTTTTTCAGAATTTTTAAGGTTTTGTGTGTGTGTGTGTGATGTGTGAAGGGAGATGGATTTGTTTTCCTTTTCTTTTTGCAAGCTTTGGAAAAATTGGGAAGGGAGGGGCAGTGGAAAGGAGGACACTGCAGCAAATATTGGGTCAAAAAATAATAAACATTTAGAAAGAGAAATATTGAAGGTCTGTTTGGGGCAAGCACTTCATACTGCAGTGTCACTGGTTTGACGTTTGTGAAATGGATGTTTCAGCCAGCAATTGTGTGGACATTCATGCTATTCCCAGCCAGACTTCTAGGACTGCATCCCAAATCAGCTATGCTTGTTTGTTGACTTTTCAAAATTGTTTGCTATAATTGCACAAAATGGCATTTCTCTATCACTTCTTTTCTCTGAGCTACATAAACAGAACAAGATTGTTGAGAGGAGAAAAGTATTATTTCTATTGGTTTGCATTCTTCATTTCAGAAGAATCAAAGATGAGCCAAGTTTAAAAGTGGCACCAGCTAATGCAGCATAAAAGTGATGCGTGAAATGTGACATCTCTTTAACGCAAAGAGAAAACACTTCCCTCCACTGAGTGCTTTTAAATGCAAAATATTGACATATCCTTATTAAATCATACAAAAGGCTTTGTTCAGAGAGAGAGTTTTATAGAATGGGTAGTATCATGTGATCTTATTCATATTTATGAAATATGATAACAGAAAAAAGGTGTACTGAAGTACAGCAACTATCTTTATAGACCTGTTTCAGCTTCAAAATGTTTTCCATTTCACACATCAGACACTAATTAGCAAATATCTAATTAGTGTTAGAAGATTAATCGCTCATGGGAGTTTTGAGGCTTTGAGCTTTCATGCATGCAGAAATAGTGCCACTTTAGGTGCATTTGTAAAGGTACAGTAACTTTAAATGGTACAGTTTTTATTTTCCTGTGAAATGCTGCAAATTACAGATAAAAACAAAATAAAGTGAAACTCAAGTAAATGTAAGGTAAAAAAAAAGAAACACATATAAAGACAAGTCTGTAAATATAGTATTTGAAAGGTGATATATTTTCAAGCTATGATCTTAGGACTGTTTTACAATGTACAGATAATTGGTAACAAGTGAAGCTTCAGGGTTGACTTCTCCTGTATGGACCCATGTGCCATCAGTGACTGGAGGAGAGGTTTTCTGCATGTCCCACCATGGAATCAAGCTCACTTGGCTGAATGAGGGAAGTTACCCAGTCACCACTCAAACTGTGGACATTTCTGCTTAGAGACGAGTTTCAGCTGCCTCCCTTTGTGAGAGTAAATGTGTGGCGGCCTTTTGAAATCTTTATTTTGAAGCAAAAACACTCAGATTTCCAGTTATGTAGATTCAAGTCAATTGACTTGGATACAAGTCAGGCTCGAGTCACTTCAGTGACCTGACTTGAACTTGGCAAAAATGACACTGACTCGACTTGTATATTTTTTAGTGACTGACTTGCTGATGCCATTCAACTTGAATAACAGGCAGGAACTGCCCTCAGAGTGTGGGGCACATTTCTCAGAAGGGAACAGCAAATGTTTTAGGCAATGGGCTTGAGGTAGAAGGATCCTTTTGAAGCTTTTGAAAAGCTTGAGACAGATCCTTTTATGAGCAGCAAGGACAGACTGCCAAGCAGACTTCAACCCCCATCTCAAGTCCATTTATTAACATGTTTGCTGTTCCCCTCTGATACTTGCTTCCCAACTCCTTTTCTCTCTCTTAAAAATTGAGACTCAACTAATGGAAAAATGTGAATACTATTAGTCAACTATTATATATTATGTATTTAGATCTTCAGAACTATGTACTACATGATGGCATTATTTAGTTTATAGAAAGAACACAGGGTTTCCTTAAAAACTTGGTTTAATGGTAAATATTAAGGAAGAAAAGGTATACTAATAACTATATTTAAATCTTTTTTGTGTTTTTTTTCCTTTTGTCTAGTTAATGATGATTGTATTTGGAGATGAATGTATATTGGTGTGATTGATTTTTGTGAGTTCGATGTTTTATTTTTTATTTTTTATTGTATGTTGGTCAGTTTGTCAGTTTGTTTTTTATGTAATAAAAATAAAAAAATGAGACTCAACTTCAGGCTTAGTTTGAAAGTATCTTGCAAGGATGAGACTGTAGACTTAAAGACAGAGGCTTCAGACTTGAATACATCACTATAGATTTCTGTGATTTGGAAGAGCACTTTTTCTGATGCACCAAAATCTTCAAGGAAAGGTATACTGTAAAAGAGTTCAGCACATTATGCTTTTTCAATATAAGTGGAATTACAGGTGCTGAGATCCTTGGGAATTTATATTGCTATGGTACACCCCTAAAGTTATCTGAGGGAGGAAGCTGCCAGCTCTATTCCAAGGGGAGGGGAGTAGAAAAAATACCCAAAAGCTGGAGAAAGGGTCAGTTCCATAACTGTCCTTTGGACTATCTTTCTCTGGCTTCAAATGATCTCTGGCAAAGCTATTCACAGGTTAGAAGAATATTCCAGGCTTCAAATATGTACATACAATATACATTTCAGCTGCTGCTGCACTGCAAACTTAATGCATTTGGAAACCACTTTAACTGTCATGATTCCATCCTATAGAATCCTGGTATTTGTTGTGGCACCAGAGCCTCTGACAGAAAAGGCTAAATATCTAACAAAACCATACATTGCAGTATTCTGTAGCATTGAGCCATAGCAGTTAAAGTGGTGTCGAATTGCCTTAATTTTGGAGTACTGATGCAGCCTTAGATTCATTGAAAAAAATTACAGTTTATAACAAAAGCAAAACAACCCTGGACACATACTCTAAAGATCATTCGAGTATACATGCCAAGTACCAGGTTTCTCAATTTCATTGCCTTGAAACTATGGCTATGATGCTCATTATTTTTCATAACTATAAACATGCTCAGTAGGAATCAGTAGAATTAACTCTGAGTGTGCTCGGATTTAGGGAGATCATAGCAAACTGTAGCATAAGGTGACAACATAAGAAACAGGTTCGCAGAGGAACTATGGTCTGAAGCCAGGGCCATAATAAAAGAAGAATGCGGACAGACACTTTCAAGAAACAAAAAGAGAAAAAAACATGGATGACAGAAAAAACACTACAATCAATAAAGAAGAAAAGAAAAACCAAAGGGAGATAGGAACAAACTAAGAATTATGAATGCAACAGTGCAACGGCTTGTGCGGAAAGATAAAGAAAATTGCTACAACAACCAAAGCAGAGAAATAGAAGACAACAACAAAAACGGAAGGACAAGAGATCTATTTCATAAGATGTGGGAAATCAAAGGAAAATTCAAACCAAGGACTGGATGATCTATGACAATAAAAATAATATAATTCAAGACCAAGAAGGAATAAAAAGATTTGGATAAATACAAAGAAGAATTATACAAAAGAGATGACAAAATGAAGGACACATGGGATGAAGAGCCATATGAAAACGAACCCCAAATTTTAAAAAGTGAGGTGGAAACTGCAATAAGAGAAATAGCAAAAACAAAACAAAACAAAACAAAAAACCTAACCAAAAAACAAATCACCAGGAAAAGATGATATTCCAACTGAACTGCTGCAATTCACATTAACAGAGTCAACTCTAGTGCTAACCAACATATGTCAACAGATATGGAAAACAAAAAGATGGCCAAAAGATTGGAAGCGATCAATATATTCCTTTCCACAAAAAGGGAGATACAAGAGACTGCAGTAACTGTAGAGCCATAGCACTGATCTCCCACGCAAGCAAAATCATGCTCAAAATTCTGCAACACAGGCTCCAACTATACATGGAGAGAGAAATCTCAGAGGTCCAAGCGGGGTTCAAGAAAGGAAGATGCACAAGGGACCACATTGCAAACATACGATGGCTAATGGAGTGCCCCAGTGAATTCCAAAAGAAAATCAGCTTGTGCTTTATAGACTATAGCAAAGCCTTTGACTACATAGATCATGAAAGGCTATGGAATGCCCTTAAAGACATGGGAGTGCCAACACATCTGATAGTCCTGATGAGGAATCTGTACATAGGACAAGAGGCTATTGTCAGAACAGAACACAGAGAAACAGAATGGTTCCCATTTGGCAAAGGAGTCAGACAAGGCTGCATCCTTTCACCTGTCTGTTCAACTTGTATGAAGAATTCCCATACCTGGGATCAAATATTGATAGAAATGGAGACTGCAGTCAGGAAATCAGAAGAAGATTAAGAATGGAGAGGGTGGCTATGAAAGAACTAGAAAAGATTCTAAAATACAAGTTAGAATCATACAAGCCATTGTATTCCTTATTACCATGTATGGATGTGAGAGATGGACAGTTAAGAAAGATGATAGGAAAAAAATCAGTGCATTTGAGATGTGGTGCTGGAGAAGAGTGCTGAGGATCCCATGGACAGCCAAAAGGACAAACAAGTGGGTCCTAGAGCAGGTGACCAAACTGAGGCTGTTGTACTTTGGACACATCATGAGAATAGAGGACTCATTGGAAAAGCCAATAATGCTGGGAAAGATGGAGGGAGGGAGGAAGAGAGAAAGGCCACGTGCCAGATGGATGGACTCTATTAAGGAGGTGATAGGTATTAAGGGGTTGCAGGAATTAAGCAGAGCAGTGGAAGACAGAGGGTCTTGGAGATGTCTCAAAGATAGGGTCGCCATGAGTCGAGATTGACTTGAGGACAAGTAACAACAACAACAACAAAAGCTTAAGGTGAATTTATGAGTATCTCTTTTTACACACTAGGACTGCATCCTCATTGCAGAAATAATCCAGTTTGACACCACTTTAACTGCCATGGCTTATGCAATGGAATTCTGGGATTTGTGGTTTGCTGTGCCACCAAAACTCTCTGACTTAGAATGCCAAACATTTCACAAAAATACACATTCCAGAATTCCACAGCACTCAGGCATGGCAGTTAAAGTTGTGTCAAACTGGATTATTTCTATAGTATGGATGCAGCCCATGACATAAATACTTCATCTGATTTTACTTTCAGAATTATACCTTACTTATCAGCTACCTATACCTTACTTATTTGACAGAAGTCCATATTCAACTATTACTCATTATAATATTTTAATATTATTGTGCATACCTTGTCTCCTTAGTAAGAGGCTCATGTGTAAAAATCTGCACTTATGTATTTAAATGTAATGGACAGATGTGGAGGTGTAAATCTAGTTGTCCTACAAATAGTTTATTCCTCCTGTGTGTGACAGAGAGGCCGTATGTGTGTATATACACAAATACAGAGGTAGAGAGACAAGCAAACGAATGCACCAAAAATTTAGTTAAAACTTGTGAATGTGTTGTGTGCCTTCAGGTCACTTCTGACTTATAGCAACCCTAAGGTGAACCTATCATTTTTCTTGGCAAGATTTGTTCAGAAGAGGCTTGCTATGGACTTTCCCTAATCTGAGAGCATGTGACTTTCCCAAGGAGAAAATTTGGTAATTTGTAGGTAACCTTATTAAGTGGTACATGAAGTCATCATAGAAGAATGATAAAGTGGAGTCTAATTTTGGAAGTGCATTTATTTCATCTCAGATGTGCCCCTGAACACAATTTCAATAATACATTTACATCCAGCTGTGCAGAAATGCCAAAGAGCTTCAGTGTAAATAACACTTGTAAATAACAAAAAGTTAGAGGCCACCATCAGAACAGAATTTGGGTTAACAGAGTGGTTCCCAATAGGCAAAGGGGCCAGGCAAGGCTGCATCCTATCACCCTACTTGTTTAACTTATATACCGAAAATATCATAAGAAAAGCAAATTAGAAACAGAAAAAGGAGGAGTTAAGATAGGAAGAAGCAAAATTAACAACCTAAGATATGCTGCTGACACCATAATATTAGCTGAAGACATTCAGGAATTGGAACAGTTAATAAGAAAGATCAAAGATGAAAGTGCAGAGGCAGGTCTGATGCTGAACATAGAGAAAACAAAAATAATGAGCAAAGAAGAAATACACAAATTCAATCCAGACGAGGAAATTGAAATAAAGAATTCCCATATCTAGGATCAAACGTTGACCAGAATGGAGACTGAAGTCAAGAAATAAGAAGAAGACTAGGAATGGGAAGGGCAGCTATGAAAGAACTAAAAAAGATACTGAAGAGCAAAGACATACAACCGAGCACTAAAATCAGAATAGTTCAGGCCACTGTATTCCCAGTTACTATGTACAGATGCGAGAGCTGGACAGTGACGGAAGCAGACAGAAAGAAAATCAACTCATTTGAAATGTGGTGCTGGAGAAGAGTACTTAAGATCCCGCGGATGGCCAAGAAGACAAACAAAAAGAGGTCAGACCAGGGCTCTCCTTGGAAGCTAAGATGATCAAGTTGAGACTTTGGCCACATAATGAGAAGGCATGGATCACTAGAAAAAGCAATAATGCTAGGAAAGGTAGAGGGCAGAAGAAAGAGAGGAAGACCACAAACCAGATGAATAGATTCAATCATGGGGATTATGGGGAAGGGCTTGCAGGATCTGGCCAAGGTAGTAGAAGAAAGGGATTTTTGGAGATGTTTCATCCACAGGGTTGCCATGAGTCGGAACCAACTCAAGGGCAGCTAACGATGACAGCAATGATTTATAAAGTATTAAACATCTCAAAACTGAAAATAGTGAAGTAAAATGCTTCAATAATTTACCTCCAAGCCTGAACCTTGTGTCCTTTGGGTCATCCTGGAGCCACATAGCCAAAAATGTGAGGAAGTGGAGGTGGTCTGAAGTACAGTTCTGGTTTTGAAGACTAACATTCTTTTATATTAAACAGTACAGAAGAGGGCTGCAACCTTAGTTTTTTTACACACAGACACACAATTTTAGCTGCCATGGCTGCCACTTTAGCTGCCTTGACTGCATCCTATGGAGTCCTGGGATTTGGAGTTTTGTGGGATATTTAGAATTCTCTTCACTGGAGCTATCTCTGAGAACTCTAGGCACCTGACAAAACTACAATCTCAGGATTACGTAGGATGGAGCCATGGCAGTGAAATGATATCAAAGTGTTGTGATTATGTAGCAGAAAAGATACCCTTTATAAAAGGTGACTTGCCACTCCTGGCTTTTTGGGAGACAAAAAAGAAAATAAAAGAAAACGATGATAAAAAGAAAGGGAGTCTGAAAGGATGGAGTGCCACAAAAACAGAGATGAGGAGCCACTTTTCTTTCCCTAGAGAAAAGAATGGGGTTCAAAATAGTGTAAAAGGCTGTCTCAATTTTTTTTTTCAGAAGTGACCTGTGTTGGGCAATGCAGCATGATGTTTGAACACATCTTTTGCTTGTTTTTATAGTGCATCACACATAGAGAGAGAGACACACAAATAAAGCTTGTGAAAAATGAATCTGTAAAGTCACATTTACTTAATACTCTGAAGATACAAGATCCCATCTGATCTTTAAAGCTATGGGTGGTGAGTGGGAGGGGGGGGTCAGGCCTTGTTAGTACTTGGGTGGGGAACTGCCAAAGAATACCAGCTTCTGTGGACTGTATTTCAGAGGAAAGCAATGGCAAATCACTTCTGGGTCACTTGTCTAAGAAAACCCTATGTAATTCATGGGGTTGCCATAAGCCAACAAGCAACTTGAGGGTGTAAGCATACATACAACTTGCTTAGGGTTTCATTCCAACTGTGGTTTAGTAATCGTGGTTATGAAAACAAAGCCTAAAGAGTTAGAAAACAGTTTGTCATTTTATTCAGACTACTTTTACCTCAGTCTGAGAAGAGAACCACACACACTGATTCAGAAGCTTCCTCAGTAAAGTTACGAGTGAGATACAGATGGAATATCACATATATTTTTAACATTTTATACACAAGCAAACTAAAACAATTGCAACTCAATCTAATTTCACTTAATGTTGCACCAAGTTGTAAATGCATACCCTCCAGCTGTCTGTTTGGCAGAGACAGTTCCAGTTAATCCTCTTTCCTCCCACTGTTTCAGTGGCTTTTTTAATGCCCCAGTTCCTCTCACCTCTTTTGTCCTCATCTTACTTCACTTGCCACAAAGGGAATTCAAAGTGCAAAAGTGACTTGCACTCAGTTAACGCAGCAAGCTCAACCAAAGCAAACTGCTACAGCCTCTCCTGCCTTGTCTGCTGCCTCATTAATAACTTTTGCCATCTTAACTACACTTTGATATTGCTTGGCCACACATGTCCTAGTTTTCATCTGTAAACTATTGGAGGGTTTAAAGCGTATGGGGGTATTATAATAAATTGCTTTGAAGCAAATTCTTACTCTCTCTTTAGCACAGAAATGCAAACATTTACTCCTTATTCAAAATCAAAATCATATTCTTGGGTCAGGTTAATCATGTTAAATATTTTACACTCTGCCAGATTTCAATACAGGTTGAATACCTCTTATCCAGAATTTCAACATCCAAAATATTCCAAAATCCAATATTGTCCACATAGATAGCTGCAATAGTGACATATTTGTTTTCTGAAGGTTCAGTCAACAAAACTTTGTTTCATGCACAAGATTATTAAAACAAATATGTCTAAAATTAACTACAGACTATGTGGATAAAGTGTATGCAAAACATAAATAAATGTAATGTTTAGACCTGGGTGCCATTTTAGGATATCTCATTATGTATATACAAATATTCCATAATAATAATAATAATAATAATAATAATAATCTGCAATCCCAAATGCTTCTGGTCCAAAAGAATTTGAATAAGTGAGACTCAACTGTAGCTAAATTAGTACTGCAGACATTTCTTAGTTAACATGTAAAGATATGTATTAAGTCTGCATAAAGACAATGAAAGAGGGTTAAGAGAAAGATTTTGTGCTTGTTTCAGCAAAACAAATTGTGTGTATGTGTGTGCACAGATGCACACAAACATACATCATGGGTAAATCAGTAGGTCAAGGCACAACTCTATTCCTCCTTCAAAGAAAAAGTGAAATATTAGAGGCTGGTAAAACAATGCTCAGAACCATAGTGTTACATAGGATTAACAAAAGGGGGAAGCTATTATTTCTGTGGAGCTATTCATATAATTTATTAGATGTCAAGTGCTTTTACCTTGACCTGAATTCCAGTTCCATCTTTCTGATATCTGCTTATCACTTCCCCCTCAATGAAATCTAAACAAAGAGACAAGCTGCAGTTTGGTCATATGTTATGTGTATGTGTGTGAGAGAGACAGACGGACAGATGACAGAGATACAAGTATATAGATAGAGCCTAACTTTTCCCTGTACAAATTGCACAAAGGCTAAGAGGGGTTTGAAAAGCATTCTTTCTGAGCCGAATCTAAGGCTTCTTTTCATATATTTTTGCCTATATATTTGCATTGCTTTTAAACTCACTTGAGTTGTGTCCGAGCAAAAGATGCTATGACAGGAACATTTTGTCTTTAATGGAGAGCGCCTATAGAAAGGCACCCTTCACTGTGGAAACAGGTTCTGCTGGCTTTCTCTCTTCCTCAGCGCTGCTGCGCCTTTCTTTTCTTTACCAAGAGTGAGTTAATCTCTCTGTCAGGGAGAGTGTCCTAATTTAAAACTCCACACCCTCTGGCAATTTTGTTGCCCCTTTCTTGTAATTGACATCTCAATGAGAATGCAAGAGCATCCACCCACCCACACAGCACACAACCACAATTTCTACGCCACACATGTCATTAAGGATTAAGGACGTTTAGTATTCCATCAGTGTAATGTATAACAAAGAAAGGGCAGACAAGTTTGTTTACCTGGAATAAAAAGCCCCATTAATTTTATGTTATCCTATGTCACACTCCAGTCAAAGCCTTGGGATAGGAATCCTGTTTTATTAACATTAAACTAAAAGGTAGATGATGTGGTGTGTGTATGTATGGGTGTGTATCTCTCTCTCTCTTTCTCTTTTATATATCTACACACACACACACACACACACACACACACACACACAAATATGCTCAAATATAGATGCAAGACCTAGTCACCCATTTGTTTTCCTGGTCTAGTCATTTCAGGAACACAGGAATACCAAGCCCGTCTCCTTCTGTCATTGCTTTCATCACCTGAAAATGGAACATTTGTAAAGGAGAGGTTGCTGTTTGTATGGAGGCTTTGTTCATGGCTAAGATCTCTGGTTTTCCAGGGTTCTTGCTCTCACAGTCAGCCTCAGCATGGACAGAAAGCTTCTCTGTCACCACACTTTCTACAGGAGGAAGGTGATGACTGTGAAGGAGCAATGCTTGGGATTCCTATATTTGTGCAATGAAGAAACAAGGGAAAGAAAGAAATGTGTCAATGAATGTGTCAACAATTTAGATCAGAGGTGGGTAACCGTGGCAAGGACTAGGAAAACTTTTGGCCAAATACTTAGGGGCCATGCTTACTTTTGATTTTGTTTTTAATTTTTTGGTTAAAAGACCACGGGTGAAAAGTAGACTACATGGCACACTATAGAGTCATGTACTGTGTAGTGCAGTATGGTTTTCTTTGTAATTATGATGCAGAAAAATACACTACACTCACTTCCCTGCTTGGTCCCATCCCTTCTTCTCCTCCGCTCTTCCCAACTGCCTCAAAAAAGAAGTAAAGGCTACCACTAAAAGCCTGATCTAGTGTTGGCTGCCTGGCTTTGTAGACAGCAAAATTATGGTATGCCTATACCATAATATTGTTGATGTCCCTAATAAGCCCTTCTGTTCCATACTGCTGAAGAATCAGGAAGCAGAGAGTGCATTGAACCACAGCAGGCTGCTAGTGATACAGATTTTTCTTTTCCAAGGTAGTCAGAAAGGTGGGGTAAAGGGGAGAAGAGGCAGCCTGAGCAAGCCAGTGAGTTCTGCTTTGCCACCTTCTTTGGCTGCTAGTTGCAGAACCTTATCTCCTTGATCCTTCACTTCATCAGATAGAATAGTAAGAGGGAAGCTATCAGGAGCTTATTTAGTAGATAACAGCATTCTCTGGAGAACTGAGGAGTTTGGGGCACTGGGGTGGCTATCACGTAATAGGGAGCTAGCTATGGGATAGTGTTTTGAGTGTTGGATTAGGATGCTGGGAGAACAGGGTTTGAATTGTTGCTCAACCATGGAAACCTACTGAGGTTTCCGTGGGCAAGTCACACTCTCTCAGCCATAGAGGAAGGCAAAGGCAAACACCCTCTGAATGAATTCTGTCAAGTACACCCCATGAGAGGTTAGCCTTAACTCAGAAATAACTTGAAACCACACAACAACAAAAAATCATGTCATTCCTCCCATTTAAATTTAAGGACCCTGACACTTGGCAGGTCTTTGGGAGGGTCAGTTGGAACAAAAATGCATTGTGACCCATGCCTTTTCCTCCTCTAATACAGT
This sequence comes from Phrynosoma platyrhinos, assembly GCA_020142125.1. Taxonomy (NCBI): domain Eukaryota; kingdom Metazoa; phylum Chordata; class Lepidosauria; order Squamata; family Phrynosomatidae; genus Phrynosoma; species Phrynosoma platyrhinos. The sequence continues at coordinate 218,849,206 of CM034703.1, forward strand.
CAGCCCTCGTTATTCATGGATTCTACATCCACAGATTCAATCATTCATGACTGTTCCCACCTCAAAAAGTCCAAAAAAGCAGATCTTGATTTTCCCATTTTATATGAAGGACACCATTTTACTACCCCATTGTATATAATGGGACCTGAGCATTCACACAGTTTGATATCCAGGGGGGGGTCCTGGAACCAAACACCACTGGATACAAGGGACCCACTGTATAGACAGTATACATCTGTGCCCTACAAGATATAGTTGCAACTTCCAAGATCCCAAGCCAGAACAAGTAGTGGATGATGGGTGATGGGGTGTGGCAAGATGGAAATTGTGTTACAGCAACAACTCCAAAAATGTCTGGTGTGAATAAATGTCATAACCAGATCTACCATGAAACATGAGGATGCTTTGTTTTCTATTGAATTAAAAAGTTGCCATAACTAATGTGAATTCTATCCTGCAAAAGGCTGAACAGAAAGGTCTTATGCTTTCTCCAGAAAATATTTCAGATTAGATTTTAGCATGCTCAGGGCAGGGGTAGACAGTTTTTAGTTGAGATGTAGCATGTGGAATAACTTTTTATTTTGTTGTTGTTGTTGTTGTTAAGGAGATTACAGACAAATACTGTGCAACTGTCTCCATTTGGTATGGACAATCCCAATTATCAAAAGGTGTGATCAAAAGTCATCCGCTTTTAAAATGCCCAAGTTTCTCTTTCCTCTTTCCTCTTTCCTTTTCCCCACTTTCCTCCTTTATCCTCTGCTTACTTCAATTACCATTCAAACTGATTAATAAAACTAGAAAGTCCCAGATTTTGTTTCTGTTCTTTCCAATTTTATTTTTCAGATCCATACACATTTTGTTTATCCCAGAATATTTTATGTCAGCTCCCGGTACAACCCCATTTTAACAGCTCCCCAGTTAGCTTATTTTAACCCAATTTAAAAACTGGAAAGAATAGGAACAAAATCTGGGACTTAGATGCTTTCTCAGTTCAAAATACAGAAATAGTTTGCACTCAGTTAACTCAACAGCAGGAAGAGAAGAGGACACCATGGAGTCTTACCCTTTCCAGTAGACTCAGGCAAAAACAAAGTGCTGCAGCCTCTCTTAGCTTGTGTGTTCTTTCTCATTCATTATTTTTACCATCTTGATCACACTCTGTTGTTGTTTGGCTGCACATGTCCTGGTTTTTGTCTGCAAAATGTTGGAGGGTATGTAAGTGAGCCATAAGAATAAATCACAGTTTAAGAATTTATATGCAAGCTTTTTTAAAAGAGAAGGGAATGGAGATAATTACCTTTCATCTTGCTCAAAGACAGAGGCATAGTATCACTGAATAACAATACATGACAGCTGAGCGTGAGATAAAATTGACAGAGGGTGAGATCAAATGAATATCATCAGGTCCCAAGACTCTCATAGGTTTAAAACCAGACTTTCTGTAGGTCAAGTAATATGGTTTGAATTGTCTCCAGAAATTATCTTAAAAATAAATAGTAATGCCTCACTAGTAAATATTTTTTTTCTGATCACAAAAACACAGGAGCCACATCTTATTTCAATTCATCCTATAACATACTTTACATTTTTCCAATACTTTGGGCTTGTTATTTATTCCAAAACATAAATGTTGGTTTCATATATAAAAGTGGATCTTTACAGTATGAATGTGATTTTGATTCCAGTTTCCAGTGTTATATCATACAGCTGCAATTGCTGATATGGCTAAACAAATCCCATTTCTAAAAAAAAAATATGTTCCTACACCAGACCCACTGGCGTAATTTATTAGGAGCCATCTGAATTAAAGGAGCATGACTGACATTATGAATGCAAAGTTACATTAAGGCATTGTGCGTATGCTCTAAAAATCCCATAATTATTTAATAACAAATGTGATGTGTGAGGAGAAGAATTGTCTTAGGAGTTTGGGTTTCACATTCATGCATTTTGACAAAGTGAAAAGGAAAAAAAAACATAAAATAACCTTGAAATATTAGGCACCGCTCATAAATTGTTTGAAGTAGCCTTATAGTATTTTACATTCTTCATACCATTTCCATTTCTTATTTACAACAATTCTGGTTGTGTAAGGCTGACCTTCAATATGCAATATCACTTTGTGAAAACACACTTTTACAGTTGTCTCTGTTTAATTTTTCTGCTGAGGGCCCCATTAGGCTTTACAGTTTCCAGACGCCTGCTTTCTTAAGATACTATGTTTTACTAGCAATTTATTGGCAAACACTGTTTCTTGAAAGGCTTTCAATGTTCTGTCTTTGTTTCATAAAAATAAACACATCTTTTAAGATGATGCACCTTGCTAGCAATTTGTGCTTTCTTTAAAAACATTTAAACAACTATCATTTACTACTTTTCTGAGTATGTTTGCTTTTCATTCAATATCTTAATGTGAGTGTGCGTGCTGAACAAGCAATAACTGTTGTTGTTGTTGTTGTTGCTGTTGTTGCTGTTGCTGCTGCTGTTGTTATTATTATTATTATTGGAGAATGAAAATGGAAGCTTGTGAGAAATGCATCCTCTTACAAGAGTTCACAGATTTCAACATTATATTGGAGATGGACTGTTTGCCAAAAATTGCCTGTTTCAGCTGATGATGTAAAAGCAGACATCTGTTAAATTAACATTTCCATAACATTTTTTGCCTTTCAGTCAAATGTATCAGATAAAAAAATTAAATCTTTTTAGCTGTCAAAACAATCTGTCTCAAGTTGTTTAGGTTTTATATGTATATAATGGATTACTTCAGCAATATTGCGTATGATTATGCTGCACTGCACCTATGCTAATATTGCAACAGCCTGCTGGTTTTAGTGTGTGCCAGGACTTAATGACAGGGCACACAACTCTATAAAGAATTCTGCCTGTGCTGAGTGAATTTCTATCCAAACCAAGTGGCCAAAACTGATCTCAGGTGCAAGGGTTTTCTTCAGTGTGTTCATGTTTCCCAGCATGTGTTGTTTTCCCATTTAAGTAAATGGTCCTTCAAAATGCACCAGCACAAGTTCTTTTATTCTGCATAAGTGCAGCAGCTCTTCCTTTTCCTTAGTGGTAGAATTGAAATATATAGTTGTGTCTGTAGAATCAGTATGTACAGAGATTTGTAGCACCTTTGAGACTAATTGAAAGAAAGAGGTTGGCAGCATGAGTTTTTGTAGACTACAGTCTACTTCCTCAGATGCATTTGAGGAAGCTCATGTTGCCAACTTCTTTCTTCTTTTTCCTGTTTTCTTCTTTTTTTACACCACTAATCCCCTTCTGAATAGCTATCTTCAACCTGTGTCAGATATTTTCAGTGAGAATTCCACAACGCTCACTTTCCCTTTCCCTTTCAATTATTCAATAATTTCTCTTGAATACACAAGGGGAAAATAAAAGAAATGAAACAGAAGTGCTACCAAGAGTTGGGGGTCAGCAGACAATTTGCTGTGTCCCCCTGTTGTTGTCATGTTCATTGTAACATCAATTATTTAGACAAATGTAAAGCTCACTAAAATGGTTTTTTTCACTTGTTACACCTAGAAATGATTGTGCCAACCACAAACCTGACTTAAAATCTTAGTTAAAAAACCATATGTTATGCAAGAGATACAGAGGATTATCTGAACTGCATTCTTTCTTGGGTTTTAATGTTTCATCCTGCATTTCTTTCTTTAGTCTTTATATTTTCTCTGGGCACAGAAGGGGGAAAATATGGATGGAAGAAGGAGGAAATTGAAGCATATAAGAAGCATGTGTGAATGTGAGATAGCCTGCTCTGGGAATAGCCTGTAGCTTTCTAGGCTGGTAAAGATTGCATGAGCTCAGGATATGACACACTTCACCTCTGGGGAGACAAGAAAAGTGTCACCCACACCACTGCAACCCTTCAGGGAGCATCCTCTACTTGTTCATTCACAGAGCTGCTTCAGTTTTCGTCTCAAAGCAAGAAGAGCCCTATATAAAATCCATGCAATAAATCACTGCATTTCATTAGTTATTAATAGAAATTTTTCAAATACCCCACTAGGCATTTCTCAGTTTCTGTGTCAGAAGCATATAACACTTGAACACCAAAAAGATGTTCATAAATCTTTGTGTCATTTATTTAAAATGTTTATTTTTTGTAACATACATTCCATACCAATTAGTATTAGAAATTAGTATTGCTAAAAATTGTAGCAATCCAGTACATTAATATCCATTGAGAAATCCATGGGTTATTGAGAAATCAAAGTTACTTTAAAGAATAGTAAAATATTGTTTATCTCATGTATAAACACAACTAAATTATATATGTTTTGATTATCTGTATAAAACACTTCATTTGCAAAATGCAGATTGGTCCAGCAAAACCACAACATGCCTTCCAACATTTATTTTCACCTAAGAAAATACTGTTAAATCATACCTCAAACATGGTAATGTGGCATGCCATTTTGCACTTTAAAGTAGGTGATGAAAATATTGAAATAGTTTTTCATACTTTGTCTCAGTCATTCAGTCAGAATGGAGACCACAGTCAAGAAATCAGAATGAGACTACTACTTGAAAAAGCATCTATGAAGGAACTAGAAAAGATCCTGAAATGTAAAGATATGTCATTACATACTAAAGTTAGGATTACCCATGCTGTCATATTTCCATTTTTTTATGTATGGTTGTGAAAGCTGGACAGTGAAGAAAGCTCATAGGAAGAAAATCAACTCATGTGAAATGTGGTGCTAGAAAAGAGTTCTATGGGCACCATGGACTACTAAAAAGAAATACTGCAAATGGATCCTAGAGCAAATCAGATCTGAACTCTCCTTAGAAGCCAAGATGACTAAACTGAAACTGTTGTACTTGGGACATATCATGAGAGGTTATGGCACACTAGAAAAAAACAATAATGCTTAGTAAAGCAGAAGACAGTAGGGGGAAAAACCACATTCCAGATGGATAGATTCAATCAAGAAAGCCACAGCCCTGAGTCTGCAAGGCCTGATCAAAGTTGTGGATGATAAGGAGACATGGGAGTCTCTTATTCATAAGGTAACCATAAGTTGAAGTTGAGTTGATGGCAGTAACAACAACATTTTCCAGAGCAAGGTAATAGTTTGCTTTGTTAGTAACACCACTGATAAACATAATTTAGCCTTCAGTTTCTGTAGAAGTAGTCGTGTTTATGTCAAACAAGAAAGAGCCTGGTGGTACCATTAAGAATAACATGTTTATTACAGAGTAAGATTCTGAGCAGCAGAGTCCACTTTTCAGCCTGCTTTTTTTTCTTGTGTCCTTTAAAACCATGTTTTAAAGATTAACCAAGAAGTGTGAGGACAAGTTTCCTTTGGGTCAGCAGAAGTGGCTCACAGCTCTAGAATCTAACTTAAAGAAATTTTAATAGTGCTGAGAAGGAAAAAAGGGATTTGAGACAGAATTCTCTCCAAGGCACTCTGGGAAATGAAGATGGTGAGCATGACAGTTTGGTGCTTTGCTGACTAAACCTTCACAGGTTGGAACTTAGCTTCTGGAGCACGGTACCTTCTTTTCCCAGAATGCCTGGGAAATGAAGATGGTGGGCAAGACTCTCTGGGATCTTCAATGAACAGTATCCTCACCCTCTACAAAGGTTACAAAAAGAATGAAAAGACAGATAGGAAATTTACTGTGGGGACCTCTAATACTGTTACCACTACACCCCCAATTTGATAAATTGTACAGGTTGAAAACTAAAGAGGACGCACCACAGGAAAGGAATATCTGGTCCGTCCACCCACACACACACCCGCCCATTCTCTCTGTCTAACATTCCCTTCTCTAAAAGGTATGGAAAGAAGAAAGAGAAAGAACTGCATAGGTTCTGTGTCTGCTACCTGACAAGTGAGGTCAGGAAGTATATTGATTTTTCATTTTCTTTCTTTTGTTAAAATGTTTTATTTTAAGAAAATAGATGAATGTTCCCTTTACTTTCCATGTTTTCTTTCTTTAAACTTTGGGGAGGGGGTTGTTAGCAATCAGTATATCATAGAAATGGGCAATGGGGTGGCACATGGATTGGTAGAAGGGAGATATCCCTGACAGATCTGAGCTTGCTGCTTTGTCCTCTCTTTCATCTAATCAATGACACAATACATCCTAGATGCTGCTGACTTGTAAAACCACTATTCTACCCACTTACCTTTTCTCAGAATAATAATTAAACATGTTAGCTGAGAATAATGTGATCTGGAAATTAATGCAGTAGTATAATTATAGGGGGTGGAAGGAAAAACAGGGGGAAATGGAAAGAGAAGGTGGAGGTAACATCCATTCTATCAGTCATTTGTGAAATATTCTAAAAAGTGTCTTTGTTCTTTACTTATATGTGACAAGTTGATGTGGTGAATGTTGGTAGCTCATTCTCCTATCTTAGAATGGAACAGGACATGCAACTAGGGACTGGCTGCTAAATCTTCACATTTAGATCAGCCCCTGAATTTAATTTTTAATGTTCAAGATGTGTCTAGCAAACATAAATTGATTACATTTAAAAAATAATAATTCTCCAAAATATTTTAGAATGGATATCTAACACTCTTCAAAGTTACTAAAAGAGAGTTCAGTAACAACATTCAGCCCACCACAGTTGCATTGTTTCTGTGATGTTGAGGACTATTTCATTTTAATCGCTGGCCGTTGGAGCCAAGTGGGCTTATAGAGCTCTCGTCAGACCTTTGAGCTCAATGTATGAAGGTCTAGTACTCTTCCATGTGCCCAATAATGTTTAGGGATAGGATGGTTATATGCATACTCATATAACTTTCCTTTGTTTTCTGCTTAGAGTCAAGCAGTCAACACCATAGGGCTATAGATTTCTTCTGGTCCACTGGTAGAAGTGTTAGCTTTTCATAGCCATTTTTTAAAAAAAAACAAGAACAAAGAATACATATTTCTCAGCTACATTTTTTAAAAACCTTTACATTAACATTTAGAGTATCATAAATCATTCATTAAAGAATTCTACAGCAGAACAACAGCCACACAGAAAACATCTATGCATGACCTTCATGATCACTGTGATAGCAAAAGGGCATTGGGAAGAATGTTGGCTCTTATTATGGTAAATAACTTTCACAAATGACATCATGGTAAAAATATAAATAGAAATTCTGTGTACAAACAAATCAGATATCAAAAATCAAAACAACAACTACAGACAGCTGGCAAAATACTAACATGTTCACACTTGCAACATTTCTATTCCATCACTGAGCATAGTTTTGTTTTATCTTTCTGTGTCAATTTATGTTTGCTTGCCACTGGTAGAAGTACATTACTGATAGACGTATGTCTTGAGAAATATATTTTTCTTACCATTGGTTTTGCTGCTGGATAATGTATAGAATAAGTAACCAATTAATATATGAGATGTGTCTTCCCTTTGAGAAAGTCTCTGTATGGAAGGTATTACTTGTCACATGTAAGCACAGAGTGAAGTAAGGAAGTAAAGTCACCTTTTTTCCCCCATATTTCCACACTTCTGTGAGGGAGCTTTTCCTTTAATACTAAGAACAGTATTTTACTTTTAAGCAGGGGGAACCTCATTACCTCTATTACCCAAAAAGGTGGGGGAGGGACTTGGGGTCCCCACCAACAGTTACATTTCCTTAGTATTTGGGGGGAAATTATTAGCTCAATAGGAGGACTGAGGGAGATTAGGTAACCTAGGCAGATCTTATCAGTTATGTATTTGTTGCTACAGGGATGCGGTGGCTCAAGTGGTTAAGATGCTAACTCTGTTGATTGCAAGATCAGCAGGTTGGCAAGTTCACAACCCAGGTGCCATGTGATGGGGTGAGCTCCCATCATGAGTCCCAGCTTCTGCCAACTTAGCAGTTCAAAAGCATGCAAATGCAAGTAGATTAAATAGGTATCACTTTGGTGGGAAGGTAAATAACATTCTGTGCAATAATGCTGGCCACATGACCACAGAGTAGTCTGACAACACCGGCTCTTCAGCTTAGTAACAGAGATGAGCACAGCTCCCTATAGTCAGGCACAACTTGCCAACCTTAGCAATGGGGAATATCTTTACCTTTACCTACTGTTGTTAATTGCCCTCCAGTCAGCCCTGACTCATGGCTACCTTGTGAATGAGATATCTCCAAGCCCTCCTATCCTCCACTGCTCTACTCAAGTCCTGTAGATTCATGGTTGTGACTTCCTTGATTGAGTCTATACATCTGGTGTGTGGTATTCCTCTCTTTCTACTACCCTACACCTTTCTGATCATTAATGGCTTTTTGAGTAAGTCATTCCTTCTCATGATGTGGCCAAAGTATGGCAGCTTCAGTTTTGTCATCTTGTCTTTTTGTATGCCAGTACTCTGGTTTCACAGAATAAAAGAGTGCCTGCAAACGCAAAATCCAATGCAACTTTAGAACCATACAAGACTAATAGAAAGAAAGGTGTGAAAGGTGGAATAGTGAGAAATTGGGAATTAGAGGGGGTGATAATGATCAGTCCTGAAGACAGGTCCGCACAAGAAAGAATGGTGCTCAGACACAAGAGGCTAGAGCTAGGGATGATATTTATATACTCATCCCTTGCCATTCACGGACTTGCTGTCCACAGTCTTAGTTTTTCATAGATGGCAAGCGGCGAGGGACAAAATGGTGCCCATGCGGGAGTGCATAGCCATTCTAACCAATGGGGCTCCAGTATTTGTGACAATTTGCGGGGGGGGGGGGGGGGCAGAATGGATCTCCCATGAATCGGAAGGGACAACTGTATCTGATTTCATAGCTTCAAAGGATGTTTAACATTCCCACACAGTGTAACAAAGATGGTCTTCTCATAGAATTGAGAATAGGATTCCAGATTGACTGATGGTTTAAATTTTGGAGTAAGAAAACATTGATTGGATTTGATACAACCCCTGGATAATTGGATAAGAAGGGGTGAATAGGGACACAGCCTGGGATGAGAAGGAAATGTGGTCTTTGCTTTCCAATGAGCAACATAGGATTATGGTGACCAGATGCCATGATTCTGAAGCCAGTTGCTGCAGCAGTCCAAATGGACTACCAGCAAGGACCACTTCTTTTGCATTCCTTTTGTGGCTGGGTTTGGGTTGTCTTAGCCATGGCACAAATTTGGTGGGGTGCGTCATCTGAATACAAAGCCTCCAGATTGATCTGAAGCGGCCTTTTGGCCCATCTATTTCAGGCCTCAGTATTCCCCGTGTCTTTGGGCCAGTGTGCATTTCCCATGTGAAGCTTCCTAGTGTTCCAAAGGTCATTGTGACCTCTTAAAAACTTACCTGACTTTAGATATCAAATATGAAAATATAAAATTCCATATTCCAGTAAGTCTATAGAGTGTGCTAACATTTCTGCAAAGAAAGCAAAGTACAACTAGATATATGCATAATCTATCTTTTGCTATCCTTTTGATCTCATAGAAACATGAAGTGTGTTTGTTTCAGAGTGCAAAAAAGAGCAAGTGGTAGACCTCTGCTGGTAGAACAGGATCCAGCAGAACCAGGAAGGACTGGTTCCTCCCTTCTCCAGTGCAATCCTTCAACTTCTGAATGTCTATATGTCTCCAAAAAATGTGCCTGGAAGGCTAATAGATCTTCCAGAGCTAGTGTTTGGGCAGTGCAAAAGGAAACAGTAGGAAGGGAGGAGATTGTGAAAATGTACTTGATAGAACATTGAGTTTACTCTGAGTGTCCTTAGTCCACGTCCTCTCCTCTTCATGAACAATAAGAGGGTCCAGAGAGTTCTGTCATTTCTAGTAGTGTTTGTCTTCAGACATTTTTCAGGAGGACAGGAAGTTTGTATGCTACATATATTGTAGAGCAAGGTTTATTCTCATAGACTTTTTATCCTTCAAGCCAGAAGGACCAATGCACTTTTCCATTTGTTGCAAAGCCCCCTTTCTTCTTGCTTCAGACATAGAATCAACGTGCACTAGTCCTTGTAAACAGTGAACAAGGAGGAAACCTTTCTGTATGGACAGAACATTCATACAATCATAGAATCATAGAGTTGGAAGAGCCCACAAGGGCCGTCCTGTCCAACCCCCTGCCATGCATATTGACTAAGGGGGGGATGCAAACGGATGGCCATGGGCTGCCCTGGGAAGCGGCGGATTGGTGCCGAGGCTACCCCATGCCTCAGCCCCGATCCTCCCTTTTGCTGCCTGGGAAAGGAGCGCTAAAATAGCCACCGTGCATCTCTTTTATGCCTCTTCCAACTCAGCATGTCCGGATGCTGAGACGGAAGGACGTCATCGGAGCACCCATCCCCTTCCTTGCCTCCAAGACAGCGCAAAGAGCCATCTGCAAAGGAGGTAATGCTACAGTCTCCAAAAAACAATTCTTGATCTCTCTGAATTGTTTTTCTCTGAAGATGCTAGCCACAGATGCTGGTGAAACATCTG
>CM034703.1:218888860-218909063 GCA_020142125.1 Phrynosoma platyrhinos
AGTCCCTCGGCCCTTAAAGGGAAAAGGTTGCCTACCCCTGGTATAAGGGATTAAATCCTATTATTAGTTCTGACTAGAATAGACCCACTAAACTAATTAGATTCAGTAATGGATTCAGTGAGTCTACACTGGTTGAGACTAACCAAGTGGAAGTCAGCAAATGTAAGGGAATAAAAGGATAATATCTACTGTGGGCTCTGGGTATTTTCTGGGATTTGGTTGCAGGAACTGTCGTGGATACCAAAATCTGTGGATGCTCCACTTCTCTTATATACAGAGGGGTAGTAAAATGGTGTCCCTTATATAAAATGACAAAATCAAGGTTTCCTTTTTGGATTTTTTTAAAAAAATATTTTGAAGCCATGGACGGTTGAATCTGTTAGATACAGAATCTGTAGATACAGAAGGTCAGTTGTACCTTTAAACTGGGGTGGGAATCTATAGGTTATTGGAATGTAACTCTTATCAGCACTAGCTATTGTAGCAGATGGTAAGGAATGCAACAATACCAGGTTTGTTCTTGTTAAATGTTGTTAAGTTTACTTCAACCTATAATAACCCTCTCAATAAGAGACTTCTAGTCACCCTTTTATAAACAGCACCATCCCCATTATTTCAATCTCTCCTCTAATCTGTGATAAGCTTTTCACTAATGAATTGCTAAGCACTATTTATTTGCTATATGATAAAATCATATGCAGTGGTCAGAATCCAAAGAGATGGTTCCATTGACTGTATGTGGTATTAATCTAGAAGTGGTTTAGCATCACTGTAGTTTAGCATGTTTCATTAACCCTATGCCATGGTTAATAATATTTTTGGTTAATGAAAATAAGGCAGCTCCATAATTTATTCTCTGAAAGTGACATTTCTACTCATTGTTGTTAAGGCAAACAAGTTTATGGATGAGATGGCAAGCCAAATTTAACAAGACCAGAAACACAAGTTTCTAAACTCCTTCTCACTATACTAGAAATGGGAATTGTATAAAGCTTGGTTTCTTCTCAGGATCAAGTGCAGCACCCAAACCGGGCTTCAATCAGTATAGTGGGGAACTTAACTTGAGGCTTGAAATGGATTTGGAGCATAATGACATGAAAGTTCTGGATGTGACATAAGATTCTGATGCTCTGGCTTTTCTGAAAATGGCTTAGACTGTTTGCCTGTAAGCAAATAACTGCATATAAAATTAATAAAATGATTCTAGCCCAAATATTTTGAAGATAATACTTATGAGAGTAATAGTTTTTCATTTAAACAGGGCTAGATTTTGCCCACTGATCAAATACTACCCTACTATATGCTTGTCATCCTCATTATCATTTACTTTTGTCATTCCAGTGCCCAGAAATTCCAGTTAGGATCTTCTACAGTATATCCCTTAATGTTTCTGACATACCCTGCTGTCACAACATGTCCTATGCTATGTATAAAGGTGGCCGCTGTACTTGGTTGCCTTCTTAATATAATAGAACCCACTTTGATTTTGATAAATATAATCTAGAAAGTGACTATTTCAAAATAAAAAAGAGTTTGTTTAGAGTTTTGTAATATTGAATTACTCATTAATTGAGTGGGAGGTCAGACTTGCTTGATTTGCAGTATCAATATCTGCAGTTTAAATGCTAGAGTTGCACAGTTTGCAGAAAAAAAATTGGTAGTGTAATGAGAAAAAGATCACATCAGTAAATATATTAACCATATTTCTAACTGACAGAACTCTGGTATGTATTTTTTGTTTAATAACAGGTCAGCTAAAGAACACTTGATCAGTCATCTCAAGATAAATAGAAAAAAATAGGTTAGGGCACACACAATATATTTCTTAAATATATTGAATAGCCTAGTTCTGTCAGACTATGCTGCTAGTGTAGCATTATATCTTCTTTAGGAAAATCATTTGATCAATGGATTATTTAAATAAATCATAAAGCAAAGTATTCCAATGACCTTCATGGCTCCAGGGCTGATCCTTACAATACCACTTAAGAAAGCCAAGTAAAACTGTAAGGTGATAATAACATTTTGCAAAATTATTCTGATAGCACAAAACTCTTCATTTCAAAGATACCGTATCCATATCTGAAACTGTAAGTAACACAAAATGCATTGAAAAATATAGAAAAGTCTGACCCAGTTTTATAAGGAGGCAGTTTTCTAAGGAAAGCAGAAAAATATACAAGACAATTGTTATGCACAGTTATTTGAACTTTAAAATATGTTATTAAAATCTGCCTTCTCCATTATTTAAAATGCATGTTTGATGTGATCATATTTTCTTCTCCACTCATGAATGTACTCCATATTCTGAGATCAACATCTGAGACTTCCTCTAAGTATCTCTTTTAAGAGAATCGAGGAGAGTGATAATAAGGGAGTTATTAGTTGCTGCCCACCAACTGTGGAATGTTCTCCTCCATGCGGTTTGCCTGGAATTACCATGGCACTGAATTTTTTGGCACTGAATTAGGACATTTCTCTGACCTTGTCATTTGATATGATATGAATGATATTTACAAATATCGGCCAAGATCCTGCATAGGAGACATAGGCATAATGATGTAGCTATGATCTGTCTCTGAATCCCATCCCTAAAACCCACCTTAAAAGCCAGATAGCTGCACCAACTGAAGGAGGTCTGTGGTGCTGGTGAACGGGGCACTGAATCATGACCCACCCTTTCCACCAACAAATGATGATGCAACAAACAGTTGCAGGAACTATTGCAACTGCTCATTGTACCATGATTTGCTGACAAGTGGGGCATCAGAGCCTAAATCACCAGTAGTACAGAACTCCATTTGTGCAACTGCCTGATATTCAAAGTGGATTTTGGGGGTGTTTCCAACCATGGCAATAGTGCCATGATCATATATGTGAACAGCAAAACTTACAAGGTTGTCAGTCTAGCATACATTGGTACTGAACAGGTTGCTAGGCATTAGCTTTAGGTCAATTTGTTATCTCTTTAATTTCTTTAAAATTAAAGGATGGGGGAAAAGGTGTTGCTTATATTATTATCTGCTTTTACTGTTTTTGTTTTTAAGTTTTTAAGTTTCTATATTTTAATTAGGAGATACCGTGAAACACACACACACACACACAGAGAGAGAGAAATTGAGAGAGAGAGAGAAACAGGTATCCAAGAAAATAAATCCTTTTCCAGCCCAATCTTAGTCATGATCCAAATAATAATCTAGTAGGTTGGACAGCCATCATTTAGTTTCATAATGAAACATTATTAAGTGTTTAAAAGATGCTATAAATTGTGATACCCCCTTGACAGGTTCCAAAAGAATCTTACTTGAGTATAACTAGAAGAAGTTTAAAATAATAAAACATGGAGAATTTTTATTTTCTCTCGTTAATAAACAGAATCAAAGAATTATATAGCAAGGACTTGATCTTTCATTCATATAGATTTAGAAATTGCATGATGTCTGGTGAATTGACAGCTTAAAATAAAATGTTTATATCTAGTCATTATTATGTATGAAAGGGAACTGGTCTCTCATTTCAGAATTTGATGGTGATTGTTTTATATTAAAGATTGCCTGAAGAATTAAGAAGTGCTTAGACAAGTGTCTGCTTAACTTCTCATTGACATCAGTGAATGTAGATTTAGGTCCTTTACAGAGGTAAAGAAAGAAAATTAAACCAGCAAGATATGCAGTCCCTCCACAGTAGAATACATAAGTGGTTTCTGAACCACTGCAATTTCTTTCCTTGAATATTTCTATATATTATTTACAATTAAATTATTTCAAAATACAAATTACACACATCTGAGAAAAATCCCCTCAATGTGAATATAAATGAAGAATTGTGGATACAAATTATCATAAGGATTATTTTCTAAGAAAGTGAGATAGAGAAGAAAGCCTGTTCAGATTGCAGTCATTGAAAGAGAATAGAAGTGGATGTGACTCAGTGGTGTTTACTAGACAGCAAAGGAGAATTGTGTGAGGCCGTCAATGATTTGCTACACCCTTAGTTCAATTTTCATCTGTACAGCAGCCTCTTGAAAATGTTGCCCTCATTCTGAAACAGAAAATGTTTGGGGATGAAGCAATGTGTTGTCTGAAATGCTCCTTTTGCAACTGGGTGCAGATCAACAAACCACAGGCTATTTCTTTATTGTAACAATGCAACCATATTATTTAGCTTGCAATTCTTTTGACAAGCCACATAAATAAGCCATGGTTTCTTCTTGGTTTATTTCTTAGGTTTGCTGGGGTAAAGAAAAGCCAGAGGTTGAGATATTGCAATGAATAAGCAATGGACAGGAGTTCCATGGTTTGTTGAGCCACTCCTATTTGCAGCAGGAGCCTTTGGGCAGCATGCATGCATCAGTACATCCCCTCATCTCCAACTAGCCAGAACCTTTTTGATTCACTCTGTCTTGCCACTGAATCCAAACACACCCTGTTTGGATTGAAATGTTGGCAATATAATTTCATATCTAGCATTTGTATCTACTTCTCCATTTGTTACTGCTACTTTTCATTTTGGACAGCTCAAGGATATACAAAATTCTTTTGCTCTTATTATGATCTATACCTTGAATACATCTCTTTTTTGGATTATTGCCACACAGTCCCACATTTGACTGTGTTTTAGTTGAGCTGGTAGAACAATTCGAGTATTTCAGTAGTTTGAATCATTTAGGAGCCAACTGTCTGTAGGATCACATATGAGCAGGATATAAATTGAGAAAGCTAGTATCCTACAAGGAATTGCCCCAGGAATTGCTCTACCTGTCCTATGCTGGCACTGCTGCTGTAAGAAATCATTTGATGGATCAAATTAAAAAATGTAATTGCATGCTATTATATCACTAGTGTAGGTATTTGCTCTAGCTTCATTGCCCACAACATGGTGACTGATGATTCTCTTTGAGGGAAGGAGTTATATCTACTTATTTATTATAAGAGTTTCTGGATATCAGCTTTTACAACACAGTTTCATTTCTATCCTTTTAGGGCTCTTTGTCATGTTTCTTGAAGTACCCTCATTAGTGTGCATAGACTCAAAATCCCTTTTGACCTCTTTTGTGATTTTGGTATTCTTACTGACACTGTGAATTAATTTAATATTGGAGTGCCAGCAGTCTTTGCACAAAATAGAAAACTCTTATATGCAGTACTGAGCAACACAGCTATCAGCATCTTCTTCCCTGTTTAAAAAGAGAGGGAAATGGATATAGAGTATATTAAGCTTAAGCTAAATGATCAAACAGTCGTGTAGACTTAGAGCAGTTGCAGTGGTGTCAGTTAACCAATTTTACACAAAGGTGCTACCCCCACCCCTACAGCTGGATTTATTAAGGGGAATGGAAAGTGAGATAGTGAGGGCTTCATAAATGGAGAGTTATGGTGAAGGTACAATACTGTATTGTATTGTGATCAATTAATACTTTCACAAAATACAGTTCATGCATATGCACAGTACATCATTGGAAATGTAATTGCCAAAAATTCCTCTCATGTGCTAGAGCTGTGTATCTGCCATACAGGAGGGAAATGCCTTTATCACTCTTCATTTAGTTAGTAGCTTTGAATACTGTTGGTTGTATGGCTTAGCATTATAGGGAGAAGTGTGGAAAGCAGCACCAAGAAAAAAAAATCTACAGAGTTGTGCAGAGTGTGATGAGACAATTGCAGATCAATTCCATATTTATGTATTTTTCCCAATCCATATTGATCCACCTAATTTTCCAGTTTGTCATTTTGGGCTAGTCAGCAGAGGAATTGGCACTATTACCATGTGGCATTTTTCCACATATAGAATTTAAATTGCAGTAAAAAAAAAACAAAAAAAAAAACAACACTGGCGAAGTGGTTTGAGTGTTAGACCACAACTCTGGAGTCCAAGGTTTGACTCTCAGCTCAGTGTTTTACTTTTACTTTCCTCCTCCTCCTCCTTCTCCTCCTTCTCCTTCTCCTTCATGTATCAGCTATGTGTGCTATAAAAAAAGACAAAAGGAAACCAGAGGGTGGAAAAGAAATGTGGCAACATCTTTAAGACTAACTCATTTTTATTTTAACAAGAGTTTTCATGGATATAAAGCCACTTATTCTATGTGATATTAGAGTGATATTAAGGTCTTGGGCATAAAGCATCTTTATACAGTTGTAGGACTGGGATAGAACAGTGATAGTGAACCTGTTAGACACCGAGTGCCCAAACTCAGTGGCATTCCTGCACCAGGTGTCACACAGTGTTGGGGACAGGACTTCGGGGGTGGGGGTGGGGGCGAGACTTCTCCCAGATTTCCAGGGTGGGAGAGGTGGAGACACAGCACATTCCTTTCCTCCATCCCTTCCACTTTGGAAAGGCTTTCTCCTGGCATTTCCAGGATGGAAGGGGTGGAGAAATAGAGTGCTCCTTCTCTTGCATCTCCTGGCCTCTGCCATGACAGGGGCGATGATGCACATGCCCTCAGAGAGGGCTCTGCGTTCCCTAACTGGCATGTGTGCCACAGGTTTGCCATCACGGGGATAGAAAATAACAGGATCCAGAAAGATGCAAACACATATCTTGCCCTAAATTGTCAAAGGTCTTTGTGAGGTGATAAAAGTATTTACAGTAGTCAATTAGTGTTGATGTGTGAAAGCAGTAAATCTGCTTATCAAAAGTCAGTTTCCTTGGGTTCAAAACTCTCTGAAAAAATTCCATTTGTTATATATGCAGTAGTGAGTAATGAGCATGACTCATTACAAAAGATAATGCAAAGAAAGGCAGAGGGCAATAGAAAGAGAGAAAAGCTGAATGGCAGATGGCTAGACTGATTCAGGTAGGTCACAGTCCTGAACCTGCAGGACATGAGCAGAAAGGTTGAGAATACAGGGTCATGGAAATGTCTTATTTACAGGGTCACCATGAGTTGAAGTCAACTCAAAGGCACTGAACAACAAGCAGCAAACAGTAGTGAGGACTCTGGTATTAATATATGTAGTATGCCATGAAGCCATTGCCTTTGTTCATATTTCTGCTGACAGAATGGAATACATGAATATAATTCAATTCATCTGCTTTCAGTCTTCTTTTTTAATTTCTTTGGTCAAGGATTGCAATCTGCATATCCCTTATTGTATTTCCAGGAAGGCTGAAATGTTCTGCAACTGATTTTTGGGTATTGCTATTTTTAGTTGTGGATTTGTGTCCATTTATCTTTTTCCATAGACTGTCCTGTTAATCCATTGTAGAGTGTAGAGGGGCATTGCTGGCATAGGATGGCATATATCACATCGTGCTGTAATCAGTTCTGTACTTCCATCCTTGTTGGGTTTTGGTGTTCTGTCCAAATGGGCAGACAACTCAGCCATTGCCATGGATAAACTATCATTTATCCATGGTTTGCTGCAAACAAAGATCAGATGAGAAGAGAACAAACAACAGATGAGGTTGAGGATTATTCATGTAATGCCAAGTCACTGTGTCTGAAAATGTTTTGCTTTGCAGGTGTGTGTGTACTTTTGGTTCAAATGGATGATAGTGAATAACACAGTGGTTATATAAAACACTTGCCCACTAATTAACTATTGTATTGTAATTGACTGAAAACATGAAAAGAATAGAGTATGGGAGAGAAGGAGAGAACAGTGTCATGGCAGGAAGAAAATGGTGTTAGTTATGGCAGACAGATAAAAAATCTATCCTGTTAGACAGCTGTATGAGTTTTATGAATGGGGGGAAAAAAAGAAAGAGAGGACATTAGGAATGACTGAAGAATAATTAGTTAATAAATACATTTCTTGTGTCTAGACCCCAATTACTCTTATGTTTGCCTTCAGACAGCTGACTAGTACTACAGATTGCTTTTTCCCCATTGGAAAAGAATTGCCATTGCGGAATGTTAGTCTGTTCTAAAGTTTCTTTCCATTACACATGGAGCTTGTAAAACTAAAGGACTTTTAGAAAGAGGTAGTACAGAAGAAATATTATTTTTACACTACTTTCATTTTCTCCCGTGGTTCTCTCTCTCCAGGGATTGATAGCAAATCAGTCCCACAATTTGTATGGCACTATTTTCTTATTTTCATTGTTATGTTCACTCTTCTGGATGCTGGAGGAAGAGACGACTATGATATTTTATAAGCAACTAGATTTTTGGTAATTAAAATGTCTAGAATTAAAATGTTTAGAATCTCTAGGATGTGGAGAAACTGGAGTGTGTCCAAAGCAGGGCAACTAAACTGGTGAAGGGTCTGGAAACCAAGCCCTATGAGAAACAACTTAGGGAGCTGGGGATGTTTAGCCTGGAGAAGAGAAGGCTGAGAGGTAATATGATAGCCTTGTTTAAATATTTGATGACCATCTGTCAGGGATGCTTTGATTGGGAGTTCCTGCATGGCAGGGGGGTTGGACTGGATGGCCCTTGTGGTCTCTTCCAACTCTATGATTCTATGATTCTAGAAAAAATAATCTTTCTCAATTTCCCCAGATATAATATATATGGATTACAATTATAAGTAGGTAGGAATGCCATTCTTATGCATTATTTTATTATAATAAAAATGGGTTGTGCACTGGAACAAACTGGATGTTTTCTAACTGACCATTCCTTGCCTCCATGTGACTCTAGAGAGCATGATCAGTTTTAATGACTTCTGTTGTCTGAGATGGGGGGGGGGGGAGAAAGCTACTGGGATTTTCAGGAGTTAATATCCTTAGACACCTAGGAGGAGGAGGAGGAGGAGGACGAGGAGGAGGACGAGGAGGACGAGGAGGATGAGGATGAGGAGGCGGCAGCAGCGATAGTGGCTACATAACCATTCACAGATTGTGGCCTTTGAAAAATGAGTAAATACATGTTTTCTGTCAACATGATTGTAGCTCTTTAATTTCATACTCCTACTATACTTTTGCTGTTTGTGATATTTAACTATTATTCACTTGACCTTTGCTGTGCTTAACAATTTATGATGATTTTGTCCCATTTTCTTGTACACAAAGCGTGAGAAAGCAAATGGCACCAACAAGCCCTATTCAGTACAAGCTGTCGTTAGCCCTTTCTTCAAGCTGCAGGAAGAACATACTTCTTCAGGCCAACCTTGTAGGCCATCCTTCCCTTTTTCTGGGAGGTACTGAGAAAAGAAATAAATATGATTTAGATCAATCTTGGTGTCATTGTTTGAATGTTGGACTATGATTCTGGACACCAGAGTTTGAATCCTTGCTTAGCCATGGAAACTCAGCATGTGTGACCTTGCGCTAGTCACACACTCTAATATGCCAGGGGATGGGAAAAGTGAACCCCTTCTGAATACAAAAGTTGCCAGAAAAAAAGAACCTCTTATAGGTCCAATTTAGGGTTGCCATAAGTTGGAAATGAATTGAAGGCATATATATATATATATATATATATATATATATATATATATGGGAAAAATGAGACAACATAATTGATGTCTCCAGTTCACTGGTACAATCTCATCAGAAAGCAAAAGAGGACAAGATATAACAAACAGACTAAAAAAGTAGTTGTGTAGTTGTCCAGGCTGCAAAGGCTGCTACTACTTCTCCACATTTTTAACTGCAGCTGGAATCTACCCACATAGCTCCATTCCTGGACAACTGGTGGGCTGTAGGTGTATCCAGGAGGATGTTTTTGCTTCTCTTGCATACACAAGAAAGGATAAGCAGAGTCTTCATTCACACAAAGAGAGAGAGAGAGAGAGAGAGAGAGAGAGAGAGAATGCTCAAGGGTATCTCCTATTGTGCATCTGAGATGAATACATTACAGAAAGAGAGACTAGTTACTTTGTTTCACAAGCCACAAAGGTAAGTACACTGGCATACATGAGGGTTATTCTAACTCATGTTGCTACTATCCATCCCAATAGTTATTTGTGGCTTTGTTGTGAGGTGTGAATGTCCTCTGAATTTAAGTCTGAACTTTGACTTGTTCAACTGTGTCCTCAGAATAGAAGATAGGGCTTTTGCAGACTGCCAGAAATAATGCAACATGAGTCCACTTTAACTGCCCTGGCTCAGTGCTAGGGAATCATGGAAACCATAGTTTCTTGTGGCACCAGAGGTCTCTAACAGAGAAGGCTCAATGTCTCAGAAAAAACTACAGTTCCCATGATTCCCTAGCACTGAGCCAGGGTAGTTAAAGTGGACTCAAGCTGCATTATTTCTGGCAGTCTGCAAAAGCCCATAGTTCTACTGACATGGTAGGTGCCAGTTTTCCATACCATATTTAGAATCACACCTTGGACTTATAGAATCATAGAATCATAAAGTTGGAAGAGACCACAAGGGCATCCAGTCCAAACTCCTGCCATGCAGGAACTCACAATCAAAGCACCCTTGACAAATGGTCATCCAGCCTCTGTTTAAAGACCCCCAAAGAAGGAGACTCCACCACACTCCGAGGGAGTGTCTTCCACTGTCGAGCAGCTCTCACTGTCAGGAAGTTCCTCCTAATGTTTAGGTGGAATCTCTTTTCCTTTCGCATGCATCCATTGTTCTGGGTCCTATTCTCTGGAGCAGCAGAAAACAAGCTTGCTCCATCTTCAATACATTTACAAATAACTGGCTCAGGTTTTCATAAGGGCATAGTCCCTGAGTCCGTCTTAGTAGTTGAAACATCTACAGTTACTACCAGAAGCATATACCTCTTTCTGTAAGTATCTATAAGCCATAAAACCCCAAACAGGAAAATAAAGCAATAAGCTGATTGTGACTAAGCTAGACACTCCATACTCACATATTTCTGCAACTTTTAACATCTTTTCATTTAGAGCACTGGCTTGCAGATTTTCTTCTTCTCCAAGAAAAAAGAGACAAAGGACAATAAAACAAAGAATAAATTGACTAATGAAGATTCTTCCATGAAATTAAGAAACAGAACTTTGTTCACATCACTGTGTCTAGTCTAAATTTTAATTGCTTTCCATGTGTGCATAGGGTGAGTTATCCATCACATCCGATGTGATCAATTATGTGTAAATCAGCTGTAAGATAATTAAGCTCAGACAATATATTTGCTCATAAAAGGGGGGGGGAAGATGCATTATGAGCATATGTGCTATTCTTTGGTATGTTAGGATTAGGGAATTCAATACATTTGCTTCCTCCTTAGACTGGAAGTCTGAAAAGTCTAATTCCCCATTATAAGTTGCTCTACCAAATTCACAATGTGCTTCAGTGTTGCCACAAATAAAAATACATATGGCAAGTAGTTAAATATACTATTCATAGTGCAACAATCCTTTGATTACTTGTTTCTAAAAATGTAGTCTTAAAGTAGAAAGTGATGCTCCTTTTTCATATTTGGGGAAATGCTTCTTCACATTTACTGTATGTCAGAAAGGAAAGTACGGTAAACATTTAATTTTGTTGTAATTTCATATGTGAGATCCTGGTGTGATGACAATAGGGAATATTAAGACTGCAGTCCTCTAATACTTACCTGGATATAATCTCTATTGAAATCAAGCTGAACTAACAGTACAGTAGACATCTATATGATTGCACTGTTAGTGTTCAGGCTTTCAAACACATGGTGCTTGCTATTGTAGGGGTATAACTACTGACTTTCCCCCCATTTGGGGTGTGTATGTGTGCCTGTCTACTGGAAGGATGTGTGAGTGTTAATTTTGTTGTGTGTGTTGTAGCATTATTTGTAGCTCATAAATACAATGGACACAAAAGTTGGGTGAAGGATAAATGCAATCAGTAAATGTGTGGTATCATGATGACTGGGCACAAACCCCACCCATGCAAGAACCCTGGTGGTACAGTGGTTAAACGCCTGTACTGCAGTTATCCACTCACAAGCCACAAGGATGTGAGTTCAATCCCAGCCAGGGGCTCAGGGTCAACTCAGCCATGCATCCTTCTGAGGTCACTAAAATGAGTACCCAGCTTGTTGGTGACAATTGGCTTACACATTATAAACCACTTAGGGAGTGTTTAAATGCACTTATAAATGGTATAGAAATGTACCTGCTATTGGTTTCTCTGTGTTCATGCAGTTACCCATATTTGGCTGAGTTGCGGAAAAGGGGCTTAGGGTCAGCCTGTGGGCCACACTTTCCCTGTTTGGGCATATGTCTTGGTTTTCTCTCTTACATTCCCAAATCTTCAACAAACATGCAGGGTGCCACACATATACATACATACATACATACATACACACACACATACACACACACCCCTTTGGAATCAGTGTTTCTTATGCTTTGATGACATTTGCATTGGATTTCAGTACTTCATATATGCCGCCAAGCCCTCTTACTCTCTAAGGGGAATAACTAAATGTATTTACTCTTCCTTCCAGTAGAGAGAGTGCTGTCATTTATTTTGTTATCAACCAAGCATTTAAAACATATTTTTAGCTTACCTGCTTCTTTAATATATCATTCTGGATCTACTTGATATGAGGACTGCAAATAACCTAAATTAGTCTGCAGCATTTATATCTTGTTAGGTTTCCTGCTTCTGAAAATATGCAGGAAAAATGATTATATGTGGTATTCATCTAGAGGTTGATGAGTTTCTTATAATTATGAAGGTAGATATAATGAGATGAAAACATCTCTTTCTTTAGGCTCCCTGTGGAATTCTACCTTCCACATTGCCATGCTGGGTTAACTGTTTTCTTCCCAAGAGGTTGCCAGCCTCAGTAAAATCAGTTGCACCCTACAATGAATATGACTAAACTACAATGATATGTGCAAGGAATTAACTGGGAAAATTGCCCGTTAGCATTTGTGGGAGTAGATAGCTGCCTCCTTCCCATTGCTAAACAAGTGAGCAATTAAAAACCCTATGCATGTAATTTATTAAGACAAATTTAGCTTTTCTACAATTATTAATTCGCCATTAATTAAGACATTAGATGCTTATTTCCCTCCCTGTTTAACCCTTCACAGATATAGGTAAACATAGATATTTTCAATTTCTTCTCACTATTCAATTTCCTATGAAGTATACTGTACATCCGTCTGTCAGTCTGGAGTAGGACAATGATAACATTTTAATTTTAGGTAAAGAAGGTCTGTGGTCTTTTCTATATGGTATTTATGTTTTCTTTTCTGTAGTATAGGCAGTTTCTTATATTTTTGAAAATGGGGAAACCCACTCATTCAGTAGAGTCTTAGCCTATTAAGCAATTTTGGAAGTTCCTTCTAATATTTAGTGAGCACTGCAAAGCATTTTGCCAACGAATCTCTGAAGTACATAGTGGTACAATTTATCATTTCCTGTGCAGTGAGCGGCTTTAGCAAAGAATCTATAAGAGCAGGGATATGAATCTTGAATATTTGATAAGCAGGGTTGAAACAATGTCCTTGATCTCAGGGTGTGGGTAGATTATAAATCAGCCTGTGATTTGGTTTAGGGTGCTAACATTTCTTACAACTACACTCTTACTTATTGTTTATCTCAATTAATACAATGAACATAATACTGGCTGACAAATACTGTCTCTGGCAGTGTGTTTTAAGGTTTATCCTAACTAATCTTATTGCAATAAATGGCACTGAAACATACTGCATGTGTATTCCATACTGATACTAAAGCATTTCCATTTCCTCTACCTATGCATATCCTAATAAAATGTGAACCCTCACTGTCACTGGGGTTTTGTGTATCTGTTGATCAGTTCTGAGGAAATGAGTTTGTCATTGAATGAATGCTTCTGAGTAATTTACAGAACTATAGACTTATTAAATTCCCAATGATTCAGTTAGTCTATTCAATGAATTCAGTGAATCTACTCTAGCTGGCCTGCTATCTTTAGTAGTAGTGTCAACTATGGTATGATTGCAAACCTAGTAATGACTGAGTATTTGATGTGTTTGTTCTGCTAGGCAATGAAAAACTATCTTGGACTCAATAAACTTTATCAACACAGATGCATCCAACAAGGAAATTTGTAAATCACTTGATAAGCAAAATATAAACAATGCTTGCAAAGGATACAACACATCTTATAGTAGAGCTTCATAAATGGTCAACAGTGGAAGCATAATACCAGTCACTAGCTAATATAGCACCATTGCTTCCAAATGGGGATATATTAACCCAAATAAGCAAACTCACAAAATGGAGAATATTTTAAGATTCAGGTTGTCACCAGGGATATATGCATTCCATATAATCTGCTCTGCTTGTGCTTTGGCAAATCAGGTGCTGTCATTTTCTCCATTTATCATAGAGTGATCTTTCTATTTTTTTTAAAGCCTACCAGCAGATTTGGTTCATAAATGGCATACAGATTAAAATGTATGTGTTGGCTTATACACATTTATAAATGTAGAAATGTATTTCATAGTGTTCTCCTTTATTGGCAGTTTTTGCCCCCCTTTTTCATGCATCATGAAAAGAGAAGGGGAAAAGAGGATCATAAAAATAGAAGGCAATAAATATTTTGCCCTAAGCCCCATGTACTCACAAAGAGGGAATCAACTGGGCATTCAAAACATAATCACTGAGTACTTTTTTGGGTGACAGAAATTAGCTTGAAGGGGGTATTGAGGAAGATTATCATTTTGGTATCAAGAAAGAGAGAGATGTTGGCAGACAATTTCAATGGAGGATAAAACAACTAAAGGGGCAGATGCAGGATTTTAGCAGAATAATGAAAATAATGGTGTAAGAATAATTAAATTATCTGGCTAAATCCCAATCGACTACTGAGACTAGAAAGGGGAAAAAATCTAGGCAGCAGAACTCAGAGATGGACACAGCAAGCATATCCTTCCCCAAGGATCAGATTAGCTTTGGAGTCTACAGTCTTTTATGTGGTTTTTGGGTGGAAAAGGGACTGCTTAAATCAGGAAGATTTTCTAGAGCAGGGCTAGGCAAAAGCTGGGGTCCCTGAAAGTTTTTTTTAAAAAAAAGAAAAGAAAAGAAAATGCCACAAAATTTACTCAAGGGGACATGGGGACATTTTGACCACATTCCTCTAGACTAATTTAGGGGCAGGAGGAACCTTTTTTTTATGAAACAGGAAGTGTTTCCCCAAGCCTATTGTGGGCCTAAATTTTTTTTTAGGGAAGCCTAAAAAACACAGCAAAAATGTCCCCACATCCCCTAGAAGGGTGTTGCTGTTACTGCTGCTGATGTTGTATGCCTTCGAGTCATTTATGACTTACGTTGATCCTAAGGAGAACCTATCATGAGGTTTTCTTGGGAAGTTTCTTCAGAGGGGGTTTGCCATTGCCATCCGCTGAGGCTAAAGGTGTATGACTTGCCTAAGGCCATCCAGTGGGTTGCCATGGCCAAGTCAGGATTCAAACCCTAGTTTCCCAGAGTCCTAGCTCAACAGTCAAACTACTACACCACACTGTCCCTCATGGTTTGGGAGGTATTTTTTTACAGGGGATGCAGCCCTTCAAGGTGTCCTTGGGACCTAATATGTCCCTAGCCTTCCACAGTTGTTCATCCCCAGTATAGACTCATCAGTACAACTAGAGCCATTTGGGCCCTCACGCTAGGTGCCCCAGCCCCTTCCCGAACACGTCTTCAGAGCCCCCGTCACTCCACATGACGGGAGCCCCGATGACGTCCTTCCGCTGCAGCGTCCAGACACACTGCAATGGAAGAGATGCCGAAGAGCCACCCAACGCCTCTTGCGGCGCACCTTCGGTGCCTTGCGGAAGAAGCGCTATTGCCCTAAGCAGATGGGCTGCTGTGGGCCTCCCAGAGAAGTTGTGGATTGGGGATGAGGTACCCGCACTCCTCGGCCCTGATCCACTTCTTTTAGGGCCCTGGAAGGAGTGCTAAAACAGTGCTCCTTCTGCAAGGTGTGGAAGGTGCATGGCAAGAGGCGTTGGGCACCTCTTCGGCGTCTCTTCCGTCATAGCATGTCCGGACACTGTGGCGGAAGGATGTCATTGGATGTCCCCTTCCTTACCTCCAAGCGCTGTCTGCAAAGGGGGTATTTTAGCACTCCTTCCAGGGCCCAAAAAGAGATGCATTTGGGCCGAGGAGTGTGGGTACCATTGGTTTCTTCCATTGATTTCCCTGAGACACATTACCTGATAGTGGCATCACAAAAAATAGTAATGTCTCAAACAAGGAGCTTGAGAGGTATTTCAGGGGTATTTGATCTGGCAATTACCCATTTGACATGATCTCCATGTAAATAGGTTTTTGCTGTTAGCTGCCCTTGAGTCCACCACAACTCATGGTAATGTTATGAATGAGTTGAATGAGACACCACCAAGACTCCCCTGTCCTCAACCATCTGACTTTCGCTTGTAGTTAGATGTGTTGATAAATCTCCTTGCTTGAGGATATTAATCTTTAAAGTATGATTAGCTGTTCCCTACATCCTAGGAGCATTCAACACTGAATAGTTATTATTATTGTTTAGTAGCTATACCTCTGTAATTTACTCTGAAGGCCAACTTGAGAGCCAGAAGGAGATTTCCTTTCAGTCACTGGATTAGCCAGTCTCTGTCTCAGGTCAGATAATATTTTAGTTTAAATCTTACATAGGACATACGAACACACAGAAGTCTTAACAAGGCTGTTCAGATATGGGCAACTTTTTGCAACAATTTGAATCTGAACCCAAATCTTTATGTTGCATTGCATGCTTCTTTTAAAACTGTTCCAAAAGAAAACTGAATAGTTTTTGATCTGGAATAGGCCTCTAGCTTTTAAATCATGGGAAAAAAAGATACGCAATTGACAAGCCATAGGGTGCCTGATGTAGCTCTTTGGATTCAGCCTTTCTCTGCAATCTTAGAGGCCATAGCATAGTGGAGAAATGTGCATACAGCAGGGAGGTGCTTTTATGGTTTTTATTGCAACATGATATGACTGAGCAGCAATCCAATTTTGAATAGGAAAAAACAGGTGTTAGGCTGCAATACAAAATTCAAAACAGCTCAAGCTGCTGTTGCACTGTTTAACATAGGTAAACTTCTGTTATATTCTTGCTATGATATGCATGCCAGTAAATAATATGAACCGTAGTATGTAAGGGCTTTTTCTGTGTACCCACAATACTTCACATATAAAGTTGTAACAGTAATCCTTAGCAAAAATTACATCCAGATTGTCAATCCATTATTGCAGGTGCAGAACTGATGATCTAAGGGGGGAAGCAGAAAGCTAAAAGGGCTGGCTTGGAGGCAGGGAAGGGGAGGGGCAGCCGCACGGTGGGCGCTCCAACCCCTTCCCGAAGTCATCATTGGAGCGCCGGCCCCTCTGCATGGCCGGTGCTCCGACAATGACTTCCCGCCACAGCGTCTGCAAACACTGCGGCAGAAGAGTCGCCAAAGGTGCACCGCAAGCCGTTGGTCATAGACCTTCATTTTGTCAAGATGCTGTGCTTGTTGTTCTCAGTTTAGATGCTATGGAAGCATATTCGTGCAGGCAGGTCCTTCATTCTTCTGGCTGTGTTGGTACTGGGAGATTCTTAAAGTCCAGGAAATAAATTTTAGATTCCATTAACAAGACAAAAAGCTACTGCCTTTGAGAGTCAGTTTGCCTGCAGACCTATGATTAACGTTGTCATTCTTTTTCTTTCATTTTCCTGTATTATTTTTAAAACTTTTACCTGATGAAGAAGCCAGTGGAGCTTTGTAAACTTGCAACATGTATAGTGTGCACTTTGGTTGGTCTGATAAAAGTATCACTGTTCTGTGGATTTTGGATAATATTGTACTTTACAGCCAACACGATTACTTGTGGATGTATTGTTTTGCTTTTTGTTCATGAAAATGAAATATTTCAAAGTTTTCTTCCCAGTGGGCAGGATTATGATAGTCTTTGCACCTTCCTTCCTTCCTTCCTTATTTCTGCTTTAGAAATTTTTGGGTGAAAATAGTGTTACATACATAAAATACGTTGCACACACAAAAATGAAAAAAGTCTTATCTTTCCACTTATACATGGGACTGAAAAATCTTGTGACACTTGACTTTTTTTTAAAAACAGGGGCATCTCTTAAGACATCCATTCTAAGAAAAATTGTGAAGATTCTTTACTTCTGTACTTATGGTTTGTACTGCCATGTTCCAGCTCATTGTTTCCACTACTAAATTTTAAGTATACTGGTTGGTCATGTAAATCTCAGACTCTTACGTTAAAAAAATAATTACTGTTTGTGTCCCCAGTGAAATAGCATTGCATCTCACAGAATAAACAATAGAAGTTTCTAGTGTTTATGTAGCTGTTCAGAGCACCGCCAAGCTGGTGCTTCTTCTACATCACAATAAATGCTAAGCATGGCTTGGAAAGAGGATAAGCACTGTCCTCCTTGAAAGCATGGAATCCTCAAGATACTTTGAGCATCTTTGAGGCTTTTACTTGTCCAGTGCTGTATCTGTACTTTGAATCAGTTAAGGCTAAATTTGGTCCCCTTCACTAACTGATGCTGCTTGAAATGCTAATGTACTCACTACTGGCTTTTCAGTGATCATTAAAACAGGAAAATCTCCCAAACTCTACAAAAAATAGTGACATGTGGAAACAATCTTTCATGCATTTAGCAAATGAAACTAAGATGTTTGTTCATTTTATTTGCTACTAGATGTGGATATCTATCCTCATCCATAGCAGTGAATAACTGCACAAAACTAAAGCTTCACTGGGATCACTATCAGTCTCTTGAGACTATTGTTCAATTTTGTAGTGGTAATGACTACAGCAGCTTTCTGTGGATTAAAATATAGTTGTCCCTCCCAATTCATGGGGATCCATTCTGGACCCACCCCCCCACCCACCCACCCCCCTGCAAAAATGGTGGCTCGCAAATATTCAAGCCCCATTTAAACTGATGGCTGTGTGCTCTTCTTTGTGTTTGAGTGTTATCAAAGGTATGGCTATTCTAATGGCCCTTTATCTTAAAATACCACTTCACAGATGTTTCTAACAAAGGAACTTTCTCAGAGGACCTGAATGGCTCTTTAATAGGAAATAAACAAGTTTTGAAAGTAGGCCATGCACATCACCAATAAACATGAAAATTTCATTGGTGGGACCTTCTATCCCCTGCCAAAGTGACCTTGCTTGGTGGAAAGATGACAAAGTGCTTTACTGGCTGTGCCTGACAGCAATGCAATCGTAGCACATTTGACAAATCGCTCACATTAAATCGGGGGGCACTTTCGGCAGCATTGGCGTCCCTATCCATCAGTCCTGATTACTACACAAACGTCAACTGTGGCACAGAGCACATTTGTCAGAGGGAGTAAAAAGCAGTTGTTAGTGAGCACACTACCTGTCATACTAATGGACTAAGGCTTGTTGTTTTGTGACTTGCAGGAGCCAGCAAATTATATATATATATATATATATATATATATATATATATATATATATATGTATGTATGCACACACACATATAAACATACACAAGCACAAATCAAAGTGTACCTTTCATTTGGCTAGTGTTTTCTGAAAATGCCCAGAGGGGCAGTTTTCCTTTTAGAGGGGAAAAGACCTGCATGCCCTCACTTTGTGAATGGAAATTGCAAAGTCTTCTGAGGCTCATTCTCTGCTTAAGACATTGTCTTTACTGAAACAAGAAATACTGTATTGTGCAGTGTGTTTAACACAGTAAAAGGGAGTCTAATCTTCTTTGTTTAAACCATGTTGAGCACTTTAGGTCTATTATCATTTCTTTATAAGCGGAAAAAAGAAAAGAGCAAGAGTTCTCATTTCAAGGATAAAACATGTGTGGATAGGATTACATCAAGAAATAAGTAGTAGTTATTGTTTAAGGTTGCATTTTGAAATCATAATGATATCCTCACTCGGAATTGTATTGACTATATTATGTAAACAAACAATTCACAATCATCTAGTTTAATAAAATAAATTAATATTCATATACCCACATCCAGGGTCCATTGTAGGGCAGAGGGAAAGGGTGTGTCCATTATAATGAACAAACAAATGAAAATAGTTTGCAATTTGTGCTTGAGGATATTTTAGAAACACCTTTTCCTGTATCTGCATTCTTCTTATGCAGATCATTTGATAGTTGCTGAGTTAGAGCAGATAAACAACTTTTGGATGAGTGAACTGTTGGTTGTCTAGGATAGAGACCTGTAGTCTGAGACACAAATATATTTTGCATGTTCGCTTAATAACTATTAGTACTAGAGTTCTTTCTCATCACCAGCAAAGAACATACTGGTGGGATGGCTGAGTGCCATAAAACCTGGGAGTCTAAACCCAGATATAGTAGAAGACAGTGCTGCATGTTGAATCATGGGGGGGGGGG
>CM034703.1:218909141-218930866 GCA_020142125.1 Phrynosoma platyrhinos
TATCTATCTATCTATCTATCTATCTATCTATCTATCTACCTATCTACCATTTTCTCCCCCTCCTCTGTCTATACTTATTTGTTTGTATAGGCTGACAAACAGCAACAGACTCGTACATCTCTAAAATAAAGAGATGAATTGCAGGGACTCAGCCTATTTTACTTAGATTTATCTATAGGAGGGGTCCCATATTACAAGTTTTTACAGGACACCCAAAGGATGTGTGAGTATTGCTCATGCCTCAGAAATAGAACACATGGAATTTGCTGCTTAATCTAACAGTTGCTTGTACAATCCTGCTGAAAATATCCAAACTTGATGGACAGAAGCCCTTCAGTGTACCTTCTTGCATTATTTTGGCTAATGGCACTCTATGTTATTAACATGAAAATATTCTGAGGCAGCTGGAACACTGCACACACCGAAGAAGGTGACAGATTAAAGATGATTCTGGCAAGCTAATGCTAACATGCAGCTGCTTTAATGTAAATGTGTGCTAGCTTGGTAAGTGGCAGGCAGAAATTTAGTAGTAATGTCTGTCACGAATCACTCTGACAGTTTTGCTGTTAAGTGTAAAGGCTATGACATAATCATTTGCCACATGAAAAAAATAGGGCAGAGTCTAGAGATATTAACCATGCTTGAAATCAATTGAAAGCAATGTAGTTTCTGAAAGCTGAGAGTTGTTTTCAATTAAGATACATTTATATTATTTAAAACACTGGAAATAAAGAAATCTTAATATCTACACACTGGATAGATACAGTTCTCGTTTGTGCTTTAAATGCTTTGTAAATGTATGGTAATAGTATGCAACAAAGGAAGTCTGCTTTGGCTGCATCTACACTACACATTGAATGCTCTTTGACACTGTTTTAACTGTCATGGCTCAATGCTATGGAATCCTGGGATTTGCAGTTTTGTGACATATTTGGCCTTCTGTGTCAAAGAGTTCTTGTGTCACAACAAACTACAGCTCTCAGGAATCCATAACATTGAGCCATGACAGTAAAAGCAGTGTCAAACTGCATTAATTTTCTGCAGTGTGGCAGCAGCCTTAGACTCATTCAGATATGCTGATCATAATTTGAAGGCAGTACACCGTTGGCCCAGTTTGCATCACAAAACCACTGGGTTCCAAAGATCTCTGATCTCTTGGAATCAAGCAATCTTATGTCTGCATGTTTCAATCAACCTTCTCTTTATGATGGGAGAAGCTAAACCACCATTGGACTCTCAGTCCAAGATTTATATAGTATGAATCCAAACTGGGAATTCTGGCTTGTGTCTCCCAAAAGAAACCATAATCCTGACTAATTATTTACTTCTAGTTTACAATTCTGGCTTGTTTAGGGAGAATCCTTAGTACAGCTGTCATGATAAACAACCCACAGATGGTTTGTTTGACCACTCTTGCTCACAGGAGGAGCCAGTCAGAAATGTTGGGATCTTATACACCAATACACTGCTCAGTCCTGAAATGTCGAGGTTCTAGAGAATTGTTCCTTTAGCCCAATCTCAAAATGAAACAAAGAAAGGATGAGAAGCAGTCAGTCAGGAGTGTGTGTGTGTGTGTGTGTGTGTGTGTGTGTGTGTGTAGACTGGAACAAGGGAAATGCAGTCTGCAAACTGAAACGATACCCCCCTCCCAGTGGTTTTGCTGCCCAAGGTGCCTCCTGGTGTTGGGGTGGGATTTCTAGGGGCATGCCCCCTCACCTCACTGCCACACATTGGCCTACTCATAAATAAGGTGACACATAGCAGGGAGGGGTGTGTGCTTGGCCAGCTGTCACCCTTCTTCTGGGATTGTCACCCAATGCAGTCAGCACCCCTTACAGCCCCTAGTGACATCACTTCCCCCTCCCAAGGCCCTTTTTGTGACCACCCTCAATTTTTTTTATCCCAAATGCATACCATTGGGAGGGGAATTTCACCACATGGGAGAGCTGAGCCTTTTGAGGCCCAGGACCAGCTTTTTAAGCAGTGAACTGAAAACAAACTTCATATCACTTTTAAAAAAAGGTCTCTCCTATATCTAAAACATCCTGATGGGTAGCAAATACATGGTTAAATTCTAGGAAGTATCTGGGAAGATTTGGGAGTAAAAACAGTCTTTTTTTTCCCCAGGGATCAGTTTGGTGGGCTACAGCCCTCAGAGCTCCCATGGGGAGGCAATTCATCCCTCAGTCCCTGAGTTGAATGAGGATGATCCAGAGTTCTTACTCTGGGTTAAGGAAAATAACATTTGTAACAGTGAAATACAATGTAGATATGTATTCGGTGTGGAAGAGGATGTATTTGTGTTAGTTTACATAACCAGGTAGAAAGGTTGGCAAGACATCTAAGGAAGCAGGGATTGCAAAAGATGAAACCTCAAGAGATGTCTATTTTATCATTAACCAAAGTTGAACATGTGGAAATGAAAATAGTCCTTACAAGATGTGGATGTTGAAAAGTTGAAAAGTCACCAAACAGAAGGATAGTGCAGGAAGCACTGTGTACCCTCCATTCACCTTGATAAATTGCTTATGGGGGGGGGGGGGGAAGGGAAATCAATTTCACATTTCCTAACTCAGGGATGGAAACACATGGCCCTCTAGAAGTTGTTGGATTGCAACTACAATCATTCCTCACAATTGTCTATGCTTGCTAGGACTGATAACAAATGCAGTCCAGCAACACCTAGAGGCCCACACATTGTCACCCTAGTTCTAATTCTGAAAAAAAATCCCTTCCCTATAAGGCACCACTTAGATGTTTTCCCAAAGTTTGTCTGAGTATCTGTTTCCACATACTGACAGCTAATGAGCCACACAGCAGCTATGCATAGCCGGAGTCTATTATAGTCCTGTCTATCTAGCAAATGTAGACTATTATAGGATAACAAGGGGCACATGGTACCGACTTGGGGGAAAATTGTGTGTAAAAACTGCATGGCTTTTAAGCCCCCACCCCACCCCATTTTTTCCCAATTTCAGTTTGTTTTCAATTTATTGTGTATGGGGCAATGAGAACTGGACATTGATGCTACATGATTCCGCATAGTATTAAACAAATTGGGAATTGTGACACACTGACATTTTCTCTTTTTTTTACATGATCTGTGAGGTATCACATTTTGTAAATAATTGTGTTCCATGAAACTTGACATCATAAATACATTTGATTTTGAAAGCTAATAGGGGTGGGGGAGGGAGAAAAAAAATAGCTCATTATTTCACATGCATATCTACGTCCTGAGAGTAGAATGTCTCACTGGGTGGTTTTGTTCTAAGTCTATCATTCAGACATCTGGGTGGGGACCTTCGTTGTCTGATTAATTCAGCAGAAATTGTGAAGAATGCAAATGCACCTGACACTATATTTTGAAATGTAAATCTCGTACTTAGATATTTAGGATCACTCTTTATGGCATTTTCCCTGTTTCTCTTCACACCATTTGTTTCCATGTAAAATAAATCAATTTTATAATGTCAGCTATAAAGCAAGGTAGTGATGACAAGAGGTCTTCAATATGTGTCAAGTTCTAGAGAGCTCCTCTAATTAGCCATATGACTCTTGGCAGCCCTTCACAAAGTGTCCACTTCTCTATGCCATTTGAAGCAAAACAATTTTTTAGAAGAAAACAGAGGCACCTTCTTCACCAGCTCAAAAAGGTTTTTCACTAATGATCACTTAGGATAAAACCACTACAGAGTTGTAATGCAGACAGGGATTTAGCCCCCTGTTGTATATATTTGGTCCCAATGGGCAAGAGAGAATGCTGGATTTTCAGAATGTGAAAAGCACCAGTGCTACTGGGGGATGGAACGAAGTTGGTTTGGGGAGAAGACCACCCCTGGCCACGGCAGGCCATCTGCCATCTCCACCCCCACAATCCCTGCAGTAGAAGTTCTCCCATAGACTTGGCTCCCACATGTATTCAGAACAAAGCATCGGCCCCAACCTCTTACATTCCAGCAGTGTTCCACTGCTGCAAGAGGAAGAGCTGTCTTTTCCTACTCCCTTTTCAATAGCAGCGAGAGTGAAGGCAGATGGGCCATGTCTCCATGTGTTTTCAGAGGAGGTGGTAGTTGCAAGCAGCACTGGCAGGTTGGATGACAGGAGCTCCTCGTGGCCTTTGTTGCTCTTGAGCTACCAGCCTCTAACCTCTGCCACTGTGTTACTGTAGTTTATACTCCTAAAATCTGTTATTCTGAAACATGGTAAACTTGTGTCTGTATTTGAAAAAAAAATAAGAAATATCTAAAAATGAAAGTCTAGTTGTTTTTAGATGCTTGCTTGCTTGCTTGCTTTTTTCTTTTTTTAAAAAAAAAGTATTGCTTGCTGTAGATTTCAGACATTTCCTGAATCAACTGAGGAGCTAAAAATCCCAGTATTCATAATTGTACAAAAAGCATACCTCCCAATTCTTCTGATTTGGTAGGGACAGCACCGATTACTTTTCTATCATCCTACTTATTCAGCTGTTTTCAAAATGTCCCAGTTTCTTTCTCTTCTTCTGATTCCCCTCCTTTGTCCCCAGCTTACTTCAATTGCTCCAAACTGAATTTGAATTGCAAAAGTAGTTTCCACTGAATTAACTCAGCAGGAGAAAGAGGAGATGAGAGGGCAAAATCTTGTCTGTCTCTGTAGGTGCAGACAAAAGCAAACTGCTGCAACCTCTCTCAGCTTGGGACAAGCTTCCTCATTAATAACTTTCACCATCTTGACCATACTCTGATATTATGTGGCCACATGTCCTAGTTTTCATCTGTGAAATATTGGAGGATATCAATGAGTTTCGTACATGAGTTCCAAGGCCTGAGTTTTCCAGTCCTGCATGGGTATGCTACCTGTGAAAGAGAAAGCCACCTCTTGTTTTTTGCTGCTACTGTTTAAACATTAATACACAA
Organism: Phrynosoma platyrhinos; assembly: GCA_020142125.1. Taxonomy (NCBI): domain Eukaryota; kingdom Metazoa; phylum Chordata; class Lepidosauria; order Squamata; family Phrynosomatidae; genus Phrynosoma; species Phrynosoma platyrhinos. Next base: position 218,914,037 of record CM034703.1, read on the forward strand.
GTAACATTAAGGTTATACTGGTTATGGAACTGCTTACATCAACAGAAAGGGAGCTGTGGGAGAGAGTTTACCTCTTTTCTGCACTTTCCTGTGAAACCTTTGAAATCAAAGGGGGAGTAAAGAAGTCCCATTCCTCTGGTCTACTGGATGTCCTCAACTGTATCATAAGGTATAGGCAAGTTTTTGACATGCTGAGTATTTTAAATAACAATTAAATTAGTTGGTATTTACTTTTCTGTTTCACAGTCAGATGTTTACCTATCGCAAATATTCAGATAGTAGATAGCTTTGTATTATAAACTCAATAAAAGAGGTTTTGTTATGAAACACCAAGTTTGCACAAAGACAGAGTGTGTTTTTCACTATAAGCATATGTTTGGATTAGGTTTAATAGTAGAGTGTTTAGCATCAGAATTACTTGTTAAATCTTATCATAAAAAGATGCATAATAAAGAACCTTAAAACTATTTTGCATATTCTGTAATTCTAGTTTGATTGTATTTTAGTTTATTTGCCTTTTTAATGCCATCTGTAAGTCTACAGACAAAATAATAAAAAAGTGCATGCATTGCAGATTTTGCCCCACAGTGCTCATGAAAATTCTAAACTGACAGCTTTCAGTGTGAAAATTCATTTTCATTATATGGCACTAGTTTATTATAGCAGTGTTTCAGCACTAAGGTATTTAGTTGTTGGGAGTGATTTTTTTTTTTTGTAAAATGGAAATGTTGGTGTGTATATTTTTTAAAATCTACTTTTAAAGAATGCAAACATTATTTTGTTACTATGCCCATAAAATATTATTGAACCAATTTGCATTCACAGTAATTGTTGAAGGTGTATTAGTTTTATTCATTCATTTTTGGAATGTGCAATATATTTACAAATGGAATAATAAAGCATTGAAATGTTTCTGATTTGAAGAACAGTGCAAAATTTACTTCCAGAAAGTTTATACATTTCATATTTATGATTATTATCATAAAGCAGCAAATATAGAATGATGTAATATTTGTAAACATTTTCTCCAAAAGACCTGTCAGTGAGTTTGGGCCAAAATCTATCATTTAGACTCAGGTGTTTGGGATTAACCGGGGAGGTGCTGGATTGTGTATGTGTGTTTTCTTTGTTTGTTTTCCCTTATTAAATTTTCAAATATAAACACAAAGAAAGACAAGAAGAAATAAAGAGAGAAATAGGGATACATAGGATATGAACATAAACCAGGAATACTTATTAATGTAACTTGACAATATGTCAAAAATACATTTTCTTCAACATGATGTTTATAAAATATGCATTCATATGTACAAGGAAAGATGCTGATTTACTGGAAATAGAGCCTTCCAGTTATGCTCTCACTGATGTCCAAGCTACATTTTTAATAGGAAAAAGCAAAGCCATGACCAGGGGCAACTCGTGCTGAATGTACTCTGGGTTATAGGACATTATCACACAAGGCTTTTAAAACACAAATTAAAGTTGGAGAATAGTATCTTTGAAAATACTTATTGCATGACTTTGTCTCTATCTCGTCACTGATGGGCTTCTTGAAGTGTTGTTGAAGCGTGCCTTTTCATTGGTGGAGAAAACCCGTCAATGAGCTCATACTCTTGCTGCGGTTCCATTACTCCACAAGTCCAAAGTGTCCCTTTCCATGGCTGTTCCAGTATTGGCAGTCATGTGGTGTCAGTCTCTCCTTATCTCCCCATCAGGCTGTTTTCCTTTCCCTCCCTCTCTATTTTTTTTTAAAAATAAATTGCAGTAGCATAACTCCAGAATTGATTTTAAAAAATAACTTAAGGCACTCTGGGCAGTGCATAGGGCAGGAAGGCAGGGTCAAGGAGGAATGTGGAAGAGACTGTGAGGGACCATTAACAGCAAAAACAGCATCTTTGGGCTATTGCAGAGAGGTGCAATAATTGAATGGTACCAAACCAGTATGTTCCCATTTTCTTTTAATAATGTGACTAGAGACTGAGGCTCATGTGATAATGTTCTTATTATGATGTTTAAATGAGCTGTTAAAGGTGCTGAACCTATTTGGGAGATAGGGCTCTGTATGTTGGATATTGGTGATTGTGGTGTGTGCCTTCAAGTCATTTCTGATTTAGGGTGATCCAAAGGCAAAACTATCATGGGATTTTCTGGGGTGGAGAGTGTGTGACTTGCCCAAGGTAGTTAGCATAACCAAGCAAGGAATCAAACCTTGATCTCCAGATTCATATTCCATTGTGGGCTCATAACAAGTCCAAATTAATGATTTTCCCCTTCAGACTACTAATTTGGACTAAAAGGAAGATTTATCACCCTACTGACACTGGAGCCACCAGACATTACTGGCCATGGTTGCCACTTATTCCTAATTTCAAAGATACTATTCAAATAATTTCAAAGATACTATTCTCCAACTTTAATTTGTGTTTTAAAAGCCTTGTGTGATAATGTCCTATAACCCAGAGTATATTCAGCACGAGTTGCCCCTGGTCATGGCTTTGCTTTTTCCTATTCAGAATGGTTAGAATTGTTCATTTCCATCAACACCACAGGGGACTGTTGAAATGGGATTGCATTTTTGTTTCACCTCTACTTGAATTCCTAGATCAGAATATTTGCTTACTAGAAGAATTGTTGTATTGTCTGGATTAAGTTTTATTTCATTAAAATTATTTCATCCCATTACCAACCACCAGACACCAGCTCAACAACTTCTCTCAATGATAATAGAAAGGAGGGATACAATTTAGTATTGTCTGTATATTTGTGAAATTGCCTTTTATGATCTTATACTGACAGTTTCATGTACATATCATGAAGGACATGAAAGTGCCAAGACCACCATAGACTAATGGCCAAGGTGTTGAACAAGAATTCCCCCAAACAGTACTTTCTGGAACTGTTCCTCCAGGAAGGACCATAACACCTCAATGGATCCAAGTTGCAGATTACACTTTTGGAAAAAGTACGCTCAGGAGATCAACACAAAAATTAAATAGAAATGCCAGCAAAATCCTTAACATCAACAGGCAAAGGAAGGGAAAGCAGAAATAACTAGAAAGCAAAAATAGAAAAAAACAAACGAACCAAGGAAATGGTCCTCAGTAGTGCTGAAGAAAATGGCATTCTTGAATTCATTTCTCAATGTACCTAATGTGTTTTGAGCATACCTGTAATGTAATCTTCAAAGGTGGTAGTCACTTTTTATTTCTCAATGAAACTCTTCCAAAATATGCAGAGGCTCTTCATCTGGTATTTTGGGAGACAAAAACTGACTACTGCTTATGAATTGAAAACATATTAGATGTACTAAGAAGCTGAACACTTCTAATGTTCATCTTCTTGGTTTTTATAGCCTTCTAATATTGTCGTATTCCTCGGGAGATGTATTTTTATGAGCTTGGCTAACTTGTAAATGGCCAGCCTTCTAAGCAGGGTAGAGCTTGGGGCATAGGGCAGAAGCTTTCAAAGTTATATGAGAAAACTATATATTCAGCTCTGGTCAAACAGTGTGGTCACTAGATTGCCTCAACCATGTAGAAGCCATTCACAGAAATGTGGCCCCATTTTTAAGGCCCCCTGAATAGGTTGTCCTCTGTATGTATTGCATTGCTACCTTTTCCTAATTTGTATTGATTCATATACTCATAATCGTCTTCTATTTTGTTGCCTAAATTGTCATTCTTACAAATTCCTTCACCTTCTTAGTGGAGTCTTTCCTGAATATAGCTCTGAAGATTGTCCCAAAGGCTAAAAAGATACCTTTAAAAAATCTTCAAACTGATCTTAGTGGATTCTAGAACTATTTTTACCCACCTCCATAGTTCCTAGGTGCAACTTACAAAGAATAAACAGACTGTGGACAGGTTTTAAGTGTCTAATCATATTGGAAACCAGTTGTAAAAGAAAGTGTCATAATTTTTATGTGCACTGATACTTGTTTGCTTTTCATAGTGTTCCTTCTAATTTTAGTGTTGTCAACATAGTACTTTACATTGGCCCAATTAGATTGACAATGGATTAGATGTACTGAATCTGTTAATTTAAAAGGCAATTCAACAATGTACTGCAAAATACACAAATCTTTTCCTGCTTTAAGTTACAGAACTTATTGAAACAAAATTCCAGAATCCTAGTTTCATTTATTTCTGTGAATAATTTAGGGATACCATGTATGTTCCCAGAAATGGCCTCCTTTTCCCAATCCAAGTCAATTCAGTGCCAGTTCTGTACATATATTTATTAATTTTCTTTTTTTAAAAAAAGTACCATATGCATTATGCTGTGCATTTTTAAACTTAATTCATCCTAGGAGAAAGGCAGGGTAATAATAATAATAATAATAATAATAATAATAATAATAATAATAATAATAATAATAATCCCTATTGACCAAAGCATGTTTAGGAAAGTTGTGTGGATTTTTAAAAAGAAATATTTTCCAGTTATGCATATGATGTTAAACTTTTTTTTTTGCCAAATGCAGCAAACACCATGAGATCTTTAGATTTTAAGATGAAGAGTGGTAGGTCTGAGAGATGCACTTTGAAAAAAGTAGTCAAGAAAGTGGATCTAATGCATCTCTAGTAGCATTAAAGTGCAAGGAGATGGACAGAAGTAAACTACAGAAGTAAACTTGATGGTTTTGGACCATCAAGGTCCTGGCCAGAAACCCATTAGAGGCATAGACATGTATATATCCTGTTTTAAATGGGGAGCACATGGCTATCAACAGGGGAGGGAGAGGATCAAACAGGAGGTGACTGGACAGTTGGAACTGCCTCTTATCCCTAGTGCAGGTTACTAAAGAGAGAGGCAGATGAACATTGAGGATAAGAGGCATCCTGTCTGTCCATCTCTTTCCCACCCTCTCCCTCTCCCTCTCCCATCATTTATCATCTGTAGCAGCAGTCACATAGGACTTGTTAGGTATTTGGAGTTGTGGGGCATGCTGCTGTGCTCACAGAGTTGTTGCCTTCTGCACATACCATACAGGATCTCAGTTTTGTCTTAATAAGTTGAAATGTAGGACAGCTTCACACACTTTGCTCCTCCTTTTATGCAAGTGACGATAGCCCTAGAATAATAGAATCATAGAACTGGAAGAGACCACAAGGGCCATCCAATCCAACCCCCTACCATGCAGGAACTCAAAATCAAAGCATCCCCAACAGATGGCCTTCCAGCCTCTGTTTAAAGACCTCCAAAGTAGGAGATTCCACCACACTCTGAGGGAGTATGGTCCACTTTCAAACAGCTCTCACTGTCAGGAAGTTTCAATATTTGAAGGGATGTCACGTAGAGGATTGAGCAAGCTTGTTTTCTGCTTCTCAAGTGAATGGAACATGAAGCAATGTATTGAAGCTACAGAAAGAAACATTAGGAAGAACTTCCTGAGGGTAAGAACCATTTGACAGTGGAACAAGCTGCCTCAGAGAGTGGTGGATCTCCTTCTTTGAAGGTTTTTAAACAGAGGCTGGATGGCTATCTCTCAGGGGTGCTTTTGATTATGAATTCCTGCATGACAGGGAGTTGGACTGGATGGCCTTGAAGTCTCTTCCAGCTCTGTGATTCTATAATTCTGAGACAAATGCTTTGTTTCTCCTTTTATGCAAGTGAACAAACAAACACACAGTTAATGAGAATGGAAACCATGCTTACTATCTGTCAAACAAACCAGTGTGTGGAAACCCACATAGACTTAACCCTGTTATGTTATTATGACTATAGATAGTAGAGAATGTTCTATGAAATAGTGAATGGGAGATTAAAGTTCTTTAGAAAAGTGCTTGTTAACATAAACCCATGTGTTGCTGTCAGGTATATGCCATTGTCTCAATACAACCTATAGAGTAAAAAAGCTAGAGTGTGCTGCATAGTTGTTGGAATAAATGAAGATAATGATGTTGCAGATAATTAAGATGTTGACTTAGTATGTAGTTGGCTTTCCTATGGTTGACTGATAACCATAGGAAACCAGTGCACTTTCACTTGTACATAAATATATGAATTGTAGTACAATTACTAGGAGGTAGAAAGATCTTATAGCACCTTTGAAAAAAAGAAGTCCACAGCATGAGCTTTCATAGACTTCAGTCTACTTCCTCAGATGCAGTAGACTGAAGTCTAGGAAAGCTCCTGCTGCCAATTTCTTTCTTTCAGTTAATCTCAAAGGTGCTACAAGATCTCTCTACATACTGATTCTATAGACTAACATGGCTATATCTTTGAACATTTACTAGGAGGATGTGATTCACCAGGTAAAAGATTTTAGCAAGCACACTGAACTCATCTGGCATAATGCCAAATGCCTGTGTGGGGTGTGTGTGTGTGTGTGTGTGTGAGTGAGTGAGTGAGTGAGTGAGTGAGTAAAAGTGCTGAGCCATTGGCAAATAGTGAAACCATTATGGTCACACTGTCTCCCTCAGCCAGCATGTAGTTTACTGACATGACAATGGAGATGGTAAAAATGGAAGGAGAAGGGTTGCAAAAAGGGGGGGGGGTGAATTGCCACAGACTTAGAGAAAATTAAATGCTATTTAACAATAACAACAAAAACAGACAAAAAAAATCTGTATTAACTGGGGAATGTTATGCTTTTGCATAACTGAACAACTGTAACATTCAGATACCACTTTAACTGCCATGATACCATCCTATGGAATCCTGGGATTTGTAGTTTCACAAGATATTTAAAATTCTCTGCCAGGGAGACCTGGAGCTTCACAAATGGAGAAATCCCAGAGTTCTGCAGGGAGCAGCTATGGCAGTTAAAGTGGGATCAAACTGCTATATTTGTGCAGTGTTGGAGGGGCTGTGATGAGAGTATGCAGAGTGTAGGCGCTGCACAGTTTTCCTTCTTCAAAGGTTATTAAAATATGTTTTGTTAATACTTTCAAAAAAGCACCCTTGTATTATTGAACTTCTTAGATTTTATATAAATGAATCTGCTCAATAATTTTATTAACATTTTGTTCCACGGTTATGATGTGAATTAAAAAAGCATAAAAACTGCATATGCATTACACTATTGAGAGTTTATATACTAATTTTGACCCTGACCATTTTGTCCATGGCTTGAGAAAATACCTCTCAGTTGCACAAGCATATTTGGTCTTACTTTACCTGCAAGCCTAGTTATATTTTAATAAGCTGTTTCAATGCAAAGCAGCAGTGGGTTGCTTTCTCTTTTAGACTTAATGAAACAATACTTTCCACTTATCTGAAGAAGTTCATTTTATGTTATGAGATCTCAAAGGAAAATTTATTAAAAGTGAAGGATCTGCATATTCATGAGACATTGTTGCTGACAGCCACATACGTTTAAAAGGTATTTTATAGACTGAATCTTAATAAGGTTGCATTAGGGTGCAATTTGTTTTACAACAATCATAACTTCTCTTTATTCATGCAAGTAAACTGGCTGAAATTGGGAAATAAAAATGTTTTTTTTAACCAGGTTTCAATTATAAGCTGTGATGATTGTGAAAGATGTTTAATTTGAGTTATTAAAAAGTAGAGAAAGAAAGTGAACGGTTTATATATTTATATGTATATCTGTATATCTGTCTTCAACCTTAAAGTGCAGCTAAGGCTTTCTATGGCTTGTTTGTGTCTGAAAATACAGTATGTTAAAAATAAATGCACACGCTCACACACATACCCACCCCTACAGACATGACAGTTGCTTAAAGTACTGTTTCTAGTGATGGAAATGACAGCTTTTCCCTAGGGAGAAAGTAACAGCCTCACAGCCATTTTTTTCTGTATATGTACCAATGCAAACACTAAACAGAAGCCTATTTGACTTGGGATTTCATCATTTTGTTTGTTCCTTTGTTTTCTTTTATTTGTTTCCATCCCTTTGTTGCTTCTTTTGAAACTGTTGCAGAAAGTGGTGAACCTTGAGCCTATAAATGTTTCTATCTTTCTTTTGCTAGGACTGGTTCTCTTAATTTATTTTTTAAGCCAAATGAGCAAAAAAAAAAGTTATGGTGAGGAATGTGTGTAGGAACATTGTAGCATTTGAAAGATGCTTTTAAAAGAAATCTTATTTTATGTGGATTTCTTTAAAAAAAGCATTTGGTAGAAAGAATGTAACTGCATTTCTTGACCAAACCATGAGAACATAATGTTATTTAGGACACTGGATTTCATTGCTTCAGGTAGAAATCTAGCAGTTCTTGCTTTTTAAAACCACTTCATATGGCTAATAGGGATAAATGCAGTCTGAATGGGTAAATACCATCTTTTATATTGTTTTTTTTTAATGTAGTATTGCACCAGGATGGGACTATGGGGTGATATTACACATATATGATCTTGACTTGTAGTTGCATTAAATTAGTTTTACATAGTGGGATCACAGGACTAATTTTTATTGGGTGTAATGTAGTGGAACTAAACATCTGCAATGAAATGCAAGTTTTGGACACTGTAGAACAGGGGTAGGCAACCTAAGGCCCGGGGGCCAGATGCTCCCCCCCCCGAGGCCTTTGGACCGGCCCCAGGCCAGTCCTGCCACCACCGCTGTCCCCCACCATGATGATTTTGATTATTGTTTTTATTACTTGTTCTTGGGGTTTTCTTGGCAAAATCTCCACAAGGGTTTTGTCATGGCTTTTCCTGGGCTGAGAGAGTGCACATGCATATTTTTAATATATTTTTTTAATTTATTTATTTATTTATTTATTTATTTTTGGAGCTTCGGCCCCCCAATTGTCTGAGGGACAGCAACTCGGCCCCCAGCTCAAAAAGGTTGCCTACCCCTGCTGTAGAAAAAGCCACAGTTTCTACACATGTGGATATTTTTGTTACAAAGATCTTACTTACTTACTGCAAGTATCTTATCCCACATAGTCTTGAGAACCAAGCTAGTTAATCTGATTTACACCCTCCCTCAATGGTCCTAATGCCCTATTTTGTTTGTTTTTTTAAATCCATTTGATAAAAAAAACCATTGTGAAGCTTGAAAAGGGTGTTCTGTTCTTTCTTTATAAGTTCAGACCCCATGTAGCCCACATGTATTTCCAAATTTCTTTTGGAATTGTTGTGTATGCATCCTGCAGCAACAAGCATGCCAGAAATATTGGAGCAGGTCTATTCCCATATCTTGCCATTAATCAGTTGCACTCCAATTCTCAGAGGCCATGTGCCTCAGCCATTCTGCAAAAGTGCTTTCTAAATATCTGACAGTAAGACACAAGCATTCAGTGGGAGGATGGAACTGCCTCCTATTCTCTGTGCTATCCCCGCTGCATAGCGGGTACTTGGCTCTAGTAGTCAGCTGCATTTCTTATTTTAGAAAGGGGAGTTCTGCTACTTTGGCCAGATTCTCTATAGTCCTGTATTTTGATTACAAGTTCACTGCTTGCCAAGAATCTTCCCTAAAGATAACAGCTCTAGAGAATGGTTCTGTGTATGGCACTGACCCAGAAACACATTGCTCATGCTTTACAGGTAATAGCAAATTTCACTCTGAATCGAGATGTCCCTGCTGCACCAAAGACTTCAGATGCAGCTGGATGAGCATAACAATGACTGAAAGTGGACTTCGAATGTAACAAGCTCATGCTATTTTACAGCACAATTTTGGAATCTGACAAATGTAACACAAACATATGGAAAATATATTCTAATGACATTTATGTGGGACATTGATTTGCTTTGATCATTTGTAGACAACTTGGTAAGTCTAGTGAGAAGTAATATATGAATAATTAATGACCATAGATTTGCTTTGATAAGTAATCCTTCTTCAGATGTGATATTATTATTTTTTTAAAAAACAACCACCACCTATGTTCCCAACAAATTGGGTGGCACTTATGCAAACATCTTATCATTTACAGGAGCTTGATGCAAATTCACGTAATAATTTGATATTTCTTTGTAGAGTCAGAAATTATGAATGCAGGTGATAAAATATTCAACTGCAAGATTTAAATATTAACATAGCATAGGAATGACTTGGCAGCTGTGAATGTGGTAGGCAGAACTGTCTGCCAAATAGACAAGTTGATTTAGAGATCAGAATGGGATGTACAGACGCACCGCCAATTCAGAAGGGAATACAGTTGTTAAAGTGACATGCTCACCCCTCTGGGAGAAGGTAGTTGCAGTGAAGTTTACAGATGCCCTGTTGGCTTGTCTGAGGAGTAGTTGTGACATTGACTCCACAGGGACTTGCTTGGCAGGCTTCGTAGAAGAAAGAGGGTGCAGTAATTAGTGGCAATTGAGTATGTGGACAAAAGGGAATGGAAGAGACTGGAATGTATTAAATTAGATGTTTTTATCAGTAGTAAACACCCAGTAGCACATATATTTATGAATTAATTATGGGGGAAACATCTGTGCTTCTATATTTTGTTCATTGAGCAAATGCGATTTAGGTTTTAAAAATCCGTTATCTAATAACTGTGTATGTTTACACTGAAATGTGCATATGGGGAAAAAATACCCAACAGCAACAACCAAAACCCCACCGCCATTCTGTTAAGTGAATGACTAAAATGTTTGCTGTTAGTGCTAAATTATATCTGTCATATTTTTTAAGAATGAACTGATGAGAAGTGGAAGTATTTTTTTTCTAGACAAAGAAACTGGTTTATAAACACCGATTATGTGCCTGTGTGATACGTTTGACATATATCAGATTTATTGGAGGATGCATTTCCACTGCCAGTGCTGCAGTTAGCATCTCCTTTACCAGGAGAGGCTGCAGCAGTTTGCTTTGGCTTGAATCTACTGGAAAGGGCCAGATTCCATCCCTTGCTGAGTTGAGTACAATCTACCTTAGCATTTTGAACTCATTTTGCAAAAATGGAAGTAAGCTGAGCTCAAAAGGGGGAAATGAAGGGAAGACAGAGAAACTGGAACATTTTTAAAGCAGATGAAAAAGTGGGATGCCAGAGGATTAATTGGGATTGCCCCTGCCAGATTTGGACTATTGGAGGGTATATCTCAATTGTTCAGGTATTTGTCACAAGACTATCTTGACTCAACAAGGTGGCCTGTTGAGAATATTTTCCCTCCCTCACCCTAGTGTGAAAGTGAGGTACTTAGTATTTCTTTTTATCACATTTTCTCCAATTTGCTCAAGATGTCTCTTTGAAAAATTAACATATTTTGCCTTTCTGTAGCCATGTGCATGCATGCATGCGTACACAAGAAACAAACAAACAAGATAGACTAACTGATAAAAAAGACATAAGGAGCCCACATGTTACCACATTGTGCAGCAAGGCAACATTTATTGCAGGTTGGAATTTTGCACATTTAAAGGGTAGCACTAATATGCATCTTGAATATGTACAAATACTAATTATGATACCAACTGAGAAAAATATTGCCATGTTATGTCAAAGAGAATTTCCCCCCTCCTTTGTCTTGCTTACCATTTTCAATTTTAGTTTAACTAGTGGCAATACGAAGGAGACGGCGATCTCATAAGGATTTTGTATGTGCATATGTTCTCAACCTCTTAAGTAGTGTCTCTGCTTGACTATATCTCTCTCCAAGAAAATGAGAAAAATCCTTTTAATTAACTAGTGTTTGGAGGTGTGTCTTTATTATAACATATATTTCATGTTCATATAGCAAACATTCCCAGTTCATGTATAGTCAGTTTTGTTCATTCATTGCTTTTCAGATTGTTTATATTCTTACACTTTGTAACACTCCTCAAAGCATTCTACAATTTCCCCGAATGTCACAGCTTGCAATATCTTGTTGTTTTCAAATAGCTAAGCAAGAAAAGATTCATAATATTGTTTGTGCAAGCTGCAGACTACCCACTCTGGTTACAATTAATTATATCTGGCAATAATCGAGAGAAGTGTTTAAAGATAAAATCGCACAGATAGAATTTCAAATCACAATGAACAGCTCAATAATGTTTTCAACCTGGCTAAATGTAGTTATAGCTGACTCAGAAATGATACAGGCCATTGTCATTTCAGGTGCATTCCCAGGGCTTTCTAGCACCAGCAGAAAAGTGTATAGCTCAGGCCTGGCTTCAACCTTCAGATGGAGACACGGGTATTGTAGCCCTGGAGGAATTGAAGCTTGTTTCAAGGAGTAAAAGTAGGATGGTAGAGGACCTGACCAGAGTCAGTAGACTCCATGTTTATGCTGTTTGTGCCACAAATATAACCCTTCTCAGATAACCTGGCACAAATGCTCTCAGCAAGGGAGATCATTACTTTCTCTTTTGGCATCAACATCTGGCAAAGTCAGTCAAAAGTTGAACTTGTAGAGTACATAAGAAGAAGGAGTCCAACTTGGTCTTCTTGCCATGCTTCTGGGGCTGATGGTGGTTAGAGTATAGAAATGTCTGGAAAGTTTGATGCCTTTGATTTGGGTCTCTGATTGATATTGCTTTAGTTGTTTTATTTTTTTTAAAGCAACATTGTTTATGCTGTGACCATTGAAACAAATTCTCCAATAAAGATAACTACACGTAGAAACAATCTTCCATGTGTTTACTACTTGCTGGTTCAAGAACTGTAAATAAAAAATATGATATCTCCTATTTCCAGGCTGTTAAGCCCTGTTTCGGTGTTACTCATCACACTTTTTCCAACACAAAGGAGGGGGGCAACAGAGGATCATCTGCCTCTGGACCTCTCCATAGTTATTTTCCTTTATGAACATTCTGCATCTGAAGAGGAGAGGTCTCTGTTTGTGTGGATTCTCTCTCTACTTGTGAGAATCTTGAGAAAGGGAAAGGAAACTTTTTTTTTCTGATGTATCACCTTTTCTATAAAAAAAAAAGTCAGTGGAACAGAGTATGGCATGGTTAAGCTCTGCCTTCCTCCTGTTTTGAAAAAGATGTGCTATATAATGCCTTAATAGGGCTCTGTTTTCAACTGGATGTGCACATATATCCTCAACCTTAGCAGTAAATAGTTACACAAAACTAAAGCTCTATTGGGATTGTTATCAACCTCTGGAGAATATTGCTCGATTTTCTAGAGCTAATGTCTTACTGGAGCTTTCTAGGGAATAAAATAAAAGAGTGATTATATACACAATTCCACCACCCTCCTATCTTAGAAGTGGTGTCAGCATTTCCACCTGATACAGGACTTTTTAAGTATGGATTTAGGCCTCTCTATGCATTGCTTCCAAATTGTGGGGGAGTTAGAAATATAAAGAGGAATGAAGCATTTCTAAAGAATTTTGTATTCTCTCCAGCATGCCCCCACCAAAAAAATTTTTTTTTGAAAAATTTGCAACATTTTGCAAGACACAGGCTATGAGAGGCTGCAGCAGTTTGCTTTTGGCTGTGCCCACAGGGAAGAGTAAAATTTTGCCCTTTCTTTACCTCTCACCTCTTCTGAGTTAATTCAGTAGAAATTCCTTTGCACTGTGAACCCCATTTGTACCAGTGGAAATAAGCCAAGGACAAAGGAGGAAAGTGGGGGAAGGAGAGAGAAACAGGGACATTTCTAAAAAAAATAAGGTAACAGGATTCATCAGAACTGCCCCTGCCAAAGCAGGACAGTTGGAGTGTATGCTCAGGCACTAATCTTGGAGCTGGGTTCCATGGTGTGTGAGAAAGTATAATCAACTTTCTCTATTCCCAGAGCTCCATACCTGAGGGAAGATCTGGCAAAATATTCTTTATTTGCCTTTCCAGTGAGTCACAACTGTTGTTGTTATTTTGGTGAGATTAGGGCAGAAAAGAGTCTACATAAGTGTAGCTGTTTGAACATAGTTATTCTACTTACTCCTTATTCACCATCAGGGAAGAGGCTTGGAACATGAAACCACAGTGAATACAGCCTGGTGTATCAAAAATGTCCTCATCTTCCCAGTTGTGCTGGACCTGGAATTGTGTTTCAGCTAAGTACAGTCAGTGATAAAGAGGGAAATTTGTAGCATGAACCAGCATTGACCACAAAGCAGAAGCCTCTGCAGCTTGTGTGAATGTATGTGGGTTGGACTTTCATGACCTATAGAAGTAAGATTTCCAATATATTTTTGCATCTGGAATTTTTCTGAATGATCTGGCTTCTGGTATTTTATTTTGTTGAATTGCAAGAAGAAAGTAAATATGTAAGAGACCTTTTAAGATGATGTCTTGCTAGGACATATTCCCACCAGTAAAAGTAAATGGGGGGGGGGGAGAGGTCATCCTGGATGTTTGTGAAGAGGATTCTGCTTGCAGAATATTGGGTACCTCTTATCATCATGAAAAGGTTTATAAATATAAAGCCAGCATGATGTAGTGGTTTGAGCATTGGACTCTGAAGTCCAGTGTTCAAATCCCCGCTCAGCCATGGAAACCCATTGGGTGATATTGGGCAAGTCACAATCTCAGACTCAGAGGAAGGTAAAGTCACAGACACCCTGAACAGATCTTGCCAAGAAAACCCATGTTAAATTCACCTTGGGAGTGGCATAAGTTGGAAATGACTTGAAGGCACACAGCAGCAACAGCAATAGTAGACCTGCCGTATCTTCCCTCTTTCTCCCTTGAGAGGAATTTTTTGTCTTGACTTGCTTTTTATTATCAGCTCTTTTCAAAAGCTTTTGTTTATAGAAAGTAATCTTACTATCCATTCTTTCTTTTAATGGATGAAAGATTTTCATAGATGAAGCATATATGTTTTAGAAACACCTTTCTTTATGCATAAATAATAGTGACAATATACAAGCATTTTTGGCAGGCTTTCCTCCAATGATTTGTTTCCATTCTTCCCCCCCCCACACACTTTTTTTATATCCCATACAAATACCAATAGGTAGACATGTTTATTCTTGTTCCAGTGCCAAATTCATTCTCAGTAGCCTAATATGCTTTAAACAGAAGCATTTTCTTTACAATGTTTTCACTGTACATTTAATATGTCTATATTGTTTAGAGTTTCACCTCAAAAGGCTTCACATTTCTGCTCATCTTCTCATCACAAGGACTGATCAGCAATGGTGCCTGGTTCTTCCATGTCGTTGGGATGGTGAACCCACTCTGGATTTTAGTCTGAAGGTTAAAGATGCTGTACATATACCTTATTTGGCTGTAGGTTTGGATAGTAGGAGCCCTGGTGGCACAATGGCTGAATGCCTATACTGCAGCCATTCACAGACACAAGCTTGTGAGTTCAATCCCAGAGCTCCAGTGTTGACTCAGCCTAGCATCCATCCGTAGGTCACTAAAATGAGTATCCAGCTTGTTGTGGGCAGTAAGCTTACACCTTGTAAACTGCTTAGGGAGTGCTTAAGTGAACTGATAACCAGTATAGAAATGTACTTTCCATTGTTATAGTGCCTTTAGATAGTTCCTTTGATGGTCAGAATAAATATCAGAGTAGAATTACTGCCTGACTGACATGGAAGCTATCAGCTATTAGATGATATCCATTTTTAGTTTCTTCTTCTTCTTCTTCTTCTTCTTCTATTATTATTATTATTATTATTATTATTATTATTATTATTATTATTATTATTATTATTATTATTATTTCTGAATTTTGGCCTTTTAACAATAATCTGAATTCAGGTTCCATATATGCAGAGTGTTAGTACAGTGGGTCCCCAGTATCCGCGGGTTTATTTTCCACCACCACCCCCAGACACCAAAACTAGTGGATGTTCAGGTCCCACTATGGACAATGACACTGTAAAATGGTATCCATTATATAAAATGGCAAAATCAAGCTTTGCTTTTTAGAATTTTTTCTAACCCATGAATGGTTGCATCTGTGGATGCAGAATCTGTGGATACAGAGAGCCAACTGTATGAACAGTGTCAAAGTATATCTGAGTCTGACTATGCTTATACCAGCTCCTTACATCTGGACATTATGACTCATACTACAGTTAGATGCAGTTAAAAAGGTTTTAGCAGTAGCACAAGTATATTAGAATATTCAGTTTAGACAACTGAGATCCAGAAGTTTTTTTTTTTTTTTTGTTCTCCTGTACAGTGGATTAAAACAAAAAACAAAAAACCTCCTGCTGCAGTTTAATCTGTTAATCAGCCCAACACAGAACAAGTTGTGTAGTAGTTAGTCCATTATATTTAAATTACATTGCACATGCAAGGGTGCCACAGAGACTATAGAATTGGATGATGGACTGGAGACAAACTAGTAAGGATAATTGAACTGGTGAACTGGATATAGCCCTTAGATGCTTAAGGTATTGGCATGCAGTTCCTCCCAATTTCTCTTATCTCTTACATACATTGGTTAGAATACAGACACATAGCTATATTAGTCTGGAATATCAGTATGCAAAGATATTTTGCAGTACCCATACATCTGAGGAAGTAGACCGAGTCTGCGAAAACTCATGATACAACTTCTTTCGTGCAGTTAAGTACTACAAGATCCCTTTGCATGCATTGATTAGTGCATAGTTTACCTTACTCTGAGAACTGTTTATGAACCAGCATTAACTGATGATGGACAAAGGAAAACATTTTACTCACTTCCACACTTTTAAGGGTTGTTTCCAGTTCTACCCACTGGCTGACAAACACTTCTTTGATCCAGCAGATAATATTGTGAACAAAAAGGAAATATGGTTTTCTCAAATGTCCTGTTTTTTCTGCAGCACCTAACTCCAAAACTGTTCACTGGAGTAGATTTGGTGTCATGTAAAGGCAGTCAGTAGCATCACTAGGGGTGTGTAGGGGTGTGTGTGGATCACACCAGGTGAAACCCAAGAAGGGGGTGACACCAGGTTGTCTCCCCGCACCCTGAGCATGGTTTTTTTTTGGCAATGTGGGCCCTTTTTGGGGCCTTGTAGACCCACCAAAAGTCCAGAGCTGGAAGTCCTGCCCCTGGAAGCCCCCCCCCCATCCCCGACCGGATGTCCCCCAGT
>CM034703.1:218930966-218955086 GCA_020142125.1 Phrynosoma platyrhinos
CCGATGGTGCTGGGCTTAGTGTCTCTCCCCCAGATGACATTGGATGGTGTTTGGTATATGACAGCATGGGTATCTGAAAAATGCCCATAAGTTGGCTGGCTCTTGCAAAAACCGCTTTGAGCTTGACCAGGTATATCTGAATACAGAAAGAACAGATGAAGTGCAGATGTATTTTCGTAGTCATTCTCTCATAAACACATGCTACATACTTTCCAACTTTCCTGATTTTGCAGGAATTGGTCCCTGTTAATCCTTCAGTATCACACTTTTCTGGATATTTTTAAAATGTCCTAGTTTCTTTCTCCACATCCCACTTTTTTTCTCTGTCCTTAGCTTACTTTCTTTGGTGTCTACTAAGTTCAAAGTGCAAAAGTACTTTACGCTCAATTAACTCAGCCAAGGGGAAAGAGTGGAGGGAACCTTTCCCAGTAGACTCAGAGAAAAGCAAACTGCTGCAGCTTCACCTACTTGGTGTGTTCTTCCTAAATAATGTTAGCCATCTTGACTCCTTTCTGATATTGGTGAGCCACAGGTGCCTTGGTTTTCTTCTGTGAAATGTTGGAAGGTATGATATTATGCACTTTGGTACTTAGCAGCAATACTATCCCAAGACATTTTGTTACTTGTAAGCAGAGCCCAGATTTTAAGATCTCAGATAGGGGTTTGGAAACTGTGTCCTATTTATCTCACCCCCTGTTGTGCTACCCAAAGGAGGCCACTTACCCTGATGCATATATGATGTTCCCATAAAGCAGTGAGCAAGGGCAGAATACAGTAGGTATTTGGAAGTCATGTAACCAGGGAGACAAGCCCTCAGAGGTAGAGTTTGCTACTCACTTGCAGGCTTTACCATATGCATGCCTGCCAAGAAGTATATAGCAATAAAAGTGTCATAGGCAACATTCCACATGACATCAACAAATAATGATAATTGAATTTAAGAATGTTTAGATCTTGAGGCCAAAAATATCCTAAAAATAAAATTAGCTAACTAGGGGCCTCAGCACACGGAGGCCCTGGAGCCGCCGCCGGACGGAGCGCCGGCGGTGCGGAGCCTCCGCACCGCGGCGCACCGTCGGCGCATCTAAAAGGAGCACCAAATTGGCGCTCCTTTTAGATCTAAGGGAAAGTGCGCCCCAAAAGCGGCGGGCGCACTTTCCCCGGCTCAAACGGCGCAGCGCATGTGGGCGCTGCGCCGTGAGGTCATCCCCAATGCGCCGGTCGTGCGGACGGCCGGCGCATCTGGGGGCGACCTCGGGGAGAGGAAGGGGCGCCGCTCGTGCGGCTGCCCCTCCTCTTCCCTGCCCAGAAGACGACTTTATTAGTCGTCTGCTTAGGGCCTAGGTCTTTGTGACAAGCTTGGCCTATTAGACATGGGCAATAGATGCTAAATTGAGAGATGGCATTTTAGATGACAATGATATTCTATTTAGAAGGTAAGGATTTGTTCTTTGAAGCACCTTGAAAATGTAAGGGCATGATTTTTTGGTAGATATTAAACCTCTTTGACAGATGCTTAGATGAACAGTAAAAAGAGGCAGTTGTGTATGTTTGCTGTTACTCAGTTGTAGGATGTGAGAAAATGTATTGTGTACAAAAGCTCATGGTTTTAATGCAAAATAAATTAGATTTTGAGATACTAAAAATACCAAATCTAACTCATGAAGAATATTCCAAATTAAAGTTATTTTATGAAGAAAATAAAATATTAAGAATTTTCAATGTATTTTATCCCAATTTGAGAAAAGGCACAAAGCACAGTCTGAAATGCTGTGCTTCTCGATTGCAATAATTGCAGAAAATTAAATGAGATTTTTATCTCAAAAATATTCTCTCTCTCTCTCTCTCTCTCTCTCTCTCTCTATATATATATATATATATATCACAGATCTTGTGGCCTCCAAATAATGTAGATCTTGTGGCCTCCAAATAATGTAACAATGTTAATTTGCACTGATTGCAATACACATGGACTTGATGTATGATGTTATAAGGTAGTTATCATAGGAACAAACCATTATTGCAAATAATCTGAATGTAGATTCTTCCTAATTATATGCTCCCACATCAGCTAAGATATGTACTGCTAACCTCTGCAGTCCATTGCTGCCATGTGATTATTGGCCATGTTTGCACAAAAATGGTTAATTAAAATTTCTGATAATTTGGGAAGCTTAATAATAGTCACAAAAGCTGTTGGACACTTCCCATTTTCTCCTTTTTGGCTTTTCCAGTGTGTGGGAGGAGTGATAAGAACAATGAACCCACCAGCCATAGAATGCTTACCACGGTTTATGATTATTCTTCTAACAGAGAACTTTTGTAAGCCCTGGCTTCAAATTCTATCTTCATTAAAAAAAAAAAAAAAAAAAAAAGGAGAGGGGGAGAGGGAGAGAGAGCTCACAAGTCCAGGTTTAGACATAAACCTGAATGCTCAGATAGCTAACTCTGCATTTTCTATGGATAGAAGTTCTTGTTAGAAGGAAGGCTACCAGTGTAAATGATGTGACAGCATAAACAGGCACACTTGCTCCTTACTTGTCAGCCAGAATTCTCAGTAATTATGCCCTACCACTTTGTTTAAACACAGCCATAACATAATGGGTGATGTATCTGGAAGCATTTAGCCATTACTGGACTTGAACCACAAAATTAATCTTGTGTGGAACCACCTCAGTAATTTGCACAGACACCCCCTTTTCTGCAATGGGTGAGGTTTAAAGCACTTTGCTTCTTAGACTGTGTTGATTTTCTTTGGCATTTTGCAGCTCCGCACATTCAGTTTCAAATTTGTAGGTTGAGCATGGGTAAGGTTCAGACCATTAAACATTCAACATTCATCAAATTTTCTCCTCTTTCCTCACACTTCCCCCTTTTGCCTTCAGCTTACTTCAGTTGCTGCAAGCTTGGTTCAAAGAGCAAATGGAGTTGTTCTGAATTAACTCAGCAGAAGGAGATGAGGAGCCAGAATCTTGCCCTTACCAGTGGAGCCAGGCAAAAGCAAACTGCTGCAGCCTCTCTTAACTCTTCCTTATTAATAACTAATTAATAATCTTGACCACACTGTGATGTCACTTGGACACACATATCCCAGTTGTCATCTTTGAAATGCTGGAGAATATGCCATTTTAGCTGTCAGTGAATATTACAGCCTAACAGTGTTTTCTTATGTCTTAAGAACATTGCCTCAGGGTAGTCTAAATGGATAGCAGAAATAATGAAGTCAAGAATCAAAGCACTGGAAGGGTTCCTGAAGAGTCATCCAGACCACTCAGCCCCATAATAGTAATGGCATTTGGGATTTGTAAATAGTTTTTTTAGAATACAATTTCAGGAAAACTGTATGTAACCAGGAAGTTATGCTACTTGAGATGCATTTCCAAGAATCATCTTTAAATATTTGGTTTATACTCCCAATCTTGTTGCTTTATGAAAATATATTTTATTAACTAATCATATAGAACATATGTAATAGAACTTCAAAGCTTTTTATTTAAAAACTACACATGTTTTTTTTATTGGCAGTGTATTCAAGATAATATATCTATATATACATGTGTATTTTTAAAAATCAGAATGAAAGTTTTTCAATTAAATTCCTAATATGGGTTTAAAAGTCCAACAGCTGTGAATAATTATAATACAAGCACATGAATCCATGTGCAAACAGATTTATGCAGCAATCCTCTTGCTAACTCTTTGCTTCAATAATTAAACATACGTTAACAGGATGCTCAGTCATTTCTGTGCAATATTCCCCCTTAATTATTATTTGGACTTACCCATGTTTACAATAATTAATGACAGGTTTAAAGTATTAATGGTATGAATTGTGTTTTTGTGACTTTGGCATACATCACTCTGTGATTTAAAAAAAATAAAGAAAAAAGGGGAGAAAAGGCCAAATGGTAAAGAAATAGTAGTGAATATACTGCATTGACATTTTATGACAAGAACATTATGCTCCATAGAAGAGAAAATAACTGTGCAGATTTGTTGTACTACACAATAGGCAAAAATATGCTACCTAACACAATATTGGTACACTTTCCCAGATATCTGTATGGTTTAAAGATTATATAAATTTTGAATTTCCTCATTTCTCCCCTAGACACACCAATTGTTAACATTTTTTGTAATGCGGGGGTTCTCAGGCTTTCATCCTCCAGCATGATTGGACTTCAACTCTGACAATTTCCAGGTAAGAACATGAATTCTGAAAGTTTAAGTCCCAAACAGCTGGGGGATGAACGGTTGAGAATCACTGCTCAATGTGCTGCACATTCTTCTCCTATACTAAATGAATTGCTGTATTTTGTAGGGAATAGAGGGCTTGCAAAATTGTTTACACTGCAGCAACCATTTCTAAAGTAGCTCCTTTGTTTTTCTAAGGGTCCCAGATTCCTGATAAACATAGGATACATTAAAACCATCCAGCATAAAATTGAAATATCCCAATGTAAAATTCATAGTTTAAAATCAACCAGATATTCCTGTCAGAAAATATAAGTCTTTAGTACTCTTTTAAATTCAGACACCATGTTTAGATGTCAAATCTCTCTTGGCAGCTTACAGTCTAGGGGCAGCTGAAGAAAAAGTTCTCTGGGTGAAAATTACAGCCCTGGATAGAGACATTCAGAGTCCAAAGAAATTGAAGCTCTTCTTAGTCTGTAAAGTCACTGGCACCTTCAAGTAAAAGCTCAGTTACAGGCACCCAGGCAAAGTTTACAGCTGCAAGGCAAGCCTTCTTATAAGTAAGGGCTTAATTAGGAGTAAAGAATTCCAGATTGTCAGCAGCTGAGTTCTGGGTAGAGAATCAAGTCCTGAATTTCTGTCTGCTAATTCTTGCATCTTTGAGTATTGCCATGCTTGATCTAGTGATGTCTGACCTTGGGTTGTATTTGACTTTGCCATGTGCGAGAGATTAGATTCTGGACCATTGTTTGGTTTTGGATCCTCTCATCTTGCTTCCTGGTAGGAATCTGTTTTGCTCTTGGTGCTGCTTTTCACTCTCTTGATTCTCCTACCTCCTTGGCTTCTTGTGGCACAGGCTTTGAGTTGATTGGGCCTTAATTTCCTGCCCACCCACAGGCAGAATTAGATCTTGGAAACATTACTTCTTTGAACTACAATCCCCAGAATCTTCCTGACAACATGGACAGCGATCATGTTGGTTGGGAGATTCTGGGAATTGCCATCCAACAAAATAATGTTTGAGACATTCAGGGCTAAATTTCTTGGCATGTAAACTATTG
This sequence comes from Phrynosoma platyrhinos, assembly GCA_020142125.1. Taxonomy (NCBI): domain Eukaryota; kingdom Metazoa; phylum Chordata; class Lepidosauria; order Squamata; family Phrynosomatidae; genus Phrynosoma; species Phrynosoma platyrhinos. Next base: position 218,936,222 of record CM034703.1, read on the forward strand.
ATAGTCTTAGAAAAATGAAAGACTCTCATTTATGAGACAGTTTTAAGCTGAAGCTACATATCACCTATCAGTTATGATGTAGTAGTGAGTTTGTTGGAGAAACAGATGGTTGAAGTTTTTTCCATCCTTATGATTCTATGAGATGCCAATCAAGACTGAATTAGACATGGTGGCAGAGCCATGTTTTTCTAAAATTCAGTCAGTTAGATAGGTATTGATGATAGATGTGGAACTTGGGACTGCTGTCTGATGACCTACACCTCTTTAGGTAAGTTATTGAAGGGTCTCGGCAGATGGCTTATTAAGCCATTCTCAAGGCAGGGAAGAGGAGGGGCAGCCACACGCTCAGCGCTCCTTCCTCCTCCCAAGGTTGCCCTCAGAGCCGCCGGCCCTCCGCACAGCCGGCGCTCCGGAGGCAACCTCCCGCCGCAGCGTCCGCACATGCTGCGGTGGATAAGTCAGTGAAAGTGCGCCTCACGCTTTTGAGGCGCACTTTCACTGACTTGTGAAAGGAGCACTATTTTAGAGCTCCTTTCAGGGACGGGGAAGGAACGCCGCAGGATCGAGGCATGGGGATGCCTCGATCCTGCGGCGCACCTTCCCAGGGCAGCCCCATGCCGCCAGTCTGTTTCCCCCCCGAAGTAAGAAATGGTCAGTTCAAATGCCTTGGATGCAACATTTCAGTTTTTAGATTATTTCAGGCTTAAGTTTAGCATTTGCCTTTAAAACTGTCCATCTACTGGAGAAGAAAAGCATGGAGACACGACTTTGTTGATTACTGGATCTTTCAGCAGCTAAGTGCAGGGAGGTGGTGAGGATGAGAGCACACTGCTGCTTCCTGCGAGGGTTTTTTCTCACACAGAGTAGCAGCAGGGGATGATGTCCACTATTAACTCTTCCATAGCATTTAGGCTATAGAGTGATACAGGATATCATTTTGGCACCCCTCCCCCATGTTCTCTTACATCTCTATGTTCATCCATTGGGAGCAAAATCTTTCCAGATTGTAATGTTGCTCTTTTCAAACTCTTTTTCAGTCTTACTGATGTCACTGTTACCTCAAATATCAGAAATGAAGTTTTATAGGAGAAAAAGTGTGCTGGAGTTAAATAGTATGCATCAAGAGAGTTAATTTGCACTTTTCCTGGCCCCTTAAAGTTGGAACACCTACCCCTGTTTTTATAAGCAGGCTAGCTTTGAAAGAAATGGTTGGCCCTCAGTGTGGGATATGTTATGAATTTGCTGTTGTCTTTATGAAAGACGGGTTAACTATACACATGTTCTGACTGAGTTCTACATTGGTATTAAATAGTTTGCCCTTGTTTTCTAGCTCGTTTCCAGCTAAGAAGTAACCCACACCAAAACATAAAAGATTTCCATAACAATGCTTGTCAGGAAAGGCTTCATACTGAAAAAAGTGTCCTGTCAATAGTGACATTCCTCTCTTTTAGTACATTTGCTGAAGGCATGAAAAAGGAAAGCAGATGAAAGAGCATTTGTGCTCGATATGTTGTTGCTCATGTTGTAACCCATTAGGCACAACAATAAGTGTGGAACAGTAATGCACAATGATTGTGTGATGCCTTTGTGTAGGCCTGGTACCACCTGAGTATCCTTATTCATTAATTACAGTGGCCTGATGTAAGAAACTCTGACATGCATTTTAAGAATTACATCCTTAGACAAGTGTTCTTAACCACTTTTGCAGACCCAGGGGTTTGATGCCTAAGGATTCACTTGCTAGGTCAAATTGCTATGCCACATATTATGCTTGGAAATTAGCTCTTCCTGATTATTATTAGGCATGTTATAAACTGTAATTTCTTGACGTGCACTAAATCACTTTTGTACCAAACCATTTATTTTCTTTCAAATAACTATGGCATAAAGAAAAGAACTGTTGATGTGGCTTCTTAATTTATACCTTTTTATTTATGCATTTCTCTTATTTATTGGCCACTTTAGGGATTAACCATCTCTAGTTTATAAACCTAGTTTATTAGACCTTGTTAATGGCTCGAGGTCAGAAGCAATCTTACTGGAATACAATGTAACATGTTAAATGTTTACATTTCTTGCTTCCCATTCTTTCATTCCACTGATTGAATTTGTAAAAGGAAAATAGCCCCACTCATAATAAAAGTGTATTTAATGAAAAATATTTGAGAGTGTGTTCAGTGTCCTTCTGTTGATATACAAGTGCTTTGGCTTCTTCTTAATCTCTGTTGGTATGGAGATCAGGGAAACAGCATGAAAGGACGGCTTGAGGTGATTGGATAAATGAATTTCCCTGTTCATTAACACCACAATATTCAAGGGCTCAGTGTGTTACTTCAGCTTCATAGGACATAATTACATGTTTTGATTAGCAGATACATTTCCCTATCCTCAAGATGTCAACAAGGGTGCATGTGTATGTCATATAGAAACGGGCGCTAATTTTACCAGTCACAAAAACAAGGTTCCCTAATTACAGTTGTAGCCTCTCTCTCCCATCTAGGTTGGTTCAACATTGCATCTACTGTAGGAGATGATGGGGTTTTGCCCCTGGAGAACGGCTGCAGATATTGGGCAGGAGCTGCTCAAAATAGCACCTTAAAATGATGTACTTTGCTGGTCAAGTGTATATGATTAATGAAAGCCTATACACATTTCGAGAGCCTTCTGCCACATAGGAAGAAACATTTGCTCTTTCCTCTCTTATGCATCAACAAAATATTTTGAGGAAAAGGGTGGCTTTTAAGGGTGCCAGAGTGAAAAACTGGGTTCTCAATACTGTGTGGTGAAGATTTTAAGAATCTATATATAGTTTTATTTTTTATTGTTTAATGTGTTTTAGTATTCTTAACTTTTTAAATTCTATGTACTGTTTTAAGTGCTTTTATCTTTTTAAATTGCATTTTGTTCTGTGTTTCAATACTGCACTAGTTTAATTCTATTTTAATGCTCACTTTCATGTGTTTTAAACTGTATTTTAATTTGTAAGGCACTTCATCACCCAATTTTTGGGGAAAAGCGGGATGGTGGTGGTGGTGATCATAATAATAATTATAAAAAATTGGAGGTGATTCTTGTACTTTTGATGGTTCTGCAGAAGAGGGAAATTCAGTAGGTGTTGATGATAGGGTGACTTTGATTCATGGGGTCACTATAAGGGGCTAAGCAGACAGGCAGCACGGGGCCGCCCCAGGAAGCTGCAGATCGGGGCCGAGGCATTTGCATTCCTTGGCCCCGTGGCGTAGCTTCGCCACCCCAAATCCACAAATATCGTTTCTACTCTGCAAATCTCAAGTTCATGCTATAGTTTCTGATACCTTCCTTGTATGTGCAGGCAGGGGTGGAATTAGTGAACATGACAAGACTTAAATTATTTGATTGGTAAATTATGCATGATCTGAGATAAGAAAATCTTGGTAGAGTGTGTAAAAGGCACCTTCATGTGATCACTTCCACATGATCTATCACGTGAAACTGATTGGAGGTGAGAAACCTTGAAGCATAGACACAAAGTTTCTCAACCCTCTCTTGGAAATTTTACCCTCAAACATGGGCTTGGTAGTGAGGTATTACTTGAAAGATGCTGCTGAAAAATATGATTTTTCCCTCTGGTGTAAGCATGGTATAGTGGTTTAAGTGTTGGACTCCTAATCTGGAGACCAGGGTTTGAATCCCCACTCAGCCTTGGGCAAGCATTATTCTCTCAGCTTTATATGAAGGCAAATACCTATTGAACAAATCTTGCTAAGAAAATCTCATGATAGGTTGGTCTTATGGTCACCATAAAAGTTGGAAATGGCTTGAAAGCACACAACAACAACAAAATACATGAGGGCTGCTCTTGATCTGGATGCATGTGGGCCTGATCCACTGCAAGGGGATGTATATTTCAAAATAGTGATTCATTAACATGGGGGGCTTTGGAACATGTGGCACTCCAGATGTTGTTGGATGGAAACCACTGTCAACATTAGATAGGGTTGCCAATGAGAATGGGACATGCACATTGTAGTCCCGCAGCAGTTGAAGGAGTGTACATTCCCCTTTCCTGTATGTACAATGCATATTGGAGGTGTGATGGGTCTCAGTGTAGGTCAGCACCATACCCAATCCAGATTTGGCCCCTGTGCTTGCTTTAGAGTACAGAGGGGGTGGGGAGAGACATATCTACCAGCTAGCTATGTCTGCTTTGGCTCTCAATATTGGGATCCAAATCCACAATATCCTTTTTGGTAAGCCATTTCCACATCACTTTCTGGTATTACCCTCATTTGATTAGGATGTTGACTGTTCTTCAGAGGAGAATTGTAGTATTAAAAAGAAAAGAATTGAGTAACACAGTAAAATTAACCTATTTAGTATTAAGGCAGCTTTAAGAAATCAAGAAACAGACAGAACATTTATTACTTTTAATATTTGAAAGAAAAACTAATTCAGTATCTCATACTTCTGTTGATTTCATTTTCCTTCCTAGTTTAATGTCAGGGAAGCTGCAGTGATATTTACATATTGTCTTTGCTGCCTGCAATATCGTTGCTATCTTAAATTTCCCACCTGGTTCCATTTAATCTTATAATAGTTTTTTGGATGGAGACTTGTGGGAACATTGTAATGTTCAGGGAGAAGTGCACCACACTGAGCTTCAGAAATTACATTAAACTTCCTGTATGTTTTAAATAAAAAATGTTATGTAAAGGATAATAACTAAACAAATTAAACTGGTACATTAATAGCTGGTTTCCTGTGAATTCGTGCATCTTTCTTTATGGGTGGTGGAACACATTAATTTTTTGGTCATTTCAATTGCACATTCTCTTATCATAATTACTTATCACTGAATTTAGTTTTTTTTATTTTTAAAAAACATATACATTATTCTTACATAAAAAGTTCAGCTTAGTTTGTTACTTACTAAGCTATGGTACTGTATGTGGCTTCATAAATTACATGAAAGTACTGAAATGACATGAATGAAATTGTGCTTCCTTCTCTTTTTTCCAAAGGGAGGAGTTGCACACCATTGCTCGCACCTTATATATTGATACATATCTGTGGATATTTGAGGCATTATGAACTGCACCTCTTTTCTTTGTATCTTACTTTAAAAATGTGTGTTGGATTTCCCACCAGATCTCAAATGCTAATTGGAGATTTGGCCAATTGGTGGCCTAGTCTTTGTTACAAATGGTTTAAGATAAGGTATAATTATTGCACTGGAGAAGTGTTAGCAATTACATAGGGGTGGGTAACTATAGCAGAAGTTGGTAATGTCGGTAATTATATTTCATAATGGTGTATTAAGCTGATCAAGCTTTCATACTATCAAGAAATAAAGTCTGTCTGCCTTCTGGGGCTTCCATTTTTAATATTCAGACCAAATGTTCTCACAGGGGGGAAGCAGGCTGGTGGCACGGGGCCGCCCTGGGAAGGTGCGCCGCTGGATCGAGGCATCCCCATGCCTCGATCCAGCAGCGCACTTTCACCGCCCCTGAAAGGAGCGCTAAAATAGCACTCCTTTCACAAGTCAGTGAAAGTGTGCCTCAAAAGTGTGAGGCGCACTTTCGCTGACTTATCCACTGCAGCGTGTGCGGACGCTGCGGTGGGAGGTTGCCCCCGGAGCGCCGGCCATGCGGAGGGCCGACGGCTGTGAGGGCAATCTCGGGAGGAGGAAGGGGTGCCGAGTGTGCGGCTGCCCCTCCTCTTCCCTGCCTCAAGGACGGCTTAATAAGCCGTCTGCCGAGGCCCACAGTTACCTGGCCTAGTATAATGCCCTTCAAACAACTGTTATCTTGTGCTTTGGCTTTCTCAAGGACTAGTTCTTTAGTGAGAGAATAGCTTCCTCAGAGTTTGGGCATGTTCAGTTTGTATAGTCCTGACTGGTTAATTGGGTTCACTTCAGCTATGTCTAGGCTTTTCTAGAAAATAATGTAAGCTCTTTATTCTTTGTTTCATATTTGTCCTCACTATTGCTATTGCTATCTGATCCAGAAAAAAATCAATTTTGTCTGTGCTAATAGGTTAGTTTCAAGGTCCTGTTGGAATGTCTGTGCTGTATGCTTTTCACTTGTATTAGAGTGAGATTGTTCAACATTTTCATTTTTGCCTGTTGTATATACTCTTGAATGATTCTAAGATCTCTCATTATTTTGTTTGTTCTGTGTCATATTTTTATCCTTGTACATAAACATATATATAATTGGTGTCTGTTGTGTTAGTAGGTTGTACCTCAGCACCTGAGCTCTTCATTCTTGTCACTGAATATAAAAGAACAAAATGTTCAAAACACTTCTGGCCACACACACATTAATTCATGGTCACTAGCATGGCTATCTAGAAAGCCAGTGTGGTATAGTGGTTTGAGCATTGGACTATGGCTCTGGAGACCAGAGTTTGAATTCTGGCTCTGCCATGGAAACCCATTGGGTGATCTTGGGCAAGTCACATTCTCTCAGCCTCAGAGGATGGCAGTGGCAACCCCCTTCTGAAGAAACTGTGCAGTAGGGTTCCTGTAAGTCAGAAACACCTTGAAAGCACACAAAAACCATACATATGTAGATGTGTACACATCTGAAATGTGAATTGTGGACACTCCATGTGAATTAAGTTTTTTAAAATTTCTGAAAATAAGCTGCTGTTAGTGTGAGAATAAATGTATCTTTTCATGTTATTAGGTTAAACTTTCCTTACAGCTAGGCATGAATTAGTGCCTTGTGTCATACTTAGAAAATGTTACACAATGCCACAAGGGACAGATTTTCCTGGATTCCCCATATCCTCTTAAGTCAGTATGATCTAAAAAAGAATTTAGGATTTTGCATATATATGCAAGACACAATTGAAATAATTAAAAATACACCACACCCTACCACCCTCTAAAACTGAGGCATTGGCACACTGGATGGTATCTGTTTCTATATAAGTAACCTTTATTCCTGATATCTGTGGTGCTTATCCCAAATGCATGCCTTCCTTGCACATACAGTTCAAACTCCACTGTGGCAAATTGTGCATAGATAGAGTACATCCAGGTGCAATGACAGAGAGAGAAGGGAGAATAAAAAGGTCCTTTAAAGTAATTAAAAGCTAAGCTTTATCCCCACAGCGTCTTCTGCTCTTTCCGCTATTTGAAATCAAGATGTAATAAACACTAGCACTTCATCAAACTTTGAGATTGTGAAAGTGCTGACTTCTTTAACATTTGTTTGTAATGGGATCCACAGCACCTTTGGGTCATAATAACAATAACAGAATGTCAAAGAAACATATTGCAAGGAGGTCGGCAAAAAATCCCAAGCTAACCCCCATAAGGCTGCATTTGCACTGCTGAAATAATGCCATTAGACAGTTTTAATTGCCATGGCTACATTTTCTGGAATCCTGGGATTTATAGATTATTGTGGCACCAGAGCTCTCTGACAGAGAAGGCTAAATATTGCAAAGCAAAAAGCAGCTTCATTTATATACCGCTTCATACTATGCTATGGAGTGTCTAAGCAGTTTACAACTGTAAGCTCATTGCCCCCCAACAGCTGGGTACTCATTTTAGTGACCTCAGAAGGATGCAGGCCTGAGTCTAGCCTGAGCCCTGGCTAGTATTGAACTCGCAACTTTGTGGTTTATGAGTGAGTGGCTGCTGTACAGACATTTAACCACTGCAAAACTACAAATCCCAGGATTCCATAGCATTGAGTCATGGCAGTTAAAGTGGTGTCAAACTGTATTATTTCTTCTGTGCAGATTGAGTCATAAGAAAGATATTGATCAGAGGTTTGCCTTGCCTGAAAGACTTGTTTCCCTCCTCTCATTTTGAAATTTTGGCTTTCAAACGTGCATGGAAAGGAATGCCCTCTGCTTTTAAATTCCTCAGCTTAGTGATCCAAATGAGCACACTAAACAAACAAACAATGAATTTTAATGGTTCATTATAGGCTGAGAGTGAACCCTTGCTTATATCTGGGTTGAATTACTGTAATGTGAGTTATATTTGCAGGGAGGTTGCAGACATTACTGCTTAGGGAGGCTGAGCACTGTCCCTTCTTCCTGCTTTTCCGGGATTTTCCTGTTACATCAGCAGAGGTCAAGGATTAGTCAGGGATTGGATCCTACTCTTTCTTGGAAGAGTCAAAAAGCTTACAAAATAGTTAACAGCAAAAGGCTGAGTGTCACAAAGCATAGTAAAACCAGCACAAATACAGAAATTCATTTTCAGAATTATTTTTTCTTTTTCTTTATCTGACTTATGAAATTTTATTTCTGGGAGTTGTCTGTTGGGAGGGCAAGTTACATCCTTATTGCTGCCTCCCCCAACAATCTGATTTTAGCATCACATCACAGCTGCTTTCTTGTTTGCGTCTTCCTTGCCTTTTCCCTCTTCCCCAATAAGGTTTCTCCAGCAAAAGTTGGAATCATGGAAGTTCATTTGAGAGTCTGTTTGATGTCAGTCTCTAGTGGCTAAATGTGTGTGACTGTTCTCTCACTGATGTCAGATGGATGGCTGTCCGGAAAGAAGCGGAAGGAGGAGGGAAGACACAGCACAAGCTTTGATCTCTCCTGGCTCCCTGTGGAATTCTTCCACCTTTTCATGTTGGGGATCAGTTAATTATTTGATGAAATTGGTTTGGGGACTAGAAACCATTCTGAAGATTCAGTTCTCATGCTGATGCTGAATGTTCTTTGATCTGGGGCACTGTGGCTTTTAGACAGGAGGAATCTTGCAGAAGTGAATTAGCCCAGTTGTCGCCTCTCAATAGCCCTGTGTTAAAACACAATTGTTAAAATTTGATCCCTTCCCGACTCTGTCAGTAAGAGTATTACTGCAAGCTGAATTTTTTCCTTCCAGACAGCAACATTTTAAGTTTCTCAGAGGAACCTTTGCATTTTAGAAAAAAATATATATATCAGCAAGATATTAAGGAAGTCTTGGTTTTGAGAGTGCTTGATGTTCTATGGCGGCATTCATTTTGTGTATCTCATCTTTAGCTTCATAATAACCAAGAATAATTATTACATGACCTTTGTTTTGTTGTTAATAATCAGTCTACATTTTAATAGTGTCATCCCTAGCCCTCAATTTATCTCTGTCCTTTAACACCTTGATATCTTAAATTATACAGCAGTGACAATATTTTCTTTCTGGAATATTTCCTTAAGTCATGGGGGAATACCAAATGCAGCCCTCTTTCTATTATTCCAAAGCTCTCAGGCCTCTCAATTTCTAAAGGACAACTACTTTGGGGATCTCATACAATCACCCATGGAGTAACAATTTAGCTATTAACATTCCACACCTCCAAATGTCACACCCTCACACACTTGGCAAAAAGTCTGTTCCAAACCCCAAGTCAAAACTGTGGGTGGCAATTTTGGTTGGGTCTTCACATCTCTGTGCAGGTGAAAATTGTCTCTTCATCCACCATACATATCCACACCTTCCTTAAATCGTGAATTAGGCTATCTCCCATCCTTGGTAGATTTAACATCATGCCACTCCCCCAAAAGGTTACCACTCTCAGTTATAAGGAATTAATTTCCTCTCCCCTTTCTGTTTCAAAAAAGCAGATGACTATATCATTGTCTACAGTCCTCTAATATAAATAAATATAAATACCAAATAGCACACCTTGATTTTGCCATAAGGGATACCATTTTACTATGTCATTGTATTTAATGGGACTTGAACATACATGGATTTTGCTATCTTTAGGGGTTCCTGGAACCAAGCCTCACCAAATACCGAGGGCCCACTGTAGTAGTTTTGAATAAATAGTATGTTGAAACATGTCAAACATTTTTGTTTGTTTTTTTATGGTGGTGTAGGAACCTGTCTGTTATTTCCATGTTTTTCTTTTGCTAGTGCCAAATTTTCTATTAAAGAAGTCATGCCCGGGAAGATATCTGATTTGTTTTTATATATATATTTTATTATTTCTACATATATTAAAAATACACTCTTCTACAGATTGGAGATTATACGTGTATAATCCCCTTTAGACAATATTCACAAATATAACTTCCCTGTCCCCCCCATAATGTGCTTCATCAATCCATTCTAATCGCAATCACTTATTGCTTTTAAAATATTACATTCATATCAGATTTCCTAGAGCCTAATCAAGTTTAGTAATTTCTAGATATATAGTTATTACAAATTAAAACATTAATCCTTCATATGCTTTACTTCCACCTTAATTTACAGTACTTCAAGATTGGGAACCATTCTTCCCTAAATTTCATTTACATCTTTATGATTTAAGTAACGGGTTAATTTGTCCATTTCTACCATTTCTAATAATTTCATTAACCAATCATCTAATTTTGGCATATTATGACTTTTCCAAAGTTGTGCTAGTGTCAATCTTGCTGCAGTTATAAAATATAACATAATGTACAATACTTCTTTTCAATTTGTGGTGGGGTTTAATTTAGCATATTCGATAGCTAAATTTCTGGTTTTGTCTCAAATGTTATATTTAATATTTGTTCAATTATATGAATCTGTTTCCAATACCACTTAACTTTGGGGCAGCACCACCATACTTGTAGTCATGAACCCACTGCTGATTGACATTTCCAACATTCAATTGGACCAGTTTTGTATATCTTTGTAATTTTATTAGGTGTCAAATACCACCTCTGTTCCATTTTTCAGTAGTTTTCTTTTAGATTTTGAGATTTAGTAAATTTATTTCTTATTTCTAACATATTTCCAGCTTTCCACATTTATACTGTAGCCACAATCTGATACCCATTTAATCATAACATCTGATATTAAGTCTGCTTCTTGCTTCAAATCTCATAATATTCTATACAGTTTAGCTGGCATTTGTTTTTGTTTTTGTTTTGTACTAAGCAATATCTTGTCTAATTCAGAAGCATCTTCTCCAAATTCAGTCATTTTTTCATCCATTTTGAATCTTTTTTTAAAGTTGTTTATATAAGAATCAATGCATCTTTTGATCCAGTTGCATCAATTCATCTATAGGTTCCAAGCCACGTGTCAAGAGCTTTCCATCTTCCTATAAATGCCTCATGTGGTGAAACCTGCAGTGGAATCTGCCTATATATCTTCTTTTTAACTTTCCTCCATATTCGCAATAGCAATCTCTTAAAAGTATGATGACAAAATTCATTGTGGACCACTCCTTTATCGTACCAGACATACACATGCCACCTGAACCTATTATTAAAACCTTCTAAATTAAGTAGCTTAACATTGTCCAAGGTGATCCATTAAGTGATCCAATTTAATACATTAGCTTGATAATATAGGTTAAGGTCAGGCACTCCAGCTCCTCCGCCTTCCTTTTGTCGTGTCATGGTCTTCCAGTTAACACGTGGCTTTTTATTGCTCCAAATAAAGTTCTTTATATCCTCCTGCCATTCTCCTGCCAGTCTCACTATTCAAAATTGGTATGGTTAGGAACAAGAATTTCATTTTAGGAAGAACCATCATTTTTATGGCTTCTATTCAGCCAGATAAAGACAGCTGTAATTTATTCCAAGCAGTTAAATCTTTTTTTTTTTATTTCATTCCATTCAATTTTGTAATTATTATCAAAAAGATCTGTATTTTTATTCATCAGCCACATTCAGTGATATTTAACCTTTTTAATCTGACCTTTCAATACTTTTTATATCATCTGTTCTTTCTCCGATAGATGTCTTAGTTCTATTAATTTTAAATCCAGATATTTTCCCCAAATCATCAATGTTAAACAATTTCTCTGTTTGATTATATGGTTCTTCCAAAATATCATGAGATCATCAGTAAAGGTCTTCAATTTAAATTCAAATCCTTTAATTTTGTACTAATGATTTCTTTCTCCATCTTAATCTTATTGGCCAGAATTTCTAAAACTATTATAAATAACAAAGGGAATAGTGGACCACCCGAACACATCTGATTTATTATATCCATGGTATGTCTGTAATCAGGGTAGGTTTTTTTCTCCCTCAAAAGCTAAAAAGCTGTTTGAGTTAGTTCCTTGGGAAATCCTTATTTTAGTGGTTTTTACCTTTCTTCTATCAGGGATTCCCTTCCATGTGCTCTTGTAAGCCATTCCTGCTGGTTTATGTTGCATGGAGTAAGTAAACCACCACACTTCCTAGATCACACCCAGTCTTATATGATTTGAGAAGCTATTCCAGAAACTCCAAGGAGGGTTAGGAAAATATCCTTTTTCAAATTACAGAGAGACTTTTCCAGACAGTTGACAGTAGTGGCCTCGAGATGTGCCTCAGTGTAAAGCAGTCACCTATACACAGATAAGGTGTAGGATGAAACACTTACCTGTATGCCAAGCAGTCTTAAAATCTTATAAAACTCCAAGTGATCAATCATGGGTCAGTGCTGGTTCCTGACTCATATGCTGCTGGTCTTTAGAGAGCTTCCAGCAAGAAGAAGGTAAAAAGGAAGAGAATTGTTAGAATATAGATGGGTTATAGAGTCAAAGGTGAAATGTAGAGATGTGTGTCTGAAATTTTCCTCATGGGAACAACATCTAGGCAAACAAAAACAACCCAGTCCAGGTGGCCAGAGAGTCATAACATCAGAAGTTTCTAGCTAGGAAAGGCAGCCGAGAACAGATAACAGTATCCGAAACATCGTTAGGCCTGGGAAAGAAACCACGTGGTGGATGATGGACAGCAAGGGGCTGGGTTAACAAACATCATACACATAACATCCAATCAACATGAGGTTAACACCCAGAAGGTGGAGAAAGGGCAGGGCTGAGCAATCCTTTTGTCTAGAATTGTTTATATTTCTTGCCTTCTTCCTGTTTGTGTGTGTGTTCTAACTAAATGGATCTAACTATGGAGTTAATTCTTGGACTATAATATGCGTATATTGTTTTTACAATGTAACTTCTGGATCTGGAAGCATGGATCTGTAACTTTTGTTCAAACACATCAGCATGATGTGATCCTATGGTGAACTGTATTTTTCTTTGCTTATTTTTACCTTTTGAAACAATAAAGCTCTACTTTTAGAAGTTTGAATTCTTCTCTGGCTCTGCTGGATTTTCCAGCACACCACACCAATAAAATTCAACAAGAATTGTACTAATGGGCACAAATATGGTACCTGTCCATGGCATACTGGGGTAAAAAAAAAAAAAGTCAGTCTCTCCTATCAGGTATCTTAAGATGCACTGTTTTAAAATTATTCTCAAGGAAAACAGATTGATGTTCAGTTCACAGAACATGCTATTCAGCTCTTTTAAGCATTAGTTCCTGTGATGAAGTACAATACTGTATTGAATACACCCAGTCTATTGCATTATAATTGCCCAGTTTGGGAGTGGCAGGCAAACTATTCTACCATGATGGACTGTCTCACTTAGGAAGCTCTGAAAAGTTTTCAAAGAACTCCAGGGTGCCCCAAAGAAACACTGATGTTTTGTTTCTACAAGCCATTTCATCATTCTGGTAAAAGCAATTTTTTAAAAGGAAATAATACTGAAAGATGCTCTTGCCTTTTGTTCTATTTGTTCTATTTGTAACACAACAGCACGAAGACAATACATAAATAAACACACTTGGAAAAGTAACATGGTGAAGAGTGATCCTGCCAAGCAAATAAAAAAGAGAGCCAACTATAACACAGATTGGAAATAAATAACTGTTTCTTCCCAGTATAGTGCCTAGGCCCTTTGAAAACCAGACAGAAATGAAACTTGTCATTTCCCTATGCTTTGTTTTCACTGTTTTTATTTCAATATCCTTCATGTTTGGTAAATTATATAACTCTGAATCTAGGTCCGTTGAATGGGCTGTATTTTTAAGTTTGCAGATGTGTTAGTTTTATTTCACTGTTCCCAGTAGTAGAGACTTGTTCAAAGGTGGATATATAATTAATTTAAGGTGATAAACATATAAATTATAGTACTGTTTCATTAAATAATGAGAATAATAAGAAATGTTAAAAAAACTGGCTTGGGAACAAGAACCTTAAAACAGTGCAAAGCACATATCCTGCATCTGGTTCTCACTTCATTGTTTAATAACTATATAGGTTTGATGATTTTGCTTATTATGTATAGACTGCTGTTTCTTTATTTACTGTTCCTTAAGCATGGCAAATCCATTATAATATGTACATTATATATTCATGCATACTTTTTTTTTTCTACTGAGATACTTAGCAATGACTTTTGGATTTCAAATAAGGCTTGGAGCTCAAAAGAAAACAATGACTAAGACATGACAACTAAACTGCAAGTCAGTCTTATTGTAAGGCTTAAATTCTGTCTAGCTGTGCATAGAATCACATTTTCCATGCAGTATTTACAATTTGTTTTCTCAAAGTAGTATTTTTAAATAAGTATAGAATTAGGAATAAACACAAAATTTAGTCAGAAAGTTGGAATATGTAATTTCTGTGATATGTTCATTAATATAGGACTGAGACCAGAGGAATTAGTAAACTCAGTTGTACATTTTAGCCAGGGGTGGGCATCTGATAAATCCAGGAGCCAATTTTCTGCCTTTGAGACCCTTCAGCTTCAGGCTTGTGATTCAAGGATAATGTCAAAAACCCAGTGGCGAGGGGGGGGACATGGTGTTGCAGAGTCATCCCATTTTCTGGTGGTTTGAAACTGGTATGATGAAGAACTTTGACCTGGGTTTCTAGAATAACCGCAGTAGAACAAGAAGCAGCAGCATTGTAACAGTTCTGTTTTCATACAGTTTCATTGTCATACAGTTTTATTATTGCAAGTTACTGGGTAAAGAGGAAGTTGGATGAAAGGTTGTACCCCCTTTCCTAATTTGTTTGCTAGATGGAAAAAGAAACAAAATAACCCAAGCTGTTAATTTTGTATCCTATTTTAGAAAAGAAAGAAAATATGTTGTGGTGCCTTTAGGACAAGATGAGTTCAGCATAGGTTTTCATGGACTCCAGCTCATGTCTTCAGACTGGAGTTCATAAAAACTTCAGCTGAAATGAACTGGTTAGTTTTAAAGATGCCATAAGAATCTTCACCCAGATTTGTACTGAAGCAGAAATACAGCTAAATGTTTGGAGGGATTATTTGTTGGCTAAACCTGCCATGGGTAATGCAAGTCTTGCATCCTCCAGGAAAATCACAATGATGTTCTAGCTTTCAGGTGACAATGTTAAAGTGTTATTCTTGCCAATGTGCTTTATATTCTTAAGGCAACAATTACAGATGATATTCTGCTAGTGATGCTTGTTAGACTCTAATGTTATAGTACTAGTCTGCATGTCTTTAACTAGTGCCATAGTAGGTTTACCTCAGTGAGTGTCTGCTTTGCCACTTTCCGCATATAAAAGCAAACCAGGAATACACCCCTGTCTCTACTGTCAAGTAACCCAAAGGGAATTAATCACATATAGCTAAGGATAGTTCTGAAAGACTGAAAGAGCAGATGTGGTCCTTGCTGACTCAGTTGAAACCTATCTGAATCTGTAGTGGAAAATGTGAATTTCCTTTGTGAATCTATTTCATAGGGAACCTGAGAGCTGATCATGGAGTACTGAAGTCAGTGGAAAGGATCCTGATGTGATTGTGTGTGAGTGAGAGTGAAGACAGGTATAAAGCAAGTATCATTATAGAGCATTGGTAGAAAAGATATTCACAACTTGGTGCTGAATTTTCAATGGTGCTTAGCTCACCAGTGTGCCAGTGCTCTCAGGAAATGTTGAGGGAGATGTGCAAAAACAGGGATAACTGCTTTGAAAGCATGCTACATGGGAGCATTTTGGAAAGGTTTTTGGACTGTTTAAGAGTGGTTTAGCCCAGTGTTTCTCTAATTGTCGAGCTGGAGCCCCCAGGTAGGCACAAGAGTGCTCAAGGGGCATGAAGACAGAGGTCCTGATTCCCCTCCCCATCCTCCTTCTCCACTTCTTTGCTTCTCAATTTTTTTCTGTCCCAGAAGGGGAGAAAAAGGCAAGGCAAGGAGAATGATCGGATCCTTTGCTGGAGGAGAAGGTGGAGGAGGAGAACTATTTCCTTATAAAATGTTAAAATATGAATGTACATGAATGTGTGAATGAAAATATACACACTAAAACAAATAAAATAGTTTTATTATTCATATACTATGTTGAATGAGGGGTTTGGACATCTACAGGTAGATGTAGAGGGGGTAAGAAATGTAAAAAGTTTGAGAAACAGTGGTTTAGACCAACAGCCTAAGTAGTTCATTTGAGTTAAAAGAATAAATAGAATATTCTTCTTTGAAAACTAGCAGGGTGTTTTTTGGGGGGCATTGCCCCCTCAAATAAACTTCTGTTCCCCTTCACTCCCCAAATTTCTAGTGTTACAAAGAGTGAGACACTGAAAATGGTTCATATCTAGATGTCTTATATTTTTTCAGTTTGCCTTCCCTTGATAAATGTGTATGCTGCTTTTCTTTGGAAACCTAAACTCTATTTTTAAATGTTTGACTGAATTTTTAGGTTACCGAAGCACAAGAAATTTGGGGAGTTAAGAAAAATTTAATTGGAGGGCAGAATTCATATTGGAGGAGGGCAATGGTCTTAGATTCTCCCTCCCACCTCGTAGGAGTTTATGGTTCTTGACAGTTCTAGTTTTAGTTGTTCTTTATATGTATTTGGACCTGAAATACAAAGCCAAAGTAATAGCACATTCCTGCTTGCTGCAGGGGGGGGGGGGTTAATTACATTTTAAAAATATACTATAGAGATACCAGAATATCCCAGTTTCTTATCTAAAACAACTCTGCAGCTTTGCTTCATAATAAAAGTGTTCACATTCATATTGATCTGTGCATAATAAAAGCAGTGCCACATTGTATTTTTAAGAAATGAAACAGTAACCATGAATTGCAGTACCTTCTATGCATCTCAGTACTACTGAATATTGCATATTCAGATATTGTTATTGTTATGCACCTTTAAATTGACTTTGATTTAAGGAGTTAGGCAAGATTATTCAGAAGAGGTTGCCATTGCCATCTTCTAAGGCTGAGAGAGCATGACTTGCCTAATGCCACCCAATGGATTTCCATGGCTGGGCCGGAATTTGTTTTCTCCACATTCTTGTTCCAAACCACTGCAACACACTTTGTGTCTGCATTTATATTGTGGCATGCTTGTTTGTATTTTGAAGGGATGGGAGAGACTTTTCATAATGTCACTTCATTCATTCAAACTATGTAAGTACCTAGATCGATTTCAGCATTTCTGCTAAGGTTGCTGCCTTTTCTTCTACAATGTTGGAACTGGGGGCATTCCATTGCTATATTCAAGGAAGGCTTGGCTCCACATACTACATAGCCTTCCGGTTTCCCTGGCATTTCACTGGGGGAAGGACCCATACAAAATTGCTCTCCCAGTGCAACTAATGGGTATAAAGCCATTAAAGGAAAAGGGTATCCTGAAAAAGGATGGGGGGGAAATGCATTTGGCTTTATATACTGGACAGATTATCCTACAAATGCTTTACAATGCATAAGAAATTATTGAACTAAAGAGGGGGAGGTGCTACTGATGTGAGCATATTCTACAACTGTCTCAGTTTATCTGAAATAGTCCCAATTACTCATTTGTCATCCTGGTTTTTTTAAATGTCCCAGTTTCTCTCTCTTCCTCCCACTTTCCCCCCTTTGTTCTTAGTTTTTCTGCAAGCTGAGTGTAAAAATAGTTTGTACTCAGGGGAAGTGGAAAGAAGGAGTGGAAACCTGTCCTGTAGGCTCAGTCAAAAGCAAACTGCTGCAGCCTCTCCTGGCTTGGTCTTCACACTTATTAACTGCTTTTACCATCTAAGCCATACTCTGATGTTGCTTGGCCATATTCATCCTGGTTTTCATCTGTGAAATGTTGGAGGGAGCATGTAAGTAATTTCTACTTTTGTAAGACTAATTACAATACCAAGGGGTGAAGGTTCAGAAGGGAAGAAAGAGGGAATACAGAGAGAGAGAAAGAGAGACAATGAAAGATGGGGGAAGAGAGAAGATGAAATGAGAAAGAAGCAAGGGAGCAGAGAAAGAGGTGGGTGTAGCATAGAGAATGATTACAAAAAGAAATGGGAGGTTCTGCCTACTGCTGGCTCTGCCCATTTTATTTTGGACCCACATGCCTCTGACTCCACATACTCCATACGTATATCCCCTGGTAGAATGTCAGCCACAGAGCAAATGTTCTTCAGACAATGCTACCTTAGAGCAGTGGTCCCCAACCTTTTTATTGCCATGGACCAGCCAACGTTAGATAATTTTTCCGCGGCCCACTGGGGGGGGTTGTGGCGTCGGGACTCGCAAGACTCGCAAAAGTCGCAGGACCCGCCGCCGCTGCTGCACAGAAGGGCGGCCCGGTACCATTTGTTCTGCGGACCGGGGGTTGGGGACCACTGCTTTAATGAAAGCAGAAACCATCTTCTGCACATCATTGACTTTTTCTTACAATTTGAATTTGTTACCTGGACATAATCTGTGTGTTTTATGCCAGAACTTAATTGTGACTTAAATAAAGGCTGATGTGGCTTATTAGAGTCAAGACTGAATCTTGAGTGTTGGACTCATACTCTGGAGACCAGGGTTCGAATCCCCGCTCGCCCATGAAAAGACCACTGGGTGACCTTGGGTAAGTCACACTCTCTTGGCCTCAAAGGAATGGCAATGGCAAACCTCTTCTGAAGAAATCTTGCCAAGAAAAACCCATGATAGGGTGGGGTGGGGGGGTTTCAACCATAGGTCGGAAGCGACTTGAAGGCACACACCACCAAAAAAAGCAAACAAACAAAAAGTTGGGAAAAACTTGAAAGCGCACAGCAACAACAAGAAGAAGAACAACAACAACAGAGCAGGGTGTGTGTGTGTTGCCAAGCCCCTTTCTCCCGTCTTCTCCCCCTCCTGCCCTTCTTCTCCCTGTTCTTTAATTTGC
>CM034703.1:218955186-218975106 GCA_020142125.1 Phrynosoma platyrhinos
TTGCCTTAGGCTTGAGGTTTGAAGAACCTCAAGCTTTGCAATAAGCCTAGCAATATTTTTTTAACTTAATGGGTTTTGGCTGCACAGAAAGGCAGCCCGGTACCATTTGTTCTGCGGACCGGTACCGGGCCACGGACGGGGGGTTGGGGACCACTTAGAGGGACCAATAATCTAACTTGGTAAAAGGCAATTTCATGTAAAGATGGCATGATGTGTAATGAATTTGCTCGCATGGACTTACATTTGAGAATAAGTCTATATAGGTGTTTAGGGCTTTCCATTTGGATTGATAAAAATAGCTTTTATAATTAATCCCTTGAGTCATTCTGTTTGGGGATTTTTGCTAAGAGCAAAATAAAACAAAACTTGTCAGTTGGTTTGTTTACAGTTTTTTTTCAAGGTGAATAATTTAGCATTTGGCACTCTTTTTGTTATTGCTTTGTAAGTTTGTTTATTTCTTGAGTAATTGTGTTGCCATTTTCCACTCACAGTTTGTAACTAGGAGTTTCATACACATGTAGCTGATAATGATATTATGATACTTTAACAATATTGTATTAAATTTCAGGAGGTTTCCTCCCCCCCCCCCATATTCTCAGAGTATTTTAACTGTTAGAAATAAGAATGAACAAGTAATCTGATCAATTCATTGAATGATTCTAAAAATAGGCCACTTGTTTCTGGGATATGTCAGGGATGGGCAACTGTGGTGGGTCTGGGAGCCAGTTTGCTATTCCAGGGACTGTTGTTGTGTGCCTTCAAGTAATTTCTGACATATGGCAACCCCAAAGATCATGTGTGTTTCTTGGCAACTTTTGTTCAGAGAGGGTTTGCCCTTGCCATCCTCTCAGAGTGAAAGAGTTTGACTTGCACAAGGTTACCCAATGGGTTTCTGTGGCTGAGAAGGGATCTGAAGCCTAGTCTCCTAGTCCAGCACTCAAACCACTGAGGATCTTGGAGGGACCCAAATGCTTTTGGGGAACAATTCTGCCAGGTTTTTGCCTCTCTTCCAGTTCCTGTCCCATTTTCAATTTTGGAAATGCTTCTACAGGGTTGAGGGTGTAGTGGGGAGGGAAAAGAAGCAGTTTACAGTTTGATCATGGATAGCTGGTTCTACTGGTATGTAGAAGGCAGTCCTAAGCCTTGAATCACTGTACAGACTACTCAAAGGAGACTGAAACTGGGTACAGGTCAGCATGGGATTTCAAAAATATTAATATAGTGTGATCCTGTAACCCACAATGAATTGTCCTTCCTGTAGGTACCCTGTTTTCTCACCAAAAAGTGGTTGCCTGAGTGGAGTATGGGCCTTGCAAGACACACTTTGTCCATACCACTGTAAATAAATCCATCTTTGAAAACCTAAGAGATTGTGTTGTATTTCTGTACAAATTACCAAGGGCCCATGCACTGAGGAGTGCTGAGCCCTTTTCTCACCTGCTGTCTTTTCGTTGCTGACCCTGGCCCTCCCATGCATTGTGCTCATAATTGTGGAATGGACAAGGTTCAGGAGCCCTTGCCTTTATTCCACTTTAGCACATTGACTGTACCAACTGCTTTAGATGTGAAGGATAAAAGACACTCATAGTTTAAGTGTAACTTTTTTCTTGTTTTTGTTAATCAATCATTAGAAAAACTGGTTTCTTGTTTAATGTGAGATAAGTAGTCATAGAAATGGTTTGTGGAAGTAAGCCAACTTCCTAATTAATTGTGGTTCATTGAAAATTGAAACTAAAGCTTCTGATTTCTACCATGCAGTCATGGCAGAGTAGTAGATGAGGGAGGTGGGGAACAGCAGAGCTGCACAAGCAATGGGATGGAAAGAGAGATCTTGAACATAGAGCTCAGATTTATTCAAAGGAATGGTTAGGGATGCTGATATTTTTTGATCTTTTAAAGCAAAAGATAAAATCCTAGAATCATGCATTTTAAGGGTTTCTATGAGAAAACTAGGGAAAGCAGGTGACTCAGTTTTATTTTTACAAAGGATATGTATGGACAGTGCAATGCCCACATGGTTTGCCATATCAGGTCTGTATAAGTGCCAATGGAAATGTGCCCACAGGTGTTTCTCCACAAGAGAATTATATAGCCAGAGGCTGAAATGGCTTTCTGTCCCTCCACTGTAGGCTATTTCAGGATAAGTTGACAGCCTGCACTGTATCTTCTTACTCAATCACTTCTATTCACTGCATGCCAGTAGTATTTTCAGAATAGCACTCGATGATAAGGAAGAAGCAAACATGAATAGACTGCTGTGAATTTATTGGTACTCCAAGTTCCCTTGATCAAAAGTCCTGCCAGCTGAGTGGCTTGTCTTCCCTGCTTAGAGAGCATCTTCCCACATGATGTCTGAGCTAACTAGTACATTTCTTATTCTGAGGAGATAAAATGAGAGTTGGTGACTTAAAGATGGAATAAACAGGAGCAAAGATGGCTTGTCACTGCCAAGCCTTGTCTTGGCAGCTGCCTCAGCAGAATGCATTTGATAAACTGTGATTGACAAAGCACTATAGAGTTGTAGCTTGAAGCTGAAATCAAGGTTAAGAGGGAAACAGTCTAAATTTAGAATAGCAGTTCAAGTACACAGACCTGTCACAAATCACTTTAGGTGCTAAAACGTAAAGTGGGAAGAAGAAAGACCTGATGTGGAATTTTATGAAAGTCAGAAAAATAATTGATGTTATAGTCCTGAATTGAGAATGTTGCATTTAAAAAAAATGTTTGAGATCACATAATCCCTATTTCTCATTAACATTTGGAGAAATATATATTGTTGTTTTCAAAATAGCACCACAATCTATTTTTATTTATTTAAAGGATTTATATCCAGCCTTTTCCCCAAAATGGGAATCAAGGTAGCCAATGCATTAAATTATTTACATTTTTTTATATTTCCCGACTTAAATTTCTTGCTACAAACAAAGTATGGATGTATGGACACAATTCATGAAAAAGTGGCTAACAAGTTTTGCAAAATAACTTACTTTGTTTAAAGAAAATGTATTCAAATGCTTAACAAAGTTTTTTTTTAAAAAAACAAAACCTGTCACTAATGAGAAAATTAGAAATATTTTATTAGTTAAAAGTTGTTGGAGGTGTCACAACAAGCACAGTTGTGATAATTAATGAGGTGCTATCGCAAGCTGTCCACATGCCTCAGCCCCCCCTCCCAAAATGTAATTGCTAGGAAATTATCAACTGTGGTTGATGAAAGTGCCAGAATAGAGACAGGAATCAGTGAGTTGGAGGTATGAGAATCTTCCATAAATGTCACTAATCTTTGCATGATCTTATGGTAACAAGAGCCAAAGGATGCACCCATATACTCAAACTGTTCAGTGAGTTCTTAAAGCAGATGTCTGAATCTAAGATGCATCCTGGGTGCTCACTCTTTAAATGCCCTCTCTTGTTAAAACTGACCCAAAAGGTGGGACAAGACATAATGCAAACAGAAGGATGCTAGAGGAGCCAGATAACAACCAACTTCTACTGAACGTGAAGCCAAGACTTAGGAAGCAAGGAGTGAGGCTCTTCAGGATAGGCAAAGGCTGGAAAGGCAACAATAACTAAAGAAAAAGACCTAGCTATGTTAGTCTGGAAAATTAGTATACAAAGGAATCTTGTACCATCTTTGAGACTAACTGAAATGAAAAAGTTGGTAGCATGAGCCTTTGTAGATTATAGCTTACTTCCTCAGATGCATACATAAGGCAGATATGTATGCAGAAGGCATATATGCTTTTTTCCTTCATAGCCTTCTTTTGATGATTTAGTCCAGGGGTAGGCAACCTTTCCCCTTTAAGGGCCAAGGGACTTCAGCTCCCAGAAGCCTCAGCCATGTTGGCCAATAGTCCCATGTTGGCCAATAGCTCCTGGGATTCTGGGAGCTGAAGTCCCTCAGCCCTTAAAGGGGAAAGGTTGCCTACCCCTGATTTAGTCTCCATCCCTGTGTACACTCTTCAGTTTCTCTTTATTCTTCATCCTTCCCTTTTCTAAGTCTCCTCTCCCTTTTTTAATCTTCTCAGAAACCTTCAGTCCTCTACAATAGTTCTCTGACCAAAAAGGCTTGGAACCAATCAGTCACACAGGGAACTACATTGCACAATGTTATAATTCTTTGGTTAAATTTAAATGAATCATTATGCCATAGACATGTTCTCTATATGTCTGGCACTTTTGTGTGTGTGTGTCATTTCTCAAGGAGCTAGTCTTCACTGGGCAAAGACAGTCACCAGTTTCTGCTTGTCTGGAGGCTTGATATCCTGAACCTGTTCACAAACATCTTGTATAGTTTGGGCCATTTTTCTATTTGATCATATATTTGGTCAAGTTACCATATTTTGTGCAACGAGTTGTCGACCACTTACTTAGACAACTCTAGTTTCTTAATCATGTTAATGATTAAAAGGTAAAAGTATTCTCCATTGACAAGGTGGTTGTCATGTCTGACTGTAGGAGGTGGTGCTCATCTCCGTTACTAAACCAAAGAGCCAGTGTTGTCAGAGACTACTCTGTGACCATGTGGCCAGCATGATTACACAGAATGACTATCCTTAATTCATCATCATGTCCATAATCTATGATCAGAAACATTGTTTTCCTAGCCAATTATGTATTTGCCTCCACTTTACACACTGTTGTTACTGTTGTTGGTGTGCCCAATATAGCCTTCCAAAACGGCAAATCACACCAGAAAAAAATGTAATTTAAAATAATCCCCATCATTAAACACCTGTAACAGACTGATAAGTTCTAAATGTTAGACTGCAGCTGCCACCATTGGCTGTGCTGGTTGGGGGCTGACTAGAACTGATGGGAGTTGCAGTCCATAATCACTGGAGAGCTACAAGTTGCTAATCCCTGCTCTGCAATAAATGCTGAGAGCCAGTACAGAGCTGGTTATAGGTAATGCTTTGAGAAAAATGCAAAAAGTTGTACTCTTGTGCCAGCATCAATCCTCTTCTCTCTCTTCTCTATCAACATTGTTTAGGATTGGGAATCAAGTAAAAAAAAAGTCTTTCCCTAACAGGGATAACAAAAGAGCCTGTGGATATTTCATAGCCTGACCCCAAGTCTGTGGAAATCACAACTCCATTTTATTTTTCACTGAACTCACAATCTCTCAGCAAGGGACTAGTAATTGGTAGCTTTCACTTTACTCCTGTCGGTCACTTTCATTTATTTTGTTTTTCTCTTCTGTCTTTAAAACAAAGTTGTGTGCAGCAGTTAAAACATACATTGACCTGACACTTTTGACTGGGGAAACTAAATTTCCACTTTTCTGTGAATGCCTCAACATTTATGGGGAGTTTGATAGAAAGCTGTCTTTCCAGTGGCATTATCTTTTCAATTAAAGCTATAACTATCTGATCTGCTTTTATTCCACCTCTCACAAAGGAAGGAGCAGAATACTGTTTGTCTGCAAATTTCTACTTCATTGCCTACTGATACCTCTTGCTCCAAACATTCCATCTGGAAGTTCCACTGGGACAGAGCTGGACCTCTTCATAGAAAATGGATTGCTTCCATCATTTCAGATGGAAAATGCAGCAATCATTTTAACAGGCCTATCTACTTTGGCTGTGTTGCTGCAGTGCATTGCTTTGTGTTTCTGAGTGCTGTATATTTCCGAAGGTTGTACAAGGTTAATGCACTCAAATACTGCTCCAGTTTGGGAAGCCTACTGGCTTGCTGTCTTGATCCCTAGGCTTCTATGTCTGTTCTTGTCGCTCCATTCCAAGGTTAATAAAAATGGATGCTGAAAAGTGGATATGTTGAAGGAAGCTTGACAATTTTTAGCTGCCCTTGCTCATGCCAATGATAAAGGTTGTAGTCAAAAGAATTCTGGGGTGCCTCATTGATATCTTGAGCACATGAGAGAAGCCAGGTGTTTGTTAGATAAAGGCTAGTGCCTTCTTTGATGTCTTTTTTGTTTGTTGTTAGATAAAGGCTTGTGCCTTCTTTGGTGTCTTCTTTTGTGAGTCTCAGACAGTTTCATTCACACTTTTCATAATGCCAAGTGGAGGGGTGTAGGACAGATGTATTAGTGGAGATAGTAGGGAAACAGAGGATAGAGATAGTGTTATTGGACTATAACTCCCAATATCCTCTGGTTAAGAGTTCTGGTCCTCCAAAAGTATTTTTCCCCAAGCTTTGTAGAATCAGTAGTGTAGTGTGAAATTCCTTTATCAGACTGAGATGAGTTTTTCATTTACTGTTTTTTAAATATATGTGCTATGATCTGTATTCACAATTATATATCTCTCCTGCTGCCTTGGAGCTCATGGCTGAAATCATACATATTCATCGTAAACCAGATTTTTAAATAAAACTCTGTTATTGTATATATTTGCCCCAATGTATTTTCTTATGAGAAAAGTCTGTAACAAGGTTCTCTATCCAGTCTGTTGTAATCTCTATATTATGCATCATCAATTCTACTCATTCCTATTAACCTGACATTTAAGTTTTCTATACTTAAGATCATGCAGAACTATTATAAATAAAATCTCTCTTCTGCCTATCATATACAACAGGGGTAGGCAAACTTTCCCCTTTAAGGGCTGAGGGACTCAGCCTTGTTGGCCAATAGTCCCATATTGGTCAATAGCTCCTGGGATTCTGGGAGCTGAAGTCCCTCGGCCCTTAAAGGGGAAAGGTTGCCTACCCCTGATATACAACAAAAGAGCATGCCCTCACCTCCCTGCCCAGCATGGCCTTACATGCAAGTAAAACCATGCAAGACAGGGAGGAAAGGGTACTCTGGACCTCTCTTTCCCTGTCTGGTGTTGTTTTACTCACAAGTAAAGCCACATCGGGCAGGGAGGAAGGGATGCCCTGGGCCTCTCCCTCCCTGTCACACACCATGACATGTGGCAGGGAGGTGTGGGGGCACTCAGCAAGGTGTCACTCCTCTCCCGGGCTGTCATCCAATGTGCTCTGCACCCACCACACCCCTATAATGATGCCACTGAATAGCAGTGGATTGGAAAGAGGCAAAGTGGCAGTATGGGTACTTTAGCAGAGTCCCTAGCAACTCTTGCCCCCTAACTAGAGTGGTATGGCTTCCATTGCCACAGCATACACACATGTGCAATAATTGTGCATGGAGGGAATCAGTCAGTATAAGGCAATGGTACAATTGCTATGATTACCTCACTTGGCTCCATACCCTATCAAGCTATAGGTATACATCCAGGGAGATCAAATGTCCTCCAGTAGAACTGATGGAATAGCTTGCAAGTTATGAAAACAGTACCCCATCTATGAAGCTGAAAACATCAAGATGCTCCCCAAATAGAGAACTGTGTGCCTGATACGCCAAAGAGAATGCTCAAGCCATTGTTTCACCACTTTTCACAACTCAGCAGCTCCACAGCCCACTTGTCAAGAGAAGGCCTCCAAGTAGAACCCATTAGTTATTCCTTTGGGAACCAGGGTTCAAATCCCCATGTAAACCCATTGAGTGACTTAGGGCAAGGCACACTCCCTCAGCCTCAGAAAACCCCATGTTTGTTTCATCTTAGGGTCACCATAAGTCAGAAACAAATTGAAGTCACACAACAACAACGTAATTCAGATAACATTTTTGACAAACTGGAATGAATGGATGAATGAATAAATGGAATAAATAAAACTATTAACTGGTCCATTTTTAGTCAGCAACTGTTTAAAGATTTTTTTTAACTATTTAGGGATTTAGTTCAAGACCTTGTTAGCAAAATTGACAGTGGAAGGACACAACACATAGACAGATATCAGTATTTCTTTATAATAGGCTTGTGCTAAATGCTCCCTCTGTCTCTAGATATAGATTTTCACCACTTTTAATAGCCTTTGCCCAGTGAGGCAACCTCAAAGTAAGTATGCAGATACAAACAAAGCATAAATGTTAGCTAGAGCACTGCAAAGCTATGGAAACACAGACTTCTCATGTATCTCCATGATGTATATGTAATAACTGAACACATCCTGGTGATACGTGAGAAGCTTGTGTTTCCATATTTTTGTAGTGCTCTAGCTAACAAGTATCCACATACTTACTTAGAAGCTGCCTATCTGAATAAAAGTGATTTTAAAAAGTGGTAAAAACCCAATATAAACTTAGAATTACAATAATGCAACATTATATTTAAAACATTAAAAAACTCAACAAAGATATTAAAATGTAGTTCAGACAGAGTGAAAGCAGTTTTGAGATCCAGCAAGGAGGCTGATAAAAAGACAGATATCAGAGTCTGTGGGTTTTGCTCCCTGTATTCTGCTTGGTAATATTGTGCATAGTGATATATAAAAACATACAAAGAATGTGTTTTCCAATGCTTAGGAACTGGAGATGCAACAGGAATTATTTTTAATAGAATCTTTGTTTTTCCTTTATCTGTGGGGTTTTTAAAATTTCTATTACATTTTATTTTTGCAAATGACAAATTGCTTTGTTCTGCCAGGAACGCATTTCAAAAACCAGAGTGCTGGCATGAAAGATTAATGTGGATAATAAGCAAAAACTATTTAGGAAATTATGAATGTCCATGTATTTTAAAAAATAATGTCCATGCTCCAGTTTTAAATTGATATTGACTTTAGATCAAGCTTCTTCCTTTGTAGCAGTCTAATATGTACACTTATGAAAGGGAAGAAAGCAGATTTGGCTGTTTACAAGGAGATGTCAAATGGGTTATAATGAGCTAACAAATGTGTATAAGTGAATGCTAGAGCTACACATTACTGCAGTGTGAATCATAATTATGTTGACTATTCTACAGTGGGTCTTAAAACATGAAAACTTGTAATTAAAAACTGAATTCTATGGATGGCTTATAAGGAACAGATAATTCTGGATTCTGTACTTCAGAATGATGGTATTTGCAAGACATTTGAACAGTGCATCATATAAATATGAGAAGCTAAGCTGTTTTTAGTTTAATTGGCTTGGTGAGTATAGTTCAGGCAGGGAGAAAAGTCAATAAGTACTTCTCTAGCTTCAAGGACAAGGGAAGATCAAACAACTCATCAGAAAGAAAATGTGAGAAAGAAATAATAGAAGAATTACCTATTCTGTTGTATTTTACTCTATCAGTTAAGAATGATAGGAGAGAGAAAACTGCAAACTCTTTCTTTTATTGTATAATCAGATTAAAGGAAAAAGCAGCAGGCTCTATGGAGAAAATACAGAATAGCTCATAATCTATTGTCTTTGAGTTTTTGTTTTTCACTTCAAAGATCATTTTTATTTCTCCATAGTCTCTAATTGCATGTGGAGAGAGTCTTAGTTCTGAGTGGAATTGGTATGCATACATATCACTTTTCATTAGAGCATTTGATGGGGAAAATAACTCTGTGTGTGTGTGTGTGTGTGAGAGAGAGAGAGAGAGAGAAAGAGAGAGAGAGAGAGAGAGAGAGAATTAAATCAGATTAATAAAAATGTTTTGTGCAGAACTATGCACAAATAAGAACTAATGTATTCATTAGTTGAATTATGCTGTTATGATACAGAGAAATATGCATTCAGATTCCATGTCTTCGGGACAGGTATTATTAGATGAGGGGCATGCATACGAGTGTTGATCTAACTAATAAGTTGACTTCAAAGAGGCTAATTCCATTACACTTCGGATCACCTTTGAAATGCTAGAATCACTGACAATAATTCCAAAGTACACTGGTAACAACCAACTCACTTGGCTATGTTTAATTGACATTCTTCCATGAAGAACTTGATTGACATTCTTCCATGAAGGGCCAAGAAGATAGGAGCAGAACAGTGCAGGCTTGTAAGGGAGAGAGGGTATGGATCTGTGACAATATCACAAGTATTATTCTGAATACCAATAATACCACTTTCAATATTACTGTGTCCTCATATATGGTGAAGTAAATTTGAGTGTCTTATTTATTATTTTAAACTCCCACCCCCCACAGTGGTCAAACTGGTATACATAGGTCCCCCTTCCCTCTTACAATATTCCTGTCCAATAGGTTAGGCTGGAGAGCATGACTTGCTCAAATTCACTGAGAAATTTTAGTGCCTATGTGAGTGTTTGAATCTAGGGGGGTCCATGTTTTAAGTCCAACCGGAGGGCAATGAGCTTGATTTGCAATTTCAGGGCAAGGTAAAAAAAAAATTGAAAATATATCTGGCCACTTTATTCCTATATTTATTAAATACAGATCCTGCCCCTGCCACCAGTTGCAAAACAGTAGCTTCTCTAAGGAGCTAGCAGTGAGAGAAACAAGGGCCCTTTCACACTACACCTCTATAGTGCTGTTATCTACGTTAACTGTCATGGCAACATCCTATGGATTCCTGGATTGGCAGTGGAAGGAAGGACCTTTAGAATTAGTAGCTAGGGAGTTCCTCTGGGGCCTCTGACCAAAGTACAACCCCCAGGATTCTACAAGAGGTAGCCACGGCAATTAAAGTAGAATCTTTGCATTATAACTGGGTAGTGGGAAAGAGCCCATGGTAAAATATGGTGGGTCTTTGGTATTCAATGGAGTTTGGTTCCCGGACCCTATGTGGATATCAAAATCCCTGGAGGCTCATGTCCCATTACATATAGTACCATAGTAAAATGGTGTCCTTTATATGGCGAAATCAACATTTGCTTTTTTGGAATTTACATATATTAAAATATTTTAAAGCTTGAATCTGTGGATAAAGAATCTGTGGATATGGAGGGCCGACTGTACTATAAAATTTTAAATCTCAGATCAAAACCACAAGTAAAACCATATAAGTAAAGAGAAACGAGAACACCAAAGAAGTCAAATATCCCCCTTAATAACAAACAAATTTTGATGACAGAGTGCTGTCTAACTTAAATAGTCTCCATTCATCAGCAGATCCTGTCTAGCTTTCATCAAAATGGAGTTCCAGAGCCTGAAAGCAGCCACCAAGAAATTCCTGGTAGGAGTGAAATAAGGACTTTCTCTGAAGATTTTAACAGCCACATAGGCTCATATGGGAGCATGTGTCTTCAAAACCCTCTCACCTTTTATAGATTACAGCTAGCACTTTGAACTAAGGAGGATAAGAATATTGTCTATTTACAAGTGGATTTCCTGACAGTCAGAAAATTCCATCAGGAAAAAGAATAAAGCAGTGAGACTTTTGCACAGTTACTCATCATCTTGGGCATCCCAAAGTATTATGGAGGATTTTTTTTTTCCATACTGAAGAAGACATGGCAAGAAACACAGAAAACATGTTCTTTCTACATGTCTTTCTGTGCAGAATAATGCAGAACAATCAGATATGGGGAGAGAACTGTGTAGAAATATTCCCTTTCTCCCTTTCGTGCAAGGATGGAATAGCTGAGGATTTACATCCCTACTTTGAACAAATAGAATAATTCTATTTGTTCTATTTCCTAGAATAGCAATGGAGGTAAGGCTGCAAAATTGCATTGATCATAATTGATATACACTACTTATGAAAAATGAAAGTTCCTTGTGTGTTTTAGGAAGTGTGGAAGAAATTATGATATTTTGTTGGAGTGGGTGTTGGGAGAGCTGAGCTTCTTTAGGTCTGGGGTGAGCTTTTTTTCTCTCAAAGTTTGATGTCATTTCTGAGGGAAAATAACTAGAAAATTTGACCCTAGTTCCCCTAGATCAGGGGTAGGCAACCTTTCCCCTTTAAGGGCTGAGGGACTTCAGCTTCCAGAATCCCAGGAGCTATTGGCCAACATGGGACTATTGGCCAACATGGCTGAGGCTTCAGGGAGCTGAAGTCCCTCTGCCCTTAAAGGGGAAAGGTTGCTTACTCCTGCCCTAGATAGTGTGGGTCCTTTTCCCATATTTTTTAATGGGGTGCAGCAGGGAGATGGACTCTCCAGTCCTCAGGAAATTGCCCAATCCTGTTCAACACCTGTACATTGCTTCTGCTTTACCCTTTGATCATATGTCCTACTGAGATTTTGAGAGTTTAAAAGAAAGAAGCCAATTTATTGTACATCTCCATACACACACATACACACATTCCTCTTGCCTTTCACTGGTTCTGTAGAGTAAAATGTTTCCTAATCTGTTGTTGACTGTGGATTTAGAATTTGAGGCCTGAAGGACTGAGCAGGGTTATAGTCTGCCCTTCTTTATAACCAGGGTTGACAGAATTAGGTGCTGTAGTCTTGGTTTTTGCCAAACATCCTGCCTACATTCCAGAATTTAATTCAGGATACGTGGTTATGCTGTTATAATCAAAACATATTAAATCTGGTGTGTACTGGCAGTAACCAGATACGGCTTAAGGTGAAAACAGATAGATATCCAGTAATTACATGTTACAATGATAGGACTGCAAGTGCAGGACACTTAAGGTACTTGTACAACAAATAATTTTATCAAGATGGTAATAAAGTTTGTTTCATTCTAGATAAATTTCACGGTCTGTTGCAGGAGTCTAATAAACCTGCTGCCAAAAAAACTCTACTACTAGTTATTTAAGGATAATGGAATTTGAGACAAAAGCATGGACTTGTTTATGTGGGTTAGAGTTGGAAAAGAATATTTTCCAATATTTTGGATATTAAAAAATATTTTAACTTCAACTGTTGTTTTTATATTGTTTTGATTTAATTCTGTTTTAAGGGGGGGGGAGGGTTCGCTTATATTGTATGTTTTATTCTGTACTGTATGTTTTAATTGTAAGCCACCCGGATTGGATTACCAATGGGCGGGATATAAATAAATTTTTATTATTATTATATTATTATTAATATAAAGCATATGTTGTATTCCGCCTTATCCTAAAGGTTTAGTGTACAGTGGGCCCTCTGTATCAGCAGATGTTCAGTTCAGATCTCTTGCAGATGCTAAAAAACATGGACAATCAAGTCCCATATTATTCAGTGGCAGCAATGAGAATGTGCACACTTCAGTACATGTACGTAGATGTCACCACTGTTGAATAATATGAGGCATGGCAATCTGCAGGTGGTCAAAGTCATGGATTGGAAACCTGCCAATAATGAGAAGCCACTGTATATCTGAAGAAGAAACAGGACTCTTTCAGGAACATTTTGGGGACTCTCTGTGACCTACTTAACAATCTCTGGGGAAGAAGCTACATCGCCTGTGACCCTTGGTATAATTGACATTGACATTGGGAATCTGACTCTCCAGCCTTTATGACTATGACAGCCTAATGTACTGCCTTTCTTTCATATCATAAAGTCTTTCTGCATGGTTCTTTTTTATTTTTTTCTAGAGTCAAATTGTCTAATTTACCAATTTATCACAACCTCTCTTTCAAAGATGGTATTTAAACTTTTTTTTAATCTTCCTGATAATTGCAAAATTCACTGAGATTTTTTGATAGTTGTTTTAAATATTTGAAAACACTCTCCATTTTACATTCTCCTATGTCAGGAGCAAACAAGCTATATTTGTAAGCCTTGGGATTTCACTCTTTTGTCTGTTAGAGATGGACCTATCTGTCAGCTATGCTAGCTATGGTTTTTGAAAGCATGCACTCTCTCTCCCTTCCGTTTTTCATAAGGATGAAATAAAATGTACAATCCAATAATTTCCATCTTCAGGAGACACAGCCCTTTTGTATAAGCTGGTTGATTTAGATGTCAAGTATATTTGTAAAGGAAATTGCTTTATGAAGATGTTAGAGGAGGGAAAGAACAGCTTGGGTCCCATACTGGAAGAAATATTGGATATTAAATAAATAAATAAATGCATATATAGAATCTTAGTTGTTCACACTGATGAATTATGCTACTCAGAATGAAGATAATAAGGTAAAAGCTAACTTATTTTTATATGTAAGGCCTTGTGTACAAAATATTATTCTTTTAAAGAAAAGATTAGATATTGGAGGTCAGAGTATTTTCTATCCTTCTTGATAATTGCAAAATCCATTACTGTCCCATTGAGATTTTTTTAGTGATTGCATTAATCTGAATAAAAGCTTAATAAGTAGATTAGTTCGAACAATTGTCCTCAGGAGAATGTGTAGTTCTGAGTGTAGTTGATAGAGATAACCTTAAATGAAATTAGGTCTAACTCCCTGTGAGTGTCAAAAGCAGCAGAACCCATAAAGGTTTCCCAAAAGATGATTTTTAAAAAAAGCATTTCAGCATTTATATTTCTCATTCCTTTGGGCATTAGCAACAAAACCTTTGTTAAGAGTTACTGGAGCCTTGGAAAAAAACACACAGCTGAAAATTAGTTTTGAGAAACTTGTGTTAGATGTTTTACTTCAAAAAGATGGATGCTTCTACTACCATGGGGAAGCAATTTGTTGTCCTCATCTGTAAGCTTTGTAATTGTTAGAAACTCTTCTCCCAAGGTAGTTAGCGATAAAGACAAAGGGAAACTACTGATTTTACTAAACACATACAACTTATAAAGGACAAAGTGAACCAATGTCAATTAAAATGTTCCCTTGTGTTCTCTATCATGTAAAAAGCAGGCACTATATTGACAAATGTATAGTTCAGATGTAATTCTGTGTATCTTCTGTTGTATAGATTGCATGAGTGTAATTCACAAATGAAGAAGAATATTCATTTTTTTATTCTAAATTTTAATTTTAATTGATAAATTTGTTAGAGAGAGAGAGAGAGAGAGAGAGAGAGAGAGAAACAATATCTTTTTTCACATTTGTGTATGTGTGTTTTATTTCTACACAAGTGCTACCAAATTGGGAGACAGAAAGCCTGTACAGAGTTGCAGATTTGAAGCTAACCTTCTCCCATTATGTGAGCCTGGTGAAGCTTGGGCCCCAGGTTCTTTTACAATACACATTTATAGTAACTACTACCACCTACGGAATAAGTGATATTGTTATTTGGTCAGAGGCATGAGAGAAACTTGCTGACAGTGAATTCCAAAGACCCCTCTGTCCACTATCAATCCTAGGGTTCCATACGATGTTGCCATGTCAGTTAAAGTAGAATAATTGGTGCTAAAAA
Organism: Phrynosoma platyrhinos; assembly: GCA_020142125.1. NCBI lineage: Eukaryota > Metazoa > Chordata > Lepidosauria > Squamata > Phrynosomatidae > Phrynosoma > Phrynosoma platyrhinos. The sequence goes on from CM034703.1 coordinate 218,970,114, forward strand.
GTCTAAAAGTAGGGATAGAATATTCAAAGATATTTGGGAAATAGTAAAACAAACTTTTTTTTACCTGATAAGCAGAATCCTGGTCTGGTAAGAGACTTCACAGTTCAGGACTTATTCTGAGCAAAATTCACATGTGGTTGTGTTGTACAGAAAACAACATTTTCTGCACAGAAAATAATATTCTTGTGTTGAAAGATTATCTTCTATGGAGAAAATGTTGTTTGCTGTGCAAAACAATGACATATGAAGTTTACATGGAGAGTAGGTGAGCTCCTGTCACTAGTCCCAGCTTCTGCCAGCCTAGCAGTTTGAAAGCATGCAAATGCAAGTAGATAGATAGGTAACACTTCTCAGTGGGAAGGTAACAGTGTTCAGTGTAGTCATGCTGGCTACATGACCACTACAGCAGTCCTTGGACAGTGCTAGCTCTTCAGCTTAGAAATAGAGATGAGCACCACCCCCTACAGTCAGTTATGACTAGACTGAATCAGAAAGAGCCTTCAAAAATGCATGATTGTTAAAGATTTTCTGGCAGCAGGAAGAAAATTGCTGAAATTTCTTCTATATTTCAGAAGAAACGTAGGGAAGAATTGCATCCCTGTGTTTAGGGCCTAAGGAAGTTTTCTCAGTGGTGCTATAGTTGTTTAATGGTATGTTAAACTTTAAGTAAAACTTGGACTTCAGTGTGTAGGGCTACATCTAAAAGTATATGCAATTTATATATCTGACATTTTAGTGGGATTTACTGAAGAGATTAATTTCTTTTTCCTTGTTAAGCTGTGTCACCAATGAACAGTACAGTTATTTTGGTCAAATTTCCAAAACATAATGCTGAGAAATCCCATAACACCAATGTCCTGGTATAGATCAAGGGAAGCTCCATAATTGTCCACATGAGTGGCTGAGATAGTGAAATATTCATTTTTTGATTGTTCAATGTACAGAAACCTTATTCCATGCCCCAAATTATTTTAAAATACTGTATATAGAGTTGCCTCCAGATCATGTGTATGAGGTGTACATGAAATATAAATGTATTTTATGTTTAGAGTTTGGTCCCATCTCCAAGATATCTCATTATGCATAGCCAAATATTGCATTTTTAAAAAATGCAAATTTAGAAACACTTTTGATCCCAAACATTTCAGATAAAGGAGACTCACCATGTAATGCAGATTTACTACAGGAATTAAAAGTCATAGAAGTTCAGAAGAAGCAACAGCTCACATCCTTTATATAGTACTCTGATGACAAGCTTATATCTATCACTAAACATATCAGACACAACATTAACATCAACAGTGGGAAAAGGAAAGGAGAGTGCAGAATCTTAGGGCCTCTGCAGACCAGCCCAAAGGGCCAGCCTGGGGGTAGAGTTGGGGTGGGGCAGCGACACACCAGCTGCCCCAACCCCATGCCGATGCCGTCCTGACACTGCATGCCATTACACATGGCACGTGGCATCAGGACGCCCTCCTGGTGCAGCATTTAAAAATACTGCGCCAAAAGGGCAAAGAAGAGCCATGGCACTGGCTCTTAGGGCCTTTTGCCATCCCTAAAAGGAGTGGCATTTTGCTGCTCCTTTCAGGGCAGCAAAAGGGAGGATTGTGGCCATGGCGTGGGGTTGCTGTGGCCCTGATCCACCACTTCCTGGGGTGACTCTGTGCCGCCTGTCTGCAGAGGCCCTTACCCTTCCACAGTAGAGTCAAACAAAATGAACTGCTGCAACCAACATTTGCCATCTTGGCCACACTGTGACATTCCTTGGTCATATGTGTCCTGATTTTCATATGGGAGTACATATTGGAGTACAATGAGTCCACTATATCAGCGGGCTAGCCATCTGTAGACTGACACTCCCATGGATCGTTCCACCCCATATTAGTCAATGATGGTAGGTGCCTGTGAGTATGGTGATGCTGGTGTACACATGTCACCACCCATTGACTAATATGGGCAAGAGCTCCTAGAACCAATCTCCTGCAGATGGGAAAGGCCCACTATATATGCATTTGGCAAATATGTATTGTGCTGCTTTGCACTCCTCGTGGTACATTCTTTAAATACTTTTCAGCTCTATAATACTTCCACTCCATACAGTGTTAGGGTCCTTGCTCTTTAGCATGCAGCAGTGCTCAGAAATCCAAATATGGCTGCCAATATCACATAGCTGAAACAGAGCTGCTGTGCTGATCACAAAATAGTGAAGAAATGCAGGAATTACAGTCTTTCATGCCACTTTAACTCTAACTATTCATATATACAATATAATCCTTAATTTTACAGTACCAGACGGAGTACCGAAAGGAGCAGGAGTAAAATTTTATGGAAGATTGTAAATCTGAAATACTGAAACAATAAAAAGCCCATTTATTTTACATTTTAAAATTCACTGCATTAATGTTTATATCTGTACATGTATGAACATTTGAAGAAATGAAACCTAGATTTCTTTTTTAAATGATCAAATTTTATTTACACACTCATACACAACAGAGGGTCTGGAGATACTTGTTGGCAATATTCAATTTGTTCCAGACTATTAAGTTTTTCTTTTGTGGTTGATTTGCAATAAGCAGATGAGCATCACGAAACCAGGAAGAGAGATCCAGTGAGAACACTAATATAAACTTACACACTGGTGGATTGTGGAAGGAAGGGCAAAGCAAAATTGTGACAGTTTTCATGACTAGACTCTGAGTATGCTCCTTCTTTGGAGGTCTTTAAACAGAAGCTGGATGGCCATCTGTTGGGGATTCTTTGATTGAGAGTTCCTGAATGGCGGGGATTGGACTGGATGGCCCTTCTGGTCTCTTCCAACTCTATGATTCTGTTGCTAGCCTTGCCTCATGGTAGTCATCAGCACAAAAACTGCAGCGAAATGCCCCCATGAGCCTTTTGCAGGCAGACACTCTACTGGCCCACATTGCAAATGACATGGGGAAACATGGGACATACAACTGACAGTGATATAATAGACCCAAATGTTCTGTTTTGTTATCCAGTTGACAGTACAGTTACGCATGTACTGTATAAGACTATAATGTGTAGTTATCTGTACAGTGCTCTTTGTTCTTATTTTTCAAAGTTTGTAAGTGCACAAACCAGAATGAACCAGAGCAGTTTTTAGAAATGCAGAAAATAATGCATAGTCTGGAAAATGGAAGGAAGAGTCTGCAAAAATATACTTTAAAGTATTTCCTAATAGCACCCCCATTAAACATTAATGAATCCATGTGCAAATTATTACTTGGAAATGTATGAGTTGTATTTCAGTTGATCCTAATGTAGTTCTGTGTGTCTGTCTATAACAGACAAGGAAGAATTGAGTATATGTGAACAGATAAGCTTGGCTTAGCAGTTACTCCCAACATGTTAAACCTTAGATCGATTAATGTTGGCCATCACAATGGAACTCATAAAAAATGGAGATTGTGAAAGATAAATTAATCTCTGGATGTGTTTGGGAAGAGAAGGTTCAAAATGTTTTGTTGTTTTTGTTTATCCAAGGCTTATCCAACCTGTTCGTTTCATGTCACATGTACATATTGTTAATTTTGACTAAAAAGTTTGCTGAGACAGTTGAATTGCTCTTCTTTTTTGTGCTGTAGGAACCAATCCCCATTCTTTCTTTGTTATGTTCTGTTAAAAGTCTTAACTAGGAACATACATCATCAACTGAGGTATATCTGTGCAGTACTGTAAGAAAAGCAAGGAACTACATACTTAGCGAAAACAGTCCATATTTTCTTCAATAGCCCATTTTCTCTTTTCTACTGATCATTTCATGGTCTACACTGTGTAAGGGAGCTTTTGTGTTTACTGTTAAAAAGAGAGTAAGGGAGAACAGAAAATGAAGTACTTTACTAACTGTAGAGAACAACTATGGAATTCCTTTCTGTTTGAAAACACCATAACTGTTTAGCATATTCTTGAAGCACTGTAAAGTGTTCTGGTTTGATCTCAGTTAGAAGGAATCTCCTTTCTTGGTGTTGGTTAGCTATCTGGTAGGGTTGTCTACTGATTGCCACTTTTTGTTAACTGAGTAATTGTCTGCATGAAGAGATTAATGTAGGGGCCCTTTTGATATATGTAAGTAAATGGAAGATAATGGACAACTTAACGAAGAAAAAACATGTCTTACTGTTAAAAGGAAAATACCATTTTAATATTTTGTTTTTCATTCTTTACTGCATTTTGCTTTGCATTCTTTACTATAGTTATATACAACAAAAAATAATTCATTACAATTTTTCTTTAGAGGAACAAATTTGTATCTTTGCCAATTAGTCAACTAAAGTTTGTTCATAGCTTGAGGGAGGGTGAATTGCCAGCCTTAAGTTTCAGGTGTTAAATATACGGAAGAGTGGGACTGTGTTAAAATACATTGGTATAAATCTCCTAAACTAGGAGATTATCATTACAAATAAAGCGACTTATCCCTGATGGGATACAGTCACATTTCAGATTAATTGCTGATACTATCACATTTAAATCACTGCTGCTGCCATGGGACGACTACAACCCAGCTCCATCCTGGGTCCCAGCCATGCTTATCGGCTACTTTTTTTAAAAAAAATGGGAGCTTGCCGTTTTTGAAAAGCAGCCAGATGAGTGTGGCTGGGACCTGGAATGCAGTTGGCTTGCAGTTGCCCACAGCACCAGTGGTGATTGAAATGTGATAATATCAGCGATTAATCCAAAATGTGACTGTTGGGGATAAATCATGTTATTTTGTAATGCAATAATCTCTCCTGTCTGTTGCCATTCTGAGAATGTGTTGTTCATGACAAAAGTCAGATCAAATTGTTAGACAGGTCAATCTCAGTACGTAAAACAGGTATAGACACCATCGTGTCCTTCATCTAAGGCAAATACACCACCACAGTAGCATCCTCAGGCAAATGAAGGGCATGGATATGCCCTGCTCTAGGCTTAATCTTTCCATAATTCCAGAAGCTGAGTGTATACTAAGGTTATGGGGGGGGGGGGG
>CM034703.1:218983970-219001363 GCA_020142125.1 Phrynosoma platyrhinos
CAGTCTCAAGATCCCTACTTTCCAGGAAAGGGCGCAGCTGGCGTATCATCCGGAGCTGATAACGAGCACTCCTGACCATCGCATTCACCTGATTTGTCATGTGAAGTGACGGGTCTAGGAGCACCCCCAGACTGTGAACACAGACCTTGGAGGAGAGTGTGACCCCATCCAGGACTGGAAGTTGTATTCCCAGACCTGGTTTCAGGCCCGTTACTGTTAGTACCTCTGTTTTGTCACCTTCGGAGTCCCTGAGGGTCAAAATCAATTTTTTGCAAAAATTTTCCCAAAAATTGTTCTTACCCCAGATGCTCCAAAACATCTGCTGGGGAACTTGGGTCCATTTCTGGGCCCATTAGGCCTGTTTATGCCAGGAGTGGCCTTTCTAAACTTTAAAGCATTGTGGAAATGCCCCCATACTCCCTAGAGTCATTTGTGGTTTCCTAGGGGCTAATGCTGCCTGCTGACCTTCCATAGTTGCCCACCCTAATGTGCCATTTTTGAATGAAGATAAAATGTTCTTTCGTATTACATGTTCTCTTCTTTCACATGAAATAGACCTAGACTGTAATGACTTCTGGCAGCCCCCATGAATACCATGGGGTTTTCATTGGCAAAAAATACTCATAGGTGATTTTGTGAGTTCCCTCCTCTGAAATACAGCCTACAGCATGAGGTATTCATTGTCAGTCTCCCATCCAAGTACTAACCAGGGCTGACCCTGCTTAGCTTCCAAAATAACTAGCCTTTCCCCCAGTGTGCGTAGGAAGTTAATGGTATGTAGGAATTTTCAAACATTAAATCTCAGTGCAGTGTGAGGATTGTAGCACTTTCTCCCCCAAGAAAAGTATTAAATGTGTTCAGTTTCTTAAAGTTTCTTCTTCTTAGGTAAATTTACAATAATAGTATCATGAAATCTGAATACTATGAGAATGCTAGCTCCCATTGCCCATTTTTGTAAGATAATTGTTCCATGGATATTAACAGACTTCAGTTGTATTTAGCAAAAAGATATGGGTCAGCTCTGTAAGTGCTAAGAGAAATTTGCTCTTGAAATGTTTACTTCTATTTTGAATCACTCTTATTTAGTTTAGTCCAGGGGTAGGCAACCTTTTTGAGCTGGGGCCGGGTTACTGTCCCTCAGACAATTGGGGGGGGGGGGGGGGGCTGAAGCAACAAAAATAAATAAATAAATAAATAAATAAATTAAAAAATTTAAAAAAATTAAAAATATGCATGCACACTCTCTCAGCCCCAGAAAAGCCATGGCAAAACCCCTGTGGAGATTTTGCCAAGAAAACCCCAAGAACAAGTAATAACAACAATAATCAATATCATCATGGCTGCCGGCAGCGGCGGTGGCAGGACCGGCCTGGGGCCGGTCCAAAGGCCTTGGGGGGCCACATCCGGCCCCCGGGCCTTAGGTTGCCTACCCCTGGTTTAGTCCATAGTATTACTTAGTAGGGATCCTGACTTTCTGTTTGTTCTGGTTGCAAAGAACTTTAAAAATGGCTGTTACTGATCTAGTTCACAGATTGTTCCAATCTAAACAGAATAACACCATTTGCTATGGGAAAAAATAACATTCCTGTTGTGCTGAAAGCCAGAGTGATAAGTACAGAATATTTTTTTTGTAGATTTTATTTTTATGCAACTGGAACATATGCATATTCACTCCATTCAAAGATAAGCTCTTTACAGAGTTCATGGTGCCACTTGCATCTTCATTAGAGCTATCAATGTCCATATTCTGAAGATTTTCTTCCCATTGTTTATAGGTTTCTAAATATCATTGACTATGATACAGATCAAAATGTGTGCACACAGAGAGAGAAAAACAACACAGGTGCATTTCACACCAAAGGTATGAGTTATGCCCATACCACTATGCACCTTCCCACTCCCATGCAAAAATTTCTGCAGCCCCTTAGACTGCACACACCATCAAAATTCAGGCTCTCTAATTTGCTGAATAACTATAGAATTATGTCTCTTATATGGTGGCAGTACCATGTGATCAGGGATGCACAATACTGAGCATCAGTTCTCATATGAAAAGTCTCAGGGCCCAGTCTTCCTCTTCAAACAGATCTAGTACAGAAGCATTATAAAAATGTTTAACCTGCAGAGCTATTTCCTTGGTCCAAAATACGTTGCTTTGGGACCTCTTTAACAGCCCTGGCTCAATGCTAGGCAATTCTGGAGACTGTAGTTTTGTGAGGCATTTAGCCGTCTTTGTCAGACAGCTCTGGTGCCACAATAAACTACAATTCCCAGGGCAGTTAAAGTGGTCTCAAACTGGATTATTTCTGTAGTATGTTTTGAACCTTTGTCTAGTAGTCTAACACTTCTACTTATTTAATACTTGGGAAACCATACATTTTTGCCTGTTAAAAAGATGGGCTAAAAGAGGAATCTTTCAAGGTGGTAAACATTTCCTGGCCCTCCACCCTTTCTATTTACTCCATTAGTTCTTTCAGTCTTATTTCATATGGGTGTTTGTTTAATGACTTATGCATTTTTCACCAAAATGCTTGCCCATCCCTGTGGGCTCTCTGATATTTGAAATTCATATATTGTTTTGTTGTGTGAGATTGCTTTTGAAATGCTGTGCAGATTTTGTTTGTATTCCAGTAAGAATTTTGCCTAGAGATTTTGTTTTGAGAAATTTCACACATGTTTTAAATGGCACAGAACTGCCTGTCTAACAGACATGCTACCAGTACATTTCCCCCTCCCTTTGCTGAGGTCTTGCTCCTGGCCAAAAAGGAAAGCTTTTCTGTCATGCTGCTGTTCGCACTGATGCCTTCCAAGGTCTGAAAATTAAAGCTGCTTTGAATATTTCAGAATTATCTTTTATATTTTTTAAAGAAATCAACAACAAGAATATCTGAATTCCTGAAGATATTGTGAAAGACAGTTAAAATGTTGCAATAAGACCTTGTAAAAGACAATTAAAGGGTTAATATTAATTAAGCCTTTGTTTAAAGCCAGTGGGCATGATCTACTATAAAAGCTATTTGGAGAGCAAATGTATAGCATAGCAATCCCCTTGTTCAAATCTTTCTCAGCCATAAAGTCAGTAGGCAGTCTTGGATATGCCAATATCTCTCAACCTCATCTCTGCATCTGCATTATAGAGATAATTATACTGGACTGATGTGAAAAATAACACAGGGAAGTAGTGTTTTGAACATACTAAAAGGGCAGCATTGGTGCTAGTTGTTATGCATACTTTGTTCAGGTATTCAAATTATTCATGTGCTGAGGAGCAGTGGGGATGAGTTCACTGGCCCCAGGACCCCATATTACTGCCCTCCATGCATGGGATGCAAATGTCTGTCACATCAGGGAAGCATCTCTGGAGGAAAAAAAATCAAGAATCCAAATCCTGAGCCTCTCTGCTGCAGACAATGAACTCTTTAAGTCATGGAAAACAATGAGGATGGCAGCTCAAGATGTGTAGCAAAGCTTACACTCTCTATCTCTCATTGAATGAGTACCTGAATAGGGCTCATACATGGTTAATTATATCTGTTACTTGAACCACTCACTGCAGAGAGGATTTTTCAATTCTAATCTCAGTTATTTCCACACTTCTACAAGTGAAGCCAAAAACTGTTCTAATATCCAAAATTACTTGCTGTACTTTTTGGAAGTCATTGAACTGTTGAATCAGGTTCTCCCCTATTCCTGTATAACTTTGTGTGCCTCATTGGACTGTCCCCTTTATTCTGTGTTATCCTGGTAATTCAAAAACTCTGTTTATCAGACTTTAGGCTGCAAATATTTACAATTAACAAAACAACAACAAAAAATACTGACAGATGAGTTAAAAATTAGGTCCTTTTTTCTCCATCCCATAACTGAAATGGAATGATTCTCCCTCTTCCCATTAACCTTTGTTAGCATTCTTCTCTCATCCACTACCTTCCTTTATCTTCTCTTATTGACATTTAGGATACAACCAATGTGGGATAGGACACCATCCTTTTTACTTATGGAACCATATAAAATGTCCCACATTGCTGTTTGACATATTGAGATGCTGAGTTTGCTTGCTTGCTTGCTTGTTAGTACAGTGGTCCCTCCGGATTCACGGCCTTGGTACTTGCAGTTTCAGTACCAAGGCTGCAGCTCCCTTCCCCTCCCTCCCTTGTTGGCATCCCCCCCCCCCCCCATCACTGGGGACTTCAATCGGAGCCCAGGCCACTGGGGCTTGTAATCAGCCCCGACAGCTATCAGGACTCACTTTAACAGCAGCACTCAGGACCCAATGTGCACAGGCCCCGTCTTCTCTGCTGCAGCCAGTGGACGTATCACACGACCATTAGCTGTGGCAAAGGGAGCAGGGTGTACACACATCGAGGGGGATGCCAGGGAGGGAGGGAGAGGATTTCACAAATAGTCAGGTCCCATGGATGCCATTGGGGACAATGGGAGTTGAATATTTGCACAATATCAGATTCACAGGAGGACCCTGAACCTCCAATGGGAAGTCTCCATTTCACTGGCCCCAGCGAATCTAGAGGAGCCACTGTATATCTCTGTTCTTGCCAGAGTATACATGGAATATACATGGGTTTTCACACACATGATATACCCAAATCATTCTTAAAGCAGCTGCAAGAGAAAGGTGTGGATGAAATCTAGTGACAGGTCACCCCTATTGTGAGGATTCAAACATGGATGTTCCCAGTCATGGTCTGGCACTCTTGACAACTATACCACAAGAATAATAATCGGTCTTACTAATATGAAGGTATCACATTATCCCTCCCTGTTCTACAGTAGAAGAAGGAAAAAAAATCTGTGTATGCAACAATTTATGATCCATCTGGTTAGAATGGGATGAACAACTTGTGACCTTTCATGTGATGGTGAGAAGCAACTCCTATTATCCATACCCAGTGACACTAATGGTGAAGGAAGAAAAAGGGCAGTCATATTCCAGCATTACCTGGAAGGCCATATATTGATGCCACTGGGTATTAAAAAGAAAATATTGTGACATTGACATTGGAATATTCACATGGGGTTAAATTAATTAAGAATTTTTGACAGATGCAGAAACTGTAATCCAGGGATGCTGAACTTTTCCTATAGCTTGGATGACACCATCCATCACCCCTGACCACTGGCCATGAAGGTTAAATTGGCTATTTAGCTATATCTAGAAGGTACAGTCTTCTCATCTCTACTGTAATGATAGTACCGGAGAGTTTCATGCCACATGCATATTTGCTCTGAATGCTGTTGTGTGTAGTTGTAGGTGGGTATGTTTTCATTGCACTTTGTATAAACTGAAGTCACCTATAGATGGTTGGGTATACATGGATACCAGTTAGTAGGGGAAAGACACAGACATTCATGATGGCATGAATTATATAATGATAGGATGAAATGATAGGTTGGCAAAACATATGATCAGCCAAGCTGGACAAAACTCCTCAGGAAGCCTGGAAGCACCTTTTCTTTTGTTGCACATCCAGAAAGAAATGGGGAGGCAAACCAGAAAACATGGTAGCTATAAGGCCTGGCTGGTGAACTGTATTAATTATACAAACTGGTTCTTATATATTCCTTATTTGTTCTCCGTAGAGCAGAATAGCATTGCCCATCACTACATTATGGGATTCCATGTTTCTTCACCACTGGCCATTTTAGCTGGTGGAAATTATAATCTTAAAAGATTTGGGTAATACCTGTGTAAGAAAATCTGATGTAGAAGAAGAAAATTATTCTATTAATGCAGATGCTCAAAAACAGGCTTATGCCTGCCATATTTTCTGTGATATTTCTTGCCAATACTATCAATTTTTTTTAAAAAAAATTCAAATGGAAAATGTGGACTTTATCCACTCCTCTTTGTGTTGGAACTCGGGAGTAACCTAAGGGGAACATGACATGCCTAAAAATATACAGGGGGGTAGTTGTGCTGACTGTAAAATGTGTTGTGGTAACCACTGTGGCAATCTCTCTTTTTTAGGCCTTTTCTAGGACCAAATGGAAAGTGCCAGATTCATCTTGCTAGCATTTGGAAAGCACTGCCTTCTTCATCAGGCAACAATGTGTTTGCCTGATGTGTTCCATTTTTTTAGCTGACACAAATAGAAGCAATCGGCTGTTTCTGTAGCCATGTCCTATGCCTACATTTGTTTGTCTTTTATAATGTATTTGTTCTTATTTCTTGTTTAAAAATTTCTTTAAGAACACTAAAAAAAAGGGGGGAGGGATAATACTGCAGAGAAAAATGACACTATTAGAGTCACAGGTCTGCATCTTGCTTTCTTAAGATGTCATAGAGGAGACATCAATGCAAATGGGAGCTTCTTTTAAGTAGAAACAGTGGCTTCTTGTGTAAGGGCCTCTGCAGATGGGCCCTTTGCGGAGTGTTGGAGGCAAGGAAGGGGAGGGGCAGCCGGACGCTGGGCGCCCCATCCCCTTCCTGAGGACGTCATCAGAGTGACGGCCTGTCCACATGACAGGTGCTCTGATGACATCATTCCGGCTCAGCGTCCGCACATGCTGAGCCAGAAGAGATGCCAAAGAGGCATGCCATGCCTTTTGCAGTGCCCCTTTTGTGGCTTGCAGAAGGAGCGCTATTTTAGTGCCCTTTTTGCAGACAGCGAAAGGGAGGATCGGGGTCGAGGTGTCCGGCAGCCTCGGCCTTGATCCTCCACTTCCTGGGATGGCCCAGGGCTGCCTGTCTGCATCCCCCCTTAGACACATAGAGCAGTGTTGAGTTTGGCATCTGTATTCTATCTCTATGTATCCTTCTAGAAGTATATACCTATTGTGAAAGCAGTCATATGAATACACTCAAGTGGAAGTTTCACTGGACTCAGTAGGACTTACAGCTTGAGTGGATGTGTATAGGACTATACTTTTAATGCTCTTTATTCAATATTTTTCTGCTCCAAGGAATTATAAAGCTGAACTGTTATTTGCTTGGATACAAAAATGTCTAGTGCAAGCAGAAGGCCACTTCAGCTTGGGCTAGTTACAATTTCTGTTGACCTCTCCTTTCCTTGCAGGAAGTTTCACATCATCTCCAACCCCATTTTATGAGGGTTCCCACATCAGCTTTTTTGTATGAGATGTGGGTGGCAGCAACACACCCCACAAACACAATTGTAAGTTCACAATTCTAAGTTCACAATTGTAAGGATCTAAGCCAGTAGCATCACTAGCCGAGTATGGGGGTGCGGACCACATTTTGAGCATAACTAAAAAGATTGAATTTCTATGTATACGAAGTGTTTTTAGTTTAAGTTTCAGATTAAGTGATTTTTTAAAGTCTTACATTGTTCTTGAATGCCCTCTATTTTGTGGTGCATTGTTCTCCCCTGTGGTTAAGACAACATCTGGTCACCCTGCCTTAAGAAAGAAACAGCATGGGTAACATGGGAATGTCTACATTTGTGTGCTGTGTCAGGCAGCAAGTGCGAGAAGCATGGATGCACATGCCTCGAAGGCCAGACACTTCATGTCTCATGGCTTTCCAAAGAGGAAGCACAACATATAGAAACTGTTGCTTCTAAAAGTTGTGCTCTTGTGCCAGCTCCCCACCCTCCTTCGTGTGCTATGTGGAGGTGTGGAGGTGTGTGTGTGTTGTGTGTGTGTTTTGTGTTGCATGCCAATGAGGACTGCAAACAGTGCATAGTGCAAAGCTGGAGACATGTAGTGGCCTGGAGCTGAGAGAGTGATCGTTGTCTGCCTCTCCTCTCTCTTGGATAACTTTACCTAGCTAAGTTGGGAGCCCAAATAAGCATAATGGCTTCCTCCTCGTCCTCCTCCACCTCCCACCTTGTTTTGCTAATTCTGATTCTTCTAATTTATTTAAATCTTGATTTTTAAACTCCTGCTAGACAAGGTGACCAGATGTTGTCCTAACTGCAAAGGAAGACAAGGGCAAAATGTTGGGCATTCAAGAAATAATGTAGGACATGACCAAAGAAAAGTTAGGAACACTTAATATAAATGTAAATTCATGCTTCTTAGTGATGCTTCAAATGGAGGACATTCTGAAATTCCTCCTGGACAGAAGGTTGAAATGTGGTGTGTGTCCTGGAAAAGGAGGATGCCTGGTTGCCTAACTATAGAGGAAGACATATTGGGCAGGGGGAATGTAAGTCATGAGCAAAGAAGGACAAGGCACCACAAAATGTTAGACATTCCAGAAAAATGTTGGACTAAAAACACTTAATATAAAGCAATATAAAAGTTATGCTAAAATCACTTAATATAAATATAAATTCATGCTTTTTGGTCATGCTCAAAAGGGAGGACATTCTGAGATTCCTTCTGGACAGAAGGTTGAAATGTAGGACATATCCTGGAAAAGGAGGCCTTAAGGTTTCTATAAGTTGGAAAGCACAAAACAAGAATATGAAATTAACACAAAGGTCCCATGGGAATAGTTGGGTTGTTTAAAGAAGAGTGAGAATTTAAAATCCATATTTTGCTCTGGGAAAGAGCTTTCCAGCACAAGGGAAACTGCTTTGCAAAGAATTTTGTGGCTTTAACAGGTGGGTCACAGACACATTCAACAGAAGTTTGTTGTTGTGTATTTTCAAGTAATTTCCAACTAATAGTGAACTTATCATGGGAATTTTCTGGTGGCTGAGACAGTGTGACCAGACATCCTCTTTTTTAGGGGGGGTGACACCATGAGTTACTGCACTGGGTAATACCAACCCTAGTGAAACCACTGATCCAAGCCTTTGATCTTTAATTTTGCTGTATCATGTTCAAAGCATTTTGAGAAATATTAATTAAGCACTCACAGTCCATTTTAAACTCCCCCCCCCAAAGAAATGGCAAGTTAATTTTCATGTACTGGGTATGTGTGACCATTAATTTAGATCTCTAATATCTCTGACACTAATCTTAAATTAATCCCTGATACCACAAACAATCTTCACAAACAACTGTTATTTTTACTGCCATAGAAAATTATATTTAAATAAATAAGATACTCTTCTTCCGTATTGCAGTTTCACTGTTACCGCTGTGATCAATTTGATCAACTTGGTTCTTTCCCTGTAGATTTCAAATACTTATTCCTATCGACTTCCTGCATGTTATAGATTTCAAAAGTCAAAAATACTCTTATGAAATAGGTGATCAAAATAGTACTAAGGCCCCATGGGTTTTTGCATTGATTTCTACACTGCCAGTTTTAGATTTAACAATTACTTTTCTTGCAACATGCTGCTTTGTTACATGAATCATCTACAAGAGCATGTAAACCACATTACGAAATATGTGTGGTTGGCAAATTAAAATATAATTTGGGAGAATGAAATGTATTTTGAATAAAAGAACTAATTGCAGATTAGATACTAGCAGAAACAAAACTGACAACTGTGTCTGATGGTAGAAACCTGTAGGGCAGATTTAATCTTTGTTATGGAATTTGTGTGTTCAGAACACTAGTATCCAAATAACACATTTGCAAACTTTGTTGGGAAACACAGATTGCTTATTGCAAGACAGAGCTTCTGGCAAAATACTCCAGTGTGTCAAATTTATACAAACCTATCTTGGGTGTATTGCATCATGTCCTAGAAAATTTAAAACCATGAAAATAAGTGTTCATATTTTAAGGAACTTGTTGACAGCTGATTAAAAAAATAGCATTTTGTATGGCCCCTTTTCCATACAGCTTGAAGCTTCAAGGAACTCAGTTTGATGGAATAGGTGGCAATTTTTTAACACAAGCATAGACAAAATAAACACCATCTGTTAGTTCTGACTTATTCCATGATATTCTCATGGTGGGTGATTTTATTCTATTTTTAAAACCAATTTTTCAGAAATAGTTAATGACACATCTGGTATATGGAAGTCTATATGTAGACACAGATTTATAGGAAATGCTAGCTGTGGGACTGATCTACTAACAAAAGGATAAGGAACTCAAACTGAAATTGTATGTGTGTGTCCATGTTAAATGGTTTCTTCTATAGCAGTACACCATATAGGTAATTATAGCAACAATAACAATAATTTCATTAATTTTCCCTAGAATCAATAATTAGTGAATATATTAATCCTTAAAACTATTTCAGACATCATTCAAACGGCTATAACAATGCTGGGACATTTTTTTGAAACACATAATATAGCAACTTTCTAAAGCTGAGTAGATGTGAGCCTGGTCAGTCTCTGCATATGAGGACACCTTGTGTTCTATCTTTGGGACAGTGTATATGGGGCAGCTAAAGGCAACATGAAGTCATTGAAATCAATAGGATTTAATGGTATTTCTTCCTTTGAATGGACATGCTGGCAGTGCATTAGGGAGATCTAGCCATAGCTTAACATTAGTGCCTTGATTGGCCATGCTGGCTATGATTGATATGAATTGAAGTCCAGCAACACATGATAGCTCCAGTACCAACCCCAATATGTGTTCTTTGGTTAACAGAATGTGAACCGACATACATTTTTTCAAATTTGGACCAAAAGGGGCCGATATAAAGTTAAAGGAGATTATCACACGGGAAGCTTTTGTCCTCCTCCCATCATTAAATTGCATTGAAATTGTTGTAATAGTGCGATCAGGGTTCACACCTCCATGCTTTACTCCCATTCTTATCCCATAATTAAAGTGTAATTGAGACAACCAGCATGCTTGTTCCGTCAGTAAAGCGTCATGGAGCTGCCATTTGGCAATAATGGAAGTTCCCGTTATTGCCAATGGTGGCTCCATGATGCTTTACTGACAGAACAAGTATGCTGGTAAGTCTCAATTACACTTTAAATATGGGAGGAGGACAGGAGAAAAGTGCAGGTGTTTGAACCCCAATTACACTATCACAACGATTTAAACATGATTTAATAATGGGAGGAGGACGAAAGCCTTCCATATGATAATCTCCAAAGTTAACCACAATCTCTCTCTCTTCCCCCCCCCCCCATTTTTTTAAAAAGAGAAATTACTTTAATTATCAAACAGATACATTGTGTTCTGAGTGATATGAAAAGTCAGGTTTTTGAATGCTTCAAGCTCATACTATTACAAAAATAATAGTATATATTAAGTGACCCACCCCCAAGAACCAGTACCTTGTGTGAGGATTACTGTTGCTGATTCAACAACGATAATGAGGGCTTTAGTGTATGTAGTATGTATATATAATATATACACACACATTTCTTCTTAAGGATCAATAGAAAACCTGACAAGTTCAAACTGATTGGGGAACAAAACTAGATACTTCCATCTCAGAGAGAAATTGGAACAATATTTGGATCATTGCTTCTTTTAAAGCTACTTCAGCCTCTTTGAAATAATATCTATAAAACAGTATGGGAATTACATTTTACCTTCTCTCAGCTGTCATTAATTAATAATAAAAAATCTTCCTGCTGGAAAATATGGGAAGAGAAAGGAACTTTGATTCTAATGTGCCTATACTGCTCAAAAATAAAAGATTGATTGGAGCAGATATCGAACCTAATAGATGGAATCACATCCTAATATATTAACAGAGATGGTAGATTATTTGTTAGTGTAAACTTTTAGAAATTAGCATCATAAATGACTATTTCATTAGCAGGTGAAAGTTGGAAATATGATGAGGAAGTGGGTCTTCTCACATGGCAAAGGAGGCTGAAGGATAAACATATGTGTTTTTTTAGATACAGCAGCCATTCATTCTTTTTGTAAACAATGCAGTTGTTATCCTGAGAGCACTAGTGTTTCAGCATAAGTAATGGAAATATTTGTTACATGATCTCTGGTATTTTATGATTTTGCAAAGTATAGATTCTGTATTGTTCATTGGCATGAGAGGAAAGAAAAAAAATTAAATTATACAGGAAAATTGATTATACCTTAATGTAACTGTTGATCTTTGGTATATAAATGTTTATTATATGGTAGCATACTTATCATTTTGTGTCATTATTTTTGTTCAAGTAAACTAACATTTTTAAAATAAAAAATCACACACAACATTCAGAGGGTAACATGTTTCCAATCTCTGTTGTACAGGTTCACAACATGTGTCAGTTACATATCAATCTCATTTTTCTTAATGATAATTACTTGCATATTGAAAATAAATTGTTTACAACAGCAGACATGCAGTGCTATCCTATGCATGCCAACTCAGAAGTAAATCTTATTGAATTCAGTAAGGCATACTTTCAGAAAAATCTGTATATAATTACAGCATGAGATGATACATGTTATACAAGGCTTAGGAACAGGGTTTAGACTTGGGAAGACTTGGGAAGAAACCCTCTTAATGTTCTTCCATCTTGTTTTGAGTCTATCCTAATTTGAGATTACAATAATTTAGTTTCCCTACTGTTTAGAAACCATGAATAATCTGTTAATGTCTATTTTCCAGCAATTAAAAAAAATAAACTCAGTGACAATATTTATAGAGGCCCCTTATACCAACATTCTTCCTTTTATAATGTTGGGAAGGCATATATTAGAGAAAGTTTCAGATAAGGCCGTTAGTTACCAGTTGAAGAGAGAAAGAAATGGAGAGGGGGAGAGAAGGGAACAAATTAGAGCTTTCGTCAAAGAGCTTTCTCACTAAAACTGTCTTAATGCTTTGAAATAATGAGATACACTAATGACTAAAATAATTGTAGAATATCTAGGGTGTTACTGTAATGACCGCGTAACAGCAAATGAATTAATCATTGTTAATGATGATGAATACTAAATTGATGTAGTCTAGCCTTGTCCATTAAATGGTTACTTTTTACCACAAAGATGGATTTAGAGAAGACTGTATTTCTCCACATACAATATACCTCACAGTTGAATTGCTTGTTTGTTTTATTTTTATTTTATTTTTTGTTTGCCTGGTCTTGGGTACTTTTTTAGTTCCTTGTCCTTTCTTTAGTGGGAGGATAAAGCAGGCTGAGTGCCATGGATTGCTATCTCTTCATTTCATTGTGCTATCTCTTAAAGAACTCTGTCTTGTTTCAGACAAGCACAACCTTATATCTACATTTAACAGCCCTTTGCTTTTACCCATATTTAAACAAAATCCTGCTATCTCTTCTTTTGAGGTATTTCTCTGGACCACCCATTTTCTCTTTCTTTTCCAGTTTCATCTGTCCATGCTTTTGTCTTCTCATTCCATTAAATGTTCTTCCTTTTCTTGACATATTTTATTATTTCTAGTGACTCAGGATGCCTGTTATAGACTCAGGATACCTGTTTCTGTACCATTGCAGTGATCACATCATCCAGCTCCTGAAGTTTTACACTAAAGTTGTTCACTCACTCACTCAGATATAGTCAAGATACTGAGAAGACCACAGCCCCAATTCATACAGAACTGATCTGAGACAGTTTCCTGCTGACACATACCCAATACTTTCCCCTTTGACTACAGAGGCCACATCTGAATGCACTCAGATGTTGACATAATGGTCAAACTCTTCAATCCCATTGCCACTTTCATGTGCTGGCTATGTATGTGGCCAGGACTCTCTTGAACATTCCTGCAGTTCCCTGATACATTTCACATTAAGTATGAGTTATAAAGACTCACTTTAATGAACTCTGACTCTCTGCTTCTATTTATTAATCCTCCTCTTTCCTGTCCTCATAACTCTTTGTAATGTTCCTATCTAGATCCGCTTAGGGCTGATACAAACAAACAAACAAAACATACCAGAGCCATCTATTCAATTTTCTGACATGGTTTTCAGCAAAAACAGGTCTCTGTACTAGTGGACCATCATTGTGACAAAAAACAAAGTCCTGTTCAGTCATGGTAACACAGAAATCATGGAGAGGACACGGGCACTGTTCCCCTTTTCCTCTGACTAGACCAGGGGTAGGCAACCTTTTTGAGCCGGGGGCTGGGTTGCTGTCCCTCAGATAATTGGGGGGCCGAAGCACCAAAAACAAACAAATAAATAAATAAATATACAAAATAAAAATTTTGAAAAAAAATATATGCATGCACACTCTCTCAGCCCCAGGAAAGCCATGACAAAACCCCTGTGGAGATTTTGCAAGAAAACCCCAAGAACAAGTAATAACAACAATAATCAATATCATCATGGCGGGGGGGGGGGTGGCAGCGGTGGCAGGACTGGCCTGAGGCCAGTCCAAAGGCCTCAGGGAGCCGCATCCAGCCCCCAGGCCTTAGATTGCCTACCCCTGGACTAGACCATAAAGGGAAGAAAATTATGAAGAGAAAAAGTAATCAAGGTTCCTGACTGTACTGAACTGTGTAAGAAGTCCAGATAAAGTAGACTTGAGACGCAGGCAAGTCTGAGATGGTGGGCTAAAGATGACACACATGCATCTGTGCTCCCCCTCAAATTGTTTCTATTTCACATTCCTCATAACAGGACTAACTTGGGATGTAGTTCCTGTATACATTTGATATGCCAAATCACAGATGAGTAGTGTCAGGCGCTGGCTAGTACTTGGATGAGTAACAAGCAGAGAACACCAGGGTTCCCCAGGTAAGGCTAATACAAAATCCTTCCTGAAGCAATACTGGGCAAGTTGGCTCAATGGTCTGAGTCTAAAGCGGCCTCCCGAGTTCTTGTGGCAATGATCCTGTGTTCCTCTGTTACAACCCCATTATTTATCTATTTATCTGAAACAATTATGGCCCACCTTTACTTAAGAAATCTGAAAACAGCTAACAGCAATTAGTGAAAACAAATGGAAGATTACACAATTAGTTTAAAAAATGATGCAGACACTCCGGTTGTTTATTGAGGGAAAGCTAACTGAACTGAATTAAAAGAATGGCAAAAAACCAAATAGGAACAATTTTACTCTTACACCATTCTTTTTGAATCACGTGGTATTTTGACTTAATCAGCTGGAAGTGTAAGGATTGAATGACAGTACCTCGAGTAATCCTTGGCTTTTAATATTAGATTACAATTTTTCATTGTACATTTTTACAGAATGTGTGTTTTACTATGAGTATTACTTATATCTCAGAGTGCAGGTCTGATATCTCTTTAACTAAATGGCTAAGCAACTCAGTTTCTGTTCTCTTCCATCAACATGGCAGTATCTTTTCTTTAGAAAACAGAGAAAGTATATAATTCTAGGGTTATTTGTCATATTTTCTATTTAATTACTGAGGAGTTAATGCTTTTTTATATATTATATCCTTTATTGGACCATCTCTAGCTGCTTAATAAAAAAATGCTTTTGGCAACTCTACAAATGCAGGAAATTAAAGTTTATTCTGAATCATCTTCATATCTTCAAGGATTAGCCAATTCCATCAAACTGCGGCTGAACTGAAATAAATGTGTTCAGCTAATATGAGGTTGTTTTGCCTTATCTGTTCACTGCTTTACAAGGATTATAGACAGCTTGAGTGGAATGGAGACAGATCTGTGCCATAACTCATTACCTGTTCTCCATGTAATTTATTTTTGTGGTATTTTCTTTAAACTATACATGACCTATGAGTTAACACTATCTCACTAGGTCCTTTATTGGGTTGACTTAATGAGCATGCATGCACATGTATTTTCTTGTTAACATCTTGTTTCTGTCTCTTTTTGGGGAATGTTAACAATACTAACCTAGATTTTTCAAAAGGAGAATTCTTCTTGAGTTTGTTGTAAATGTGGCTGTCTCTTTCCAATGCATCTCATTCCTGCATCTGTTGATGCTTATATGCATTTTGTCCCATTTCTTATCTAATTTGCAATATTTTAAAGAATATTTTGATGTTTTTTTAAAAGGACTTGAAATTTTTCTTTATAATAAGAAGAACTTGTCTGGAGGCTGCATTTCCAAAAGAAATTTTGTTGTTGTTTTAAAATAGCATCTAGTCATTTGAAGTGTCTACAAAGTCAGAATGTCCTCACACACATTCAGAATGTCCTCCTTTTGAGAAACATTGTACAATAACAAAAAGAAGAAAAGCAGTGTTCTTGGCAGGATGAATGGTACATCATTATGTCATTTGGCTTCAATGGCTTGATTTTGAATGTGTTCATGGTGCTGTTGACCGCCAGGCTGCTAAAAAGTACTTATTACCTATACCCTCCAAAAAAGACAGAGAAGATTTTCAATAGCAGCCTTTACCTATCACATATTAATTACTAGTTGTACAAAATTGTAATTGCAACTAGATTTTGATCTTAACATAGGTTTGGGATATGCTGATCAGATCAGTCTATTGTAGAATACAAACTGCATTCTCTGAGCTGTCTACAGTCTATACCTAATGAAAAACTGCTATGCAGTTTTGAAGATCTTTTGCTTCATTGTAAATAACTAGAAAGATGGATTGCTGTTGTTTTTTTTTACTATGCTACATTTGCATTCAGCTATGAGTGAAAGGTAACAGTATACCAGTATCCCCCTTAAAATGACCAAGAACCTGTTTTTGTATTATGGAGCAGCTTGAAGTACAACCTTACTGTATAAATTTGACTCTGAAATTTCAGTCCAGTAGATATTGTGTTTTGGATGTGAAAGGATATGGATTCAAATTTCAATGTTAATCTAATTTTATTATATAGATCTTGGGCCATCCTGAGAATCATTTTTCCTCTCTTATACATTTATTGTGATATTGAAGAATTTTGCCAGTATTTAGCGTAAGGTTGCTAATTATTTTGATAATCGTACATAAGATTTCTAGTGTTATTTGAAGGCCCTGTTACGGTTTAATCTTTCTGAACCCCTTCATTTTTTTTCTGTTTTCGAATCATTATTTCTAAATTTTAAAACCTATTTTTTTCTTCATCAGGTCACCTCCCCTCACTTTTTTTTTAACACAACAGGTCTAAATTAGTTTAGGATGGGATATCCACCCCCGAAAATTATAACACATAAAACAGATGTATATTGTGCCTTTTTATTAGAACTCTCTATTGCAGGTCTTTAAAATATATTACTCACATTAAATTAGTCTTAAATATAAATCACAGATGTCATATTGATGACATGATTGATTTGTCTGATTTCTAAAAGTGCAAACACTAGCAATAAAAGTTCATTCAAAATGAGTCTGACTTATTTATGCATATGGTAATGAACAATGACTTAAAGCTAAACCCACTAGGTGGACTTGGGTGAGTCACATACTCTCAGCCCCAGAATACCCCATGATAAGGTCACCTTAGGGTCACCATAAGTCAGAAATGATTTGAAGGCACCCAACAACAACAATATCAAGTTCTGTAAACATTGAAGTCATGAATTATCAAAACAATTCACTGAAAGATAGCCTTGCACATTGCATTATACTTTAAAAATTATTTTTAGTTGATGTGCATTAAATTAGAACAGAAGATCACATATTCTTTCAGGACTATTATATATGTTCCAGTGTTTTGATAAAGCAATAGATAAGGAGGAAATGATTTTGTCTTTTTATTCTTTGAATAGCAGTTCAGTTTAATTTGCTGAT
>CM034703.1:219005202-219033998 GCA_020142125.1 Phrynosoma platyrhinos
GTTTTACCCAAATAATCGCGTTCGATGTCCTTTGTGCCGATGCAACAAGTAGTATTTTGTGCAAAGAGAAAGACTGCTGCTCAGTCTAAGGAAGATAGATAGGACTGACATCTATTGATTTTTGTACTCTTTTTTGTGTGATCCACATCATTGACTGCTGTTGAGATGTTTAAAAATTGGTAAAACCCAGAATGTCAGGAAACTGTATGCAGAAGGTTTTGACAGACAGAAAACTGGTTCCTAGACCACCACTTTGGGAGAGATACTTGTGTAGAAACTTACCTTAATCTCAAAGATATAGCCGTGTTAGTCTGTGAAATCAGTATGTAAAGAGATCTTGTAGCAGTTTTGAGACT
Organism: Phrynosoma platyrhinos; assembly: GCA_020142125.1. Classification (NCBI taxonomy): domain Eukaryota; kingdom Metazoa; phylum Chordata; class Lepidosauria; order Squamata; family Phrynosomatidae; genus Phrynosoma; species Phrynosoma platyrhinos. Next base: position 219,005,559 of record CM034703.1, read on the forward strand.
AACAGAAAGAAAGAAGCTGGCAGCATGAGGTTTCATAGATTTAAGTGTACTTCCTCAGATGCATTTAGACCATCTGAGGAAGTATACTTAAGTTTATGAAACCTCATGCTGTCAACTTCTGACTTTCAGTTAGTCTCAAAGGTGCTGCAAGATCTCTCTACATACTGATTACCTTGATCTGTTTATGCTAAGTTCAAGTTTGTCTCATGATTCCCTTGCCATCTCACACAGAGACATATATATGCCTATACTGATGTATACTTCTTCACATAACTTGGTTTGGCTTTGCATTAGGAAGAGTTATTATGCTGAACTGTTTTATTTTTAAAAAAATATATAGAATAGAGTTAGCAATAAGGAACTCCTCTGAGCAAATCTTGCCAAGAAAACCCCAAGCTAGGTTCACCTTAGGATCACCATAACCCGGAAACAGTTGGAAGGCATACAGCACACACCTGAGAAAGCAAGAGGTAAAAGCTAGGGAGCTCTATAAAAGAGAATTAGCAGAATTAATAGTATTTGGGAGAAAATTGCAAGGGTCAGGATCAGCAAGAATGAGACACAGAGAGAACTCAGAAATGTAGTCTTGAAACTTGTGGCTTAATTAACTGTATATGTTAAAAAACATTTTGATTTAAAGCAGTTGTTGAAGGTATGTACATTGTTGTAGGAAAGCAGGTTTGTTTTTATCTATTGTGCATCATGGATATTCACTTCACATCTCAATGTGTAGCTTTCTCCCCCCCCCTTTTTTTTTTTTTTTTTGCAAAATTCTACATAAAATAAGCCTGTGCAACCTCCAAATTAGTAGATATTACAAAATAACCCAGGCACCAAAAGCAGATGCAGTGTGTGTATCCATGCAATGGGAATTGAGACTCCAGCAAATTAGAACTCGTTTTTCAGAGTTCTTCTCAGTGGGAGTTCAGTGGGGAAAAAGTCCTATTTACTTGCCATAAATGATACTATATTTCTTTCAACAACACTCTCTGCAAGTTTGTGTGCATTTCCTTTATTAAATGATAAAATTATTTCTAACTTTAGATTTTAGTGTGCTCCTGCTGGAGGCATTTGATTGTAGAGATCAAGTCTGTGACATTGCCAAAGCAGAGCATTTCTTATCCTTTCTATGTTTGGTGTCACAGGGAGAGAACAATGACTTTTAAATTATTGTTTTAATAGATATTTTAAAATCAAACCATAGTGTTTGCCTTCTCCAGACACACTGCAAGGCTTTGACATATTTCCCAAAAGATTTGCAGCACAAACTGAAAGATATACCAACTTGTGGGCTCCAGGGAGAGAATGTTTGTGGGGTTTTTGGGGGGTGGGGGGTGTAGCTTTAAAGAAAGCATGTTCCAGTAGATTTCTAATGCTCAACAAAGCTGCTAGATTGATAGAGTTTTTAATGAAGTTGTTTACTTAATCAGTGAATACTTGTAATATGAGTAGCAAGGGAAAAGTCCCTGCTTATTTTTGCCAAGGCTATCCAGGCAGATGAGATGAGCCCTCTGCTGAACAAATGATTTCTTGACTACTTGGGTGACACAGGGTTATCCATCAGAGGTGCTATCCCTTTCGCATTGTGACAACAGTGTAAGCCTCGAGTACCATAACCTGGTTTTAAGTAAATGTATTTGAATGGGGAAGTGTTGTATTTGGATGGGGAAAGTTGTACCACTTTCTGCATAAGTGACCTTCTGTAGTGGATAGCCTCTTGACCACACAGTTTTGGAAGGTGGAGAATCATGGTTCAACATCACTTGGACAGTCTCCACATATAGAAGTGGCTCACAAAACTGCCACTTGATGGGAGAAGAATGGCATTGGGGTTGTGGTGAGGGTTACAACGCTCTTCCCTTTTTGCTCCTCAGTTGAGAATGCCTGAATAGGGCTACAGTGGCCCACGACAGACTTCTTAGTTAGTAGAGTGAGCATATCAATCCTACCCTCTCCATTAAAGAGCTATCAAGTTGTCTTCTCAACAAGGACTTCTCATTTGCATGCTTTCTCCAACCATAGAAAGTGAATTCACATCTGGTTCAGTTTGCTTTGATTTCTTCTTTGTAGTGGTACAGATTAGATCCAAAGAGGGTGGGACAAAAGAAATGGGCACTGGAGACAAACAGCAAGGGAGCCTACTGAGCAGATGCTATCCATGAGTCTCCTGGAATTTGGAGCTGATACTAGGTGAGACAACAGTACAAACTGAAATGGAAATTGCTAATACTATTCTAGGAACAGATTCTGTTACAGGGAAATTGCTTCTTTTATTCTAAATGACACAACAGCAGCTTGAATGTTGGGGAGATATGATGGTTTAAGGTACATGGAGTGACTCCTAAGCAAACCCCATTAAGTAGTCTCTGGGGCTTTAGCTTGAAGGCCAATCCATCACTGGGTCCAGCAGTCAACATTGCCTACATATTAGTAGGGTTAGTTGCTATGAGTACTACAGGCATACAGTGCCATGGCTGATACACACACACACACACACACACACACACACACACACTCACTCAACAATGTAATGTGTAATTGGGATTCCTATGTATGTGTATGTGTATATGTCGTGTGTGTGTGTTGGGACCCTTACTTATGTGTATGTGTATATGTGTTTGTGTGTTTGTGTTGTGTATAGGTATATATATATATACACACACACACACTCAACAATGTAATGTGTAATTGCAACCTAAAAACAGGAAATCTCTGAAAAGCAAACTTTAAAAATGCAGCTAAAATATAATTACATAAAATACCATTATTGTATTCTGTGGAAGATCTAATAAAATAAATAAGCAAGAGTTAACAATGTTACTGCAAGAACAATGTTACACCAGAGAGACATAAAAATAAGCACCAGTTGGACCCAGTCTGGGGACAGCATTCTAAAGTTGTGGCATGTCCACTGAAAAGAACCTTTTCCCAGTGATGTAGATTGAGTTGATTGACTTGAACTCAAATCAGACTCAAGTTGCTTCAATGACTCAGCTAAGACTCTCCTCAGCAATAAATGATGCACTGACTCAGCTCAACTCACAACTGGTATATTTTGACTGACCGATTTCCAGGCCTTTATCCAGATACATTGTGGAATGGAAAATGGTTTTCTTCCTTTGAACAATGTTTCCAGCTCAGTGCTTTTTGCCTACTGGTCAAGATAACAGAAGAGGCCTTTTATTTTTATTTTCTGAAGATGCTCACCTGAAGCCCATTGCCTAACATGTTTTCTGTTCTCATCTGAGAAACACAGCCATTCTGTGGGGGTGAATCTTTCCTGCTGCTACTAGAAAAATCTTTAGAAGGCTCCTCTGGTGTGCAGTGGGGACAGGCTTCTGAGTTGGCCTCATTTTTTAAAACACAAAGCACAGTCTATGATAATTTATTTAGTATTACCTAACTTTGTGCACTTTTTCTTGGTTTTCTAATTAATTGAAATTCCAGGTGCCCCCCCATGCATTCACATACCTTACTTACTACCTCCTTTTTTTTTCTGTTAAATTTGGCTCCCAGATTTGAGATTCTACTTGAAACTTGACTTGAAAGTATCTTGCAAGGGCTTGAAATGTGACTTGAGACTTGAAGGCAGAGACTTGAGATGTGACTCAATAATTGGAGTAAAAGACTTGAATGCATCACTGCTTTTTTCTAGCAATCACTGTATCTTGGATGTTACAGAACTCCTAGTAAGAATCTCTGATTATTATTTCAGAGTACCAGCATGCACATGTAGAGTCCGATAAGCTTTCATTTATCCTGATGCCAAGTCATGAATGTCAGAATCAGAATTTAGGCTTGGACTGATAGTTTAGCTATCACTGCAGTTAGAAATGCACCAGTGCTATTTGATCTTAGCAATGGAGCAGCTGAAATCTGGACTAACTTCAATGTCTGAATCATCTTCACAGAGAGGTAGCTCTGTGAACAACCAGGTGGTTCCACAGCATGGATGATAAAGGGCAGGCTATCTTTGCCAAGTTATGGATACCTTTGGTGAAGTAGACTAAGCTTGTAAAAGGTGGTGCCACATAAAACCCAGCATGTTCTGTGACAGAGGAGTATGAGTGCTCAGGTCACAAATTGGAAGTGCATCCCTGCTGAAAGAAGGATGGATAGCATTCACCCAGCTAAACAAATGTCCCACTGTTAGCATCCTCATTTTCTCTGGACTGGGCTGTAGTTTTTTCACTGTCACTAGTCCAATAGTAACCACTGGTTTAGTATTTCTGTTGCCTCATCTGAATTAGATTAGATGTGCAAGAGAAACACAGGTGAGTGTTGTCTGCATATTGATGGCACTTATTCCAAATCTCTGGGTGACCTCTAGATGGAAAGCACCTGTGCATCCTTGGTGTAACCATAAAATGTTGGACACCAATTTCATTGAAACTTCAGTAATAATACTGTGGCCTGAGTTTTTTTAACCCTCTCCTCTGTATACTTCCCATTCTTTCCTCTTGCCACCATAATTCCCTGATGCAGGCATGAGATTTATCAACAGCAATAACTGACAAGTTCTAAGTACTTGTACTGATTTTTGTTTTTTTACAGACCTGCATCAACACTTCACATACATACATTCAACAGGTATAGCTACCATCATCCGTGCATTGGAGAAATGATGTATTTTGGTGAATATCTGTCTGTGTCACACATCTATTAGAGGCACTGAGCATCTGTCAGAATAAAGAAGATGATAACCCTATTCACCACTGAAGGCTATAAGTGGTTTTTCAAGGGCTTCTGTAAGCAGAAGGTCAAGGCTTTTACCAGGAAATGTGGAAATATGTAGAACTGTTAAGTGATTATGTTTTCTGAGTGGACAGGAAATTAGATTATGCTTTCTGTGATGACTATACTATGCTTCTCCATTTTACTAAAGCTAGAGATAAAAGTGCTAATTCAAGTGATTCCCACCCCGACCAAGAATCGGGGTTGTGGTTTTTTCCAAGATTATTGGTTCAGTAGGTGAGTAATGAGCACAGTCCATTAAATAATGAGCACAGTCCAGTTGTGTACCTGCTTGTGTATGTGAAAGTCACCACTCCCTGTCATGGAGGCATAAACTATGAGGACTTTATCACCATGCGGCATGCATCCTCCTCTCGTGATTAAATATAAAAGGTGTAAAAGCAGCACTTGCACAGGCTTTCCTAAAACTTTATTACACAGGACACAATCCCATGAATAAAGCAAATTTAATTCCATCAATATACCACAATATACCATCAATATACCAGACGACGTCCCCTGACATCGCCATTATCCCGCAGTTAACCCATGAATAAAGCAGCAAAAGCATGCCACTTTTTATTCATGGAAAAATCCCAAAAATAAAAAGTGGTGTGGTTTTGCCACTTTATTCACAAGTTAACTGTGGGATAATGGCAACGTGGGGAACGTTATCTGAAAATCATCCTGCTCTTGCAGAGTATTGATGGGATTAAATGCGCTTTATTCATGGGATTGTGCCCTATGTAATAAAGTCCTAGGAAAGCCTGTGCAAGTGTTGCTTACACCTTTTATATTCTGTTTTTGGAAATGGAGGTTGCAGCATTTTTGCTTGCCACCTCCAGTTAATTGGGATGGGGGAATAAAGTAAATGAAACTTTTAATAGTAATTGCCATGCAGGACTGTCAATTCTTAGCATTTAGAATGCTTATGAAGATTTGGAGATATCATAGCAATTCAGCCAATGCAGAGCTCTTTAATATTACTGGAACTATTGTTTGTGTGATGTTATGTCCCTTTTCCACCATTTTTTTTTTGTGTGTGTGTGTTTGATATATTAGCATGTTTGCACCAATTGACTCTAGATTATTTGTTGATTTACAATCACCCAAGTGGGAGAGAGGGGGACAAGAAGCAAACACACAAGATGGGGGGGGGTTGCAGACTGCCAGAAATAGTGCAAATTGAGTCTACTTTAAGGGTTAGGGTTAGGGAATCATGGGAACTATATTTTATTGTGGCACCAGAGCTCTCTGACAGAGAAGGCTCAATGTCTCAGGGGAAAAAAACAATTCCCATGATTCCCTAGCACTAACCCTAACCCTTAAAGTGGACTCAATTTGCACTATTTCTGGCAGTCTGCAACCCCCCATAGTTTCCATGTTGTATATCTCATTTATGAGATTTAATATGTTTAACGTAATTAGAATATGAACTGTTACTTGGTAGCACATGAAATCAATTTGCTGCATTTGTCAAGTCTAAAACAGTGTGAAAATTCTCAGAGGCATTGTGCTCTTTTTCTAGCTGTCAGTAATGGACACTCATTAATACCATTACAGTTACCTATTTTGCTAGAGTAGCTTAATCAAAATGTATTTTATTTAAAAAGACTTGGTAATGGAGATCAATGGCATAAGTCACTTTTTGGAGGCACATGTATCTGAGATACAGGCAAAGCTCTATCTCATTCTACCTTGCATCTCTAAATTCCCCAGTGTCATCTTACAGTCCATGTGCTGTTTTTGTGAGGCTCAGCTGTGTAATTTCTACCTTCCTGCAGGCAGTGATTCTTACAAGCAGACAATTACCAGTGTCAGCAAACATGTGGCTATGGTTCACTGTATGATTAGCTCTTAATATTTTGTTAGAGAAGTAATTTGAACACATCAATGTGATTGGAGATAAACCATTACTAAAGCATGTCATGCCAGACTGTCTTAAGTTTAAAGCAGTTGAAGAATGTTGTCCCTCCTTTGCTATTAAATCAACGCACAACGCCAGACTGTCTTAAGTTTAAAGTGGTTGAAGAATGTTGTCCCTCCTTTGTTATTAAATCAATGCACAAAAAGCACAGTTAGGATTTTTAATTTTATCAGGCTGATATAAGAACCCATCTCCCTACTACTATTGCTTTTGGGTAGCAGTGATTCTTGTCTTTTACCACATTCCTTTCACTTGATCATTTGATCCCCTGCACAGGTAAACCTCTGGCAGAGATTGTGTCAGTAATGGCTTCTGTCAGACCTCTTTACTGTCCCTATGAAATATATTTGGCACTGGATTGGTAAATGCTGTGGTAAAAGTGAATGGCTATGATAAAAAGATGTATTCCATTGTTTTTAACTATTTCTCTCCCGTTTAGATGTATGTTTTAAACCCTTTTAATATTGTGAACAGTTTAATTCTATTTTGATGTTGATTTTCTATGATTTTAACTATAGTTGGCCCTTTGGATCTGTGGAGGTTTGGTTCTGGAAGCCCCCATAGATAATTAAGAACACTAAGAATTGCACCCCATTTTATTAAATGGCAGCAACATGAATGTGTATGTTTCAGCATGTCCACGTTCACGTCACCACTATTTAATAATATGGGACATAATAATCAATGAATGATCAAATTCATGTCTCTGAAATCCACAGCTCAGAAGAGCCAGAGACAGCCTTTGCAGTCCATCTGTCTTATTCAACTGCTTCTTTTCATGTTATACCCACTTGCCACTTTGTTTAATAGAAATGTGGTATGTAAGGCACAGGTTCTCATCCAGAATAAAGGGGTGAAGAGAGTATTTGCTGCTGCAGCTCTTACTGAGATGGCGAATTATGAGTCTAGAGCTGGAGGACACCCTCAGCCTATGTGTAGGAGACTGAAAGGGATTAAGGAGGGTAGGAATAGTGTTGGTGGTGGTAATCTGAAATGAACAATGCTATTTAAGAGCAAGGAAAGTCCCCTCCACTCAGATAGTTCTGGCAAAGAGGAAGATGAGATAATAAAATCAATAGAAAGAGTTTAGGGAAGCCCTCTGCAAGTGAGCTATTCAATCAAAACTTGACAGTGGTAATCTGGCTCCTTCCCAGCGCCTGTAAGAAGGAAGCAGGAGAGAAAAAAGAAGGTTGTAGTAGAAAGGCAAAGGTCTGGTTGAAGAGATGGGCAGAGCTGGACCTAAAAGTGGGTGACCTCAGATTCCAACATGGACAGAGCCATTCCTTTTGTCTGTTCAGAGCCCTTCAGCTGTGGATTTCAGATTCTTCCCAAGGGACTTCCTTAGTTCAGAAGTAACAAACAAGAGCTGTCTGTTCATCTTACTTTTATAGGCTGGAATCCAATAAAGTTTTCCTGTTGATAACAATGCTTCTGTTGTTGGGCCTAGGAAGAGTACAAATTCTCTTCCTCCTCCTTGCAGGTTTCCATATGCCCTGAAAACCTGCTTTTGAAGTTTTAAGGGAAGAAAAGGATGATCTCAACTGTTTATCTGGTTATTTCATCAGACACACAACTTATAACAGAATGGGGTGGGATACTTAGTATACCAGCATGATATAATCATAACTTACTTTCCCCATGCAACTATGAAGGAGGATACACTTGGCTGGCCTATATGTATTGAAAGCTTGGTCATCACATGTACCTTGTTCAAAACTTGTTGAACAAACCCTTCTAGCTGAGGACCTATGGTTGGTGTTGAGATCAGAAGGGGGGAAAAAGAATGTGAGGGTTCATGAAATCATTTCATAATGTCACTGTCTGTTGGGTGTGGAAAGATGTCAATGTCATCCATGTGGAATGATTAGGTAGAGCTTACCTAAGATTGGCATGTGCCCAATAGAAAATTCCAGAAGAATCTATGTATATATTGTCAGGTTTCTCATAGTGCTATATGACTACACAAGCTGTTATACTGCTGTGAACAAGACCAGAAAGAAGAAATAATAATTCTGAAAATAATTGTAACAATATTTTTACTTTTAAATAGCATGGAAAGACAACAGTCTAACACTGCTTTGAAGGTGTGGAACCCCCCACCCCCATGCAGCTAGATCCAAAGGAATGCTGCACTATAATACACTCATAAATATAGTCACTCCATGAGGGGTAGGATGTTTGCAGCCCGCTAGTTGCTGGACTAAGCACCTTTAGCCAGGATAGTCAGTTGGGAGGAATGTTGGGAACTCTAGTTCAGTGACATCTGAATATCTTCACGAGTCTCATCTTTGCATTAAATAAACTTTCTGTCCCACTCCCTCATTGACACTCCCTGAAACTTCTCTGTCCCCTTTGGAGCAGGTCTCTTGTGGCCATGTGGAAGGAAGTCAAAAACACAGTGAAATAGAAAAAAAGGGCTTCTACGCCCTAGTGAATGAGAATACTCCAAGCCATTAAGCTGGATAACTTTTTTGGCAAGTGATCATCTACCACTTCACTTCTCTCACCCCTTTGAGGATTCCTATGCCCAGTTACTTTTCTGTTGGGTCTATTATGTAATCAATGAGATAACAGATGTCCTATCTGGCAGTAAGCAGCTATTTTCCCCCTAGCATCAGAGAGTTTAACTGAGTAATCACTGTGATGTTAAAATACCCAGGAGACTTTGTGGTTTTTGTAGCTAATTTAAAACAGGTGCAGTAATCATTATATTGCCAAGTCTTTTAATTATTAAGGATTGTTTTAATAATTATGCAAGAAACCCATACTTTGATTTCTTCTTCCTTGCTGCCTTCTCCACTCTGAGATAGAGTATTCAATATTATCATTATATATTGATATTTTGTACTTCTAGGAAGACAACTTAATAAAATGTGCACGTGCTGATACAGATAGAATACTACAACATACAGCCAGAGAGGAAATATTGTTAACCAAAAGAAGAGAGAATATATTGGGGCAATGGGACTATTTACCCTAACTCAATATCTTTAGACTGCATTGTATATATTTCATCTTTCAATTACCGGTTAACTTGCTTTATATCCAAAATTTGACTACCGTTACTACATTAGCATAATATTTTCTACATGGCCAAATCTTTATAAAATTGTAAGATAGTATAGTATGTTTTGTTTCTATATTCTTAGTGTATTAACACTAGTATGCAAATTCTTACACATTTTCCTACAGTACCTTATCTGCTTGAATGAATATTTCTAATTATAGATCTGTAGCTTTTACTAACGTTAGCACTGATTGGTTTTGATATATGATAGGAATATTATGTTAATATAATAATAGTAATCAAATTTTGGATATAAAGGGTAATGGTTGGAAATGAATACAGGTTTGTCCTTTAATACTTATTTAATTTAATTTCTTCCACAGATCAGGACAAGCATAGCTTTCTTCAGCATAAAACAATAATCATGTAGTTAAGCAAATACATTTGGGGAGGGGGTTTCACAAAATAATTAACTTGAAAAGCTGGGCTAACATTAAATACTAAATATTGGGCTTTGTATGTAGATTGGGACCTCAGAATTATGGGTGTCTCTAGCATTAAGATGTGTAAATAAAATGAATGTGTCTTCAAGGTGACTTATTAGCTTATGGCAACCAAATGGATTTTAAAGGGTTTTCCTGATCAAGGAATTTTTAGATGTAGTTTATCATTCTATTCTGATGAATATAGTCTATGGCACTTGATATTTCCTGGATATCTCCCTTGTAAGTATTGATCACTCCTGATCCTGGTAGGCTTCCAAGATCAGATGGGATCTGGTGCTTTTAAGGCATTTCCTCCAAAATATTTCAGTTTAGTTCACATTGGAGCCTCATAGTTATGAGGGTCCAGCATAGTGATCTGTAAATAATAAAGTAAATAAAAATAATTTTACCAAACTATTTGCTTATAATATTAGAACAATATGGCAATAATACCTTTGTGGCTGCTCTTTTTCACCATTACCATTTGCTTAGTCAGTTGTTCTCTGGCACAGGCACCTATGTCAAGAGGCACTGGCATGTCTCTTGGACAATACACAGAGGTGTCCAATGTGGTGCTATACTTTCCTCTCAGTATAAGAGTAAAGCAGAAGCATTTCCTTTTGGGAAGGAACAGCAAGTACTGTATGCATTGACATTTCTGGCCTAATGTGCAGCTGTAAGATGCACGGAGGACTTGCAAGAAAAACATGGTAAACTATTGAGTTATGTCTGAACAAACAATCTTTATATACTCAGGGAGAGAATCAAAGGATGCCATGTCAGGGGCATCACTTGGGGGTGTGAGGAATATGGGATGCATCAGGTGACACCCTAAGGGGTGTGTGACACCACTGATCCCCAAAGTCTGCCTTTTGGCAGAAACAGGCTGTGGCATTTATCTGCAGCCATTTAAAACACTGGAGCTCAGTGGAAGGGAAGGCATGATTGGGGCGATGCTCAGTGGGCAGATAAAGAGGCTTCAGGTATTTTATTTATTTATTTATTTATTTACTCTTTTAAAATTTTCTTTCAAGCATTGCATCTTATCAAATAGTCACTTTAACCACATAAAGGTAAAGGTATTCCCCGTTGACAAGGTTGTCAAGTCGTATCTGACCGTAGAGGGTGGTGCTCATCTCTGTCACTAAGCCGAAGAGCCAGCATTGTCAGAGACTACTCAGTGATCATGTGGCCAGCATTATTTCACAGAACGCTGTTTACCTTCCTACTGAGAAGTGGTACCCATTATCTACTTGCATTTGCATGCTTTCAAACTGCTAGGTTGGCAGAAGCTGGAACTAGTGACGGGAGCTCACTCCATTTGGCACCTGGGCCTTGAACTGGCAACCTGCTGATCTTGCAAGTCAGCATCTTAACCACTTGAGCCACCACGACCCTTGATCACAAAGTAGTCTCTGACAATGCTGGCTCTTTGGCTTAATAACGGAGATGAGCACAACCCCCTACGGTTGGACATGACTTAACAATCTTGTCAACAAGGAATATCTTTGCCTTAACCACAAGGAACTATGTAAATACAAATACATTTATGCTATGCATATGATATTATAATTTAAAGATATAATTTTCATTTTCCTAGTTTATGTTACAACTATTTCCATTACATTCAGTGATATACATGAATTACAATTTATGAGTAACATTAGTACAAAAAACATTACTAAGGATTCTGTATAGGAGGATAAATGAGTGGGTGATATCAACCTTAGTGATGCCTTGCCTTGCTTCTTTGTATGCTTGCAGTAAACTTGAAACACTTGTTTGCATGTTGATTTAATGAGTATCTTGCACACAGTTGAAGCATTTTGATACTACTTTAACTCCCACAGCTTCATTCTGTGAAATCTTGCGATGAGTAGTCTGGTGCATTATTTCGAGGTCACTGATAAACAGCCCCACAGCAGGGAATTCCAATTCCATAGAACAGAGGCATGGCAACTAAAGTAGTATGAAACTGATATAGCTGTTTTAAGGCAGACACAGTCTTTGTTATTGGCCAATTACTTTGAAATAAGACACAAGAGAAATGAAAGCTCAATTCTACTGAGGCTTTACCCAACATTTGTTGCTAATTTAAGTTTTCAGTTAACCTCTTACATATAAACAAATCAATAGTTCAAATTAATTAAATGGTTCTTTCTCAGGGTAATGTATTGTGTAAACATGCCTTCAGTGACAGAAATTGGCAGAAATATAATTAATGAAAACTAAACATCTCCAGAGTAAAAAAGTAGATAATTTTATAACATACTGTGATATCTATTTCAATATAGCATTAGGAAAGAGAAATATCTAGCTTAATGGCATCCAAATATGATGTAATGGACTCTAATTAGCCAATTAAGAGATACAAAAAATTAACACAACTGGAGTGATAATCAATCAAAGGGTAACATATATGTACTAATTTAAAACCTCTAATTACTTCCAAATATGTTTTTATTTGTACACTGTAAGAATACAGTGATTATTTTCTTGCATCTTGTATTTTTCCACAGTGTAGAAGTAAAATTCATTTGATAGAAGGATTTTAGAAGTGGACTTCAGGACATCTGTCTTGCTTTTTTTGTGTTGTATTTTTCAGTCTAGTGTACATACATCAGTTTTCTGTTTCTCCAAAAGCCTCTGAAGCATGTGAGATTTCACTCCCTTGAGTCTGAACTGTCTTCCTTAGCTCAGCTTTTAGTGGCTTGTTTTGTTCCTGCAGCAGTGCTAGGATTTGTCAGTCTTTATCAGAATGGGTAGAACTTCTACCACTGTTACATGCTGCCATTTGTATATCTTAGTAACATGGTGTTCACTCAAAAGAAATCATAAGAGAGTCATCTTCAGTAGGACCTTTTATTCATTTAGCTTGTATGTCTCAGGAATCACGCTAATGCTTTGTCACAAATGAGCAAGCTTAACCAATCCACATATGTAGATGACTGTTTTGCTTACACCTCTTATATTGGTGATGAAGAAACACAGAATGAATGTTATCCAACAGCGTACATTTCTATAGTCATGTTTAGTTTCTGAATATTTTATATGCCCCTCCCTTCCTCAGGTATCTTGGGTCTCACTATTTTCATCTTTCAGTCCAATGAAATGAGGTGGAATGGCTGCTGATGAAACCCATATGAGTAATCGAGAGATGAACAGTCCTAAATATTACAAAACAGAAGAACTGCAAGAATTGGTTGTAATAGTTGCTGATGGAATCTATCAGACAGAAGTACTTACTGAAGCAGCCATGTGGAAGATACCACAAAAAAGCTTCCACACAATAGAAGCTTGACCCAGTTTGAGTTTGATCAATATACTGGAGAGCTCACACTGTTCATCCCTGAACTCATGGGTAGAGCCTACACTGTAATACTGGATGACGCTATTCATTTCTAGTGCTGTTCTTGGAGAAATTCACTAGGTTTTACATGATTACCATTCCAATATGATGTACTGCTATTACCATGCTGAATCATTTCTAGTAGTTCATGTGTGACCTGTCGACTGTGCAAATTGTCCTTATGTGCCTGCAACCACCATCCTTTTCTCAGATCCATATCTCGGTTAAGAATAGAAACAGTGTGCACTTGGGCAGAATTTCAGAGCTGGCACTATAGACACAGTAGAGTCTATTTTGATTATCAAAATGCTTCATGCCTCAGTAATTCTTGCAGAAATTCTCCTTGTTACACCAATAGTATTCTCTCACTGCTGAATATCTGGAGCTAGTAAGCTTCACTTTCATTCAATAACAAATATGTGACTAGATTTGAGGTGGGCATATTTACATTCATGACCACTATAGTACCACTTTACTTTTGAAATTACTTTATATGCAGCAGTAGCAGAATCATGAATCACTTATATATCTCATTCATTAGGCAAATAATTTATATGTAACCTTGATGCTTGTGTTTTGCATGTTTCGCTAAAACATGGAGGGATTCCTGCATCTGAAATCATGGTAATTTGCAAAATAGTTTCCAAAATATCTTCAGAGCAGTTCATGCTTGCAAAAAAATATTGCAGCTTTCCCATCTTTGTCATGGAAAGGATAAGACATGGAACATGTGCTGTTTGTTTAGATAGTCTAAATTTTTAGGTTGGCTCCTTAAATAGTATATTTTTATCAAGCATTTTTAGGTAGGCAGAATAATTATTTGAGAAATGGTCTTTAAAAGCAAAGGAAAAACCAAGAATTATGCATTATTTACTCTTGAATCCAACACTTAACAATTGGAGACCTCTTTGAAATAGAAATTCTAGCACTTGTTTAAAAGAAAAATACCCTAGAAGTAGCTTGCAAATGAAAAAAATATACATATTATTCTTTCAATATACAGAAATGTTCCAGTCCTCCTTGATAAAAATAAAAAAATTAAAATCAGAAGGCTTTCATGTTTTCTCTCTTCAGGCTGTTTTCTAGAAGAACAGTTAAATCTCAGAATATTGTATTTTGTACTATTATCCAGTTTGATTCTAGCAACCATCCTGATTAACAGCATTAATATATTCTATATTTTCCATAAATATTATATGCTAATTCTTTTGTTTGTATTTTTGCACAAACAAAATCCTGAAGTATGAGTAGGGCTAAAATTTGAATTTGCTGTGTGCCTCTAAATCATTTCTGACTTATGGTAAAGGGGGGCATCATAGGGTTTTCTTAGCAAGATTTGTTCAGAGGAGATTTGCCATTGCATTCCTTGAAGGCTGAGAAAGTGTGATGTGCCCAAAATTACCGAGTGAGTTTCCATGGGTAAGTAGAGATTTGAACTCTGGTCTCCCAGTATCCTAGTCCAACACTCAAACCACTATACCATACTGGCTCTTTTTTAAAAAATCAAAAGAAACCCTTATGTTTCTGCAGAGTTTGGGGATGATCACTGTAATTATTCAGTCTTCCATGAAGTCATGAAACATGCTAAGATTTGCATTCCTAGTTCTATGTACTTGATATTCTTGGTAAGTAGTAACCGTCTCCTCTCCCTTTGGACTACTCTTACTGCTTCAGGACAATTGATTTTATAATGGAGTAAGATAGGAAGCACATTGTTAAAGGCAGTTGCAGAAATGAAACAAACCCACTGTAAACCATAAGCGAATCCTGATCTGGAAGTTCCACTGCCAGTTCAGCCTGCTACATAATTTACAGCCTAATCCACAGGATTTGTGCTGCTGGCACAACACTTTGAAGATTCCTGTGCTAATCTCATTTGACAATTTTACTTCTAGTCATTAATATTCATAATTCTTTAAAACTCTGGCATATTTTAAGACCTCCACACATTCTTGATTGTGAGAGAATTTTAACTGAATTACAAGATGTTATTCTTTAAAGATTTGATTGGATCTGACCTTAGCTGAACTTTTATCAAATGAAAGCTGCTTTTCTGTTTGCAGTCATTTCTTTAAGGTTATAGATGGCTTTCATTTTTTTAAAGTTCTATTTATGAATATCATGACAAAAATATAGTTTTTAGAAAAGTTACTTTCCAGAAATCCACCAGCTGACATGGCCAGTGACAGGAGACTCTGGAAATTATTGGCATAAAATAACTTTTATATACTTTACAAACAGGAGTATTTGTACTTGCATTTTCTCTTTGATTTTACTGATACTAGAATCTCATGTCTAGCTATTGCTTTGAATGCAAGGGTGGTGTAGTGGATTCAATAATAATAAAGGTTGTTTCACTTGTCTTGTTGTGCTTCTCTAATGTTTTTCAAAGATAATTTGTCTTCAGAGAAGCACTGAGTTTTCTTGTCACTATAAATTCAACCATTCAGGATAAATATAATTTTACTGTGTTTCTAGTAAATATTCCTTACAGTCAGAGTGAAAGGCAAAATTGCCTTTAAATGTTTTGCAGTTTCTCAGAAGACTTAAAAGTCTGGATAGGAAGACATCTCTTTATTATAAATTTCAATTTTTGAGGTGTTTTTCTGCTCCATTCTGTTGTCGGAATGTCAACAGTTTTCTTTAGTATCAATTTCACATGATTATTTCTTTATACTTGTTAGTTCTTTCTGCCACTCTCTTGTCTTAACTTGACTTGAAGACTGGAGCATTTCCATTAATGACATGTGGTGGCACTTTCCTTTATTGTTCACTGATGACTTTCTGACAGGGATAGATGATGTGCTTGGAGTTCCCCAGAAATTGCGATGCTATCTCTGAAAGGAAGAGCTTTGAAACAAGCCTAGTTATGGATCTGCCAAACTGACAGTTTCTTTCTTTCTTTCTTTCTTTCTTTCTTTCTGCAACACACATGGAGAGTGGAAGCTCTTCATCATTGTTATGCTCGATTTAACATTCATGACAAACTATGAAAACAAAACAAAATCCTTGTTGAGTCTAAGAAGGCTCATTATATCATTGGAATCAATATATTAGTACTAATTGATGATATTGCTCACATTTGAGTGATGATGTTCTAGTAATTATTTACTCTTATAAATGACACTCATTCTGGAGGGGCATTTAGGACCCAAGTACTGCTGCTTCATACCTACTCCTGTTGATAAATAGAACAGATGTGACAACAGTGGTCCACTCACAGAACAGTTTTCTTACCCTTGGAACTATCCAGGGACCAAAGAGACTTCCAAAAATGGGTGGGACAATCCCAAAACAATACCAGAGGAGCGCAACAGTTCAGGTGGCCTTTAACCTGCTTGGTCTCCCTCCCTCCCTCCCTTTTTTGGCAAGAAAAAAAGTGTGGTCTGCAGTGTCTAGAAGGATTAAAGTCCACAAATTCACTATTGGGACTGCATGTGGCCCCAGAGCTGTAACATATAGCCTCTACTCTAGAGGTGGGCAAAGGGCACCTCTGAACTAGAGGCTATATGGTACAATGTTTCATGGACTGCTTTTCTCTTCTGTGCAAATTAAATTGACAGAACAATGAAAAATGCTACATTTGAATCTTAAACTTATTCCCACAGTTCTCCCCTTGTGAAATCAAATTATACTGTGATCGTATGAACTGGTAAATGCCACATTTGAAAAATCTATTTGGGGGATTTTGTTGTGAGATTGTTTGAAATGGCAGGCCTGTGTGCCCTGTGCTTTATATAGATCCAGCTAGAAGTGTTCAGCAGTTGGGAAAACCAATGTTCTGATATCTTCTAACTAGGCTCAGCAGACATTTCCTCTATTGAACCCCAAATCTGTGACAAGTAAAAGAATTCATGAGGACAGTGAAGCACCTGCTTGCATTAAGTGCCAAATGGTGAAATTTCTGTTAATCATGAAATCAGAAACATGGTATTTACTTCAAAGGCTGCCTATACATCACTGGAGAATTTAAGAAAATAAATGGTGTTGACCAAAATATTCCAAGGGCATGTTCCAGGGGCATCTGACCCTGCTTCTGAAATGAATGAATTATTCTTTTCCAAAGCCAGTTTCCCCTGGACTCCACTGGGTGAGACAAGGAGAAACATTGTCTCAGTAGGGAGTTGCAGACATTAGAACCCTTATACAGGGTATCCATGCTTGCAGTGGAGTTGGTTCTGCCTCTTTAGAATCATTGCCTGTGGCTTTTAAATGACCTTTATTGTTGTTGTGTGCTTTCAAAGCATTTCTAATTTATGGCAAAGTGAAGGTTGACATGAAGATTTTGAAAACTCTTTAATGCCGGTACTGATTGACTGCTTTGCCAGATTTTATTTCCACTCTTTGATTATCTTCTTTGTATATGTTAGCTTTCTTGGTTTCTTTCTTTTTAATTTTCACTACTGTGCTTCTGTTTACACCAGGGGTAGGCAACCTTTCCCCTTTAAGGGCCGAGGGACTTCAGCTCCCAGAAGCCTCAGCCATGTTGGCCAATAGTCCCATGTTGGCCATTAGCTCCTGGGATTCTGGGAGCTGAAGTCCCTCAGCCCTTAAAGGGGAAAGGTTGCCTACCCCTGGTTTACACTGTCACACTTAGTTACTATAATTTTTGTTGTTGATAACTGCCTTTGAGTGGACTTGGACTCATGGCACCATGTGGATGAGAAATTTCCAAGATTCTCTGTTCTGAACCTCTCTGCTCAGGTCCTGCAAGTCTTTCCTGATCAAGACTAACCATCTGGCATGTGGTTGTCCTGTCTTTCTACTCCATTCCATCTTTTCTAGCATCATTGCCTTTTCTAAGGATTCATTTTTCTTCATGAAGTGGCCAAAGTACGACAACTTCAATTTAGGGGGGTTGCAGACTGCCAGAAATAGTGCAAATTGAGTCCACTTTTAGGGTTAGGGTTAGGGTTAGGGTTAGAGAATCATGGGAACTGTATTTTATTGTGGCACCAGAGCTCTCTGACAGAGAAGGCTCAATGTTTCAGAAAAAAAAGCAATTCCCATGATTCCCTAGCACTAACCCTAACCCTAAAAGGGGACTCAGTTTGCACTATTTCTGGCAGTCTGCAACCCCCTTTAGTCATCCTGGCTTCCAGATATAGTTTGGGCTTAATGTATTCTAGAACTCATTTGTTTGTCGTCTTGGCTGTCCACAGTATATTCAGTTCTCTACTCCAGCAATACAGCCCAAATGAGTTTATGTTCTTTCTATTGGCTATTTTTTACTGCCCAGTTCTCACATCATTACATGGTAATGGGGAATATGATGGCTCGGATTATCCTCACTTTAATATTCAGAGTTACACTTTATGATCCTGTCCTTTTCTTTCATAGCTGCCCTTCTCAATCCTACTGTTCTTCTGATTTCTTGACTGCAGTCTCTATTCCAGGGGTAGGCAACCTTTCCCCTTTAAGAGCCGAGGGACATCAGCTCCCAGAAGCCTCAACTATGTTGGCCAATAGTCCCATGTTGGCCGTTAGCTCCTGGGATTCTGGGAACCGAAGTCCCTTGGCTCTTAAAGGGGAAAGGTTGCCTACCCCTGCTCTATTCTGATCAATATTTGAACCAAGATTATGGTAACTCCTTAACTATTTCAATTGGCTTGTTGTCTAGGGTGTATTCTTGTAGCTGTTCTGTTATTATTTTTTTAGTTTTTTAATGTTCAACAATAATCCACCTTTGCACTCTCCTCCTTTGACCTTCAGTAATTGCTTCAGCTCCTTATTTGTTTCTGCTAGTAGTATTGTGTCAACTGCATATCTCAGGTTGTTAATGTTCCTTCCACCTATCTTCACTCCTCTTGTTTCTGAGGCAAAGCTTGTTCTGTGTATGATGTTTTCTGCATACAGGATGAATAAATAGAGTTATAATATGCAGCCTTGCCTGACCATTCTGTTTTTCCATATTTATTCTGATGGCAGGCTCTTGATTTGAGTACAGATTATACATCAGGACAATCAGATGTTGTGGCACTCCCATTCATTTAAGTCAAGTCATAGTTTTTTTGTGATCTATGTGCAGTGCACCCACCCCAAGTGCAGGCTTGCCATCTGTGGTTTGAGTTTCAACAGGAGCATACACCCATTGAAAAGAATGGGACTTAAGGTCCCACATTTTTTTGCTATTCACGGTGGGGTCCAGAATGGATTCCCTGTGGATAACAAGGGTGCACTGTAGTCAAACGGTTTGCTGTAGTAAATAAAGCACATGCTGATTTTCTTCTGGAATTCCCTGGCATGCTCCATTATCCACCACATGCTTGCAATGTGATCCTTTCCTGGAACCAGCTTGCACCTCTGGGATTTCATGTTCCATGTATGGTAGGAGTCTTAGCAGTAGAATTTTTAGCATGTCTTTGCATAGGAAATTAGTCTGATGGCTCTGTAATTATTGCAATATTTTGTTTCTCCTTTTATTATGGATGGGAATATATATTGATTACTTCCAGTCTGCGGGCCACTGCTTTATTTTCTGTATTTCTTGTGAGATTTTAGTTAGAACTGAGCTTGATTCTTTCACTGTGGATTGTAGCAGTTCTGTTGGGATGTAATCTGTTCCTGGTGATTTGTTCTTTCCTGTTGTTCTGAGTGCAGCTTTCACCTCATTTTAATAATTTGGGGTTCATCTTCATAAGTTTCTTCTTCCCATGTGTCTTCCAACCTTTCACATGTTTATGTAGCTCTTCAGTGTAGTCTTTCTATCTTTTTCTTTAGTTAATCAGGGTCATGTATTATGTTCCCATTCAGAACATAGAGCACCCCACCCTTGGTCTGAATTTCTCTTTAAATTCTCTGATTTTGTGGAAGAGGTCTTTTGTTCTTCCTTTTCTGTTGTTGGCCTGTGTTTCTCTGCATTGATTGTTGTAGTGATTCTCTTTATCATTCCAGGTTCTGGTTGTGTTTCTGTTTCCCCTCCCTTTTGCTTCTTGTCTTTCTTTAGCTACTTGTAGCATTTCATCTATCATCCACTGTTCCTTCTCCTTCTTTTAGACCACGGATAACATCTTTTTGCGTCCCTCTTTAACTGTGCCCCTGACTTCTGTCCATAGTTCTTTTGATTCCCAATAAAATAGTGTGAATCTATTCCTTACTATCTTTGAATTCTGTTGGGGTGTTCTTTAGATCAGATTTTGGCAGTCTGATTTCCATCTTCTAAGGCAAATAGGTGCTTTGAAGGGGGCACTACCTTACTCCTTAATGCTGACTCGTTTATTTATGGTTTTAGACCACATTGAGCCTCAGTTAGGAATTTAACAAATCTGCTCCTTGTCAGAGCATCATTCATCTTTCTCCATATTCAGGAACAACATTTAAAAAGAAAGTTTAAGTTAAAGTGAAAAACATTTTAAAATTTGTTAGTCAGAGAAAGATTTGTAATTCACTCATTACACTTTGGAGCTTATCACTTGGAGTTTTAAATCGAATCAAGTCTCCTGGCCTGCAGCCAGAAGGCGGGATGGAGGCAGGGATTAATGCATGCTAAATTGCCACCAAATTGCTGGCCAGGTCCCAGCCAGGCTCAGCCGGTGCTTTTTAGAAACTGGAAAGCAATCTGATTTCTAAAAAGCACCGGCTGAGCCTGGCTGGGACCTGGGCTGATGATGGCTGGTGATTTGGTGGTGATTTAGCATGTGATAATCCCCACCTCCATCCTGCCCCCACCTGCAGCCCTGGAGGCTTGATTCAATTTAAAACCCCAAATGATAAACTCCTTTATTTCCATATTATTCCCTTAATAGTTTAATCCAGTGATGTTGTGAGGGAATGTCAAGTCATTCAGCCAATTTTTATGCAGGAGGAGGAGGGGAAGAGAAGGATTGGCTGTGCAAAATGCCTTCTGCTCATACACATTGGATGCAACCCTTTGCCAATTCAGGTGGACAGAACAATTGAGAAACTAAATACAGACACAGACACCACTCATAGTGTAATGCCAGTTCTTTCTAAAAAATGTAGGCAATTGACTCCTAGATTTAACAAAACTATTCATACTTTATTTGCAGTTCCTCATTGCAATAGCAAACCCCTGTAATTCACAGGCATCTCTTTTAAATGCTGTGCTATTTTTTTTAAAATAAATTTGCTGACATTAGTGTTTATTTAAAATACAGCATAGGTTAAGTTGTCTAATCAGTAAGTGTTGTTGTAGTCTGCTTTAAATGAAAAGGAAGATGCCTTGAATCTGTTTAAAATGTCTCTCTGGAATTTCTCTGAATACAAATGGTGTCATGTGGCCATTATAGCAGGTATTTTATTGTCCTCTGTCTTTAGATTGTTGCAGGAGATATATCCAAGGGAAATACGGACACCCATAATAACTGGTGTTATTTTCTCTTTTTTTTTCTGTGTATAAAAATACATCACACAGATTGGCCCTCTGGGAACCTTTAACAGGAATAGCAGGTGCTATCAGAGGCCTATACCCAAAGGACAAAGCCATAAAAATAAGCCCAGAGCATTTAATTAATGGGTTTAAAGGGGGGAAATGTTGCAGAATGAATTTCAAATAAACTGAATATTTTGCTCTTTTACAAATGATAGGTTGGCTTAGAACTTGTCTCTTCAAAGAGAAAGACATCAAGAAAATACAATAGCCTGTAACATAATATATGTTTTGGAAAAGTGTAAATATGAAACATTTGCTCTTCCAGGTCATGTTAAAGGGGCACCATACAGGATTTATTTGCAACAAAAGTGAAAGAAAATATTATGTTGTTGGGTTGTGGAATTTCTGAGTTAGTATTGAAGAATATGGGACAGCCATGCTGTGAAAAGGAATTGTATATAATGGCTGCTCATTACAACAGTTGTTCCATGAAATGTGAGTGCTTCAGATGTTGTCCTTCAAATTTATGCAGGCAATCATTTCACACATTTGGTACTTGACACTACAACATTTTGCATAACTGTCCAACAAAAAAAAAAAAACAAGATTCAGAAAGCAGGCATCTTGGTTTCTTTTACTATGGATTTTAGTCCAGTGCCTGTATAAACAGTATTATAATTAAGGACCATACTTGACCTTTTCAGGTCATTTGTAACCATTTGACACATTCAATTCTAGCTGTGAGATAAAGCTCAAAAGAAACAACATGGGAAGGCTAGCATATTTGGAGCTGTAGTGAATAGCTCTTGCTGATTATCTGCCCTACTCTACAACATTCTGAGTGTATATATAGGAAAGTGCACCTTAGCTTTCAGGTCATTGTTTTTATGAGGCCGTGCTATGAAGTAGTTTCCTAAATTTTATTAAATGTGCTTGTCAACAAAGATTAAACCTTTCATCATTTTGCATCCTAAAAGCTTGCATTCATTTACCACTGGAAATGTAAATATTAGGTACATTTTCTTCCTCCCGTTAATAACCTGGGCTTGACTTAATGGGGAACAGCAACAGTAGAGTTTAAAAGTCCTATAATCGTTGCCTAAAAGCAGCTCAGCAGCAGTTCTCATTTATCAGTTAATGTACAATGCTTCACTGTGGGATGCTTGGATCAAAACACGGAAGAGGAGGGAAATACTGAGTCCTTGGATCCCATAGTTTGATGCAAATGATGGGGAAAATAAGGCAGTCAGAGACATAGATTGTGTTGGAGTTTGGGGAAATCACTGTTCAGAATTAAAATGGAGAGATATAGCACTGAATTTGACATTAAAGCAAATATTTGGAAGGATACAATACACAGGCAGGATAGGGAAGAAATGGAACTCTTTTCCTAGTGTTTCCCATTAACTGAGCACAATAGGCAACAACAAACATATGGATTATTCTCATTAAGAAGAAATAACATTGTTTGAAATAAACCTCAAAGAAGGAGGAATATCTTTTTAATTCAGGAAATGACTGTGCTCTTATTGTTAAGACAAAGGAGTAATGGAGTAAAATTGGAGCAACCATCAGTTTGATAGGTTTAGTGAGAGCTGAGCCCGAGTACAATTGACAAGCTCTCTCTTCCATGGGGAAGAGAAGAGGGAAAGCAGCAACCTGGTTAAGTAAACTGAATTTAAATAATGATTTGTCCTCTTTGCTTTCCATGAAGCAAAGTAGGACAAATCATTACTTTCCATGAAGCAAAGTACTCATAACTTGTGGTACACATGATATGAGAAGGAATAAGCACTGGATTGATGTTAATTCCACCCCCTTTCACTGCAAAATCATGGGAACAGGTTTTGTTGGATATCTGGTTGTATTGATGGCTTATTTTGAAAAATAATGGTCTTAATCCTGTTGTACATCCCAATTAGAATAGACCCACTGAATCAACAATTTAACAATAGAGTATGTGGATTTACTCTAGTGGGGACTAAGCAACAGGATTCAGGTCAAAGTATTATGAACACTTGTCTGTAACTGTACAATGTCACATTTGTTTATCACATGCTCATGAGATAGCAGTGGTGGAGAATCTGGTCTTTGTGTACTCCTTAGTCCATAAGACAACAAGTTTGTTCCCAAATTTTGCCAAGTATAAGAAATAAGATCTGCTTGCATATCAAAGAAAAGGTCCATATAGGCTAACCTTCAGCCTCCAATTTTGTTAAACCTAATTGTATTTGAGAACTTACAGTGAGAACATCATAGTGATACACTCTGATTGTCTCTGTTTGGAAATAAGAGGGAAACTGCCTCTGAACATAGAGGTTTCATTTCAAAGTTAATACATAGACTTGATAAACCTATACGTCCCATAAATAATATTCTCATCTATGCTTCTTTCCATTGCAGAATGTACTCCATAAAGCATGTATGTTTAATGATTTGTACTTTGGGATACATTATTTTGGTTTTCCAAGGTATTCACTTTCAATCACCCTTCTATAGCAGAAATTAAGGCAAGAAATAAATAAAGGGTACTAGTACTGAAATATTTATTTCTATTCTTGCCAGACCATCCATAGTTACATAAACCTTGATGCCTTATGAACTAAAAAAAAAAAGGGACCCCTTTTCTTTACATGTTTGTTCTGTTACATATTTTGGGAGACAAATGGCAGGAACAGTATAAAACTCCAAATGTAATCATACAATAGGACAGTGATGGTGAACCTTTTGGGGGCTGAGAACCCAAACTAAAAGGCCTTCAGGTGTGGGGTGTTACCTGATGCCGGGGGGGTAGGACTTCCACCCTCCGGGGGCAGGACCTCCAGGGTGGGACTTCTTCCCCTTGCTCTTCCAGGCCTTCAGGTATCTCTCCAGAGACAGCTGAAGGCTCGGGAATGGGGGGTGGGAGAGAGAAGAGGAACAGGCACATGCCTCTTCCTCTTCTTCCTCCTCCTTCTCCTCCCCTCACACTGTCCCTGGCCTTCAGCTGCCTCTAGAGAGTCAGCTAAAGGCCAGAAAGGGTCTGGAAGGAGAAGGAACAGGCGTGCACCTCTTCCTCCCTATCCCCGCCCTCCATGTGCTGGGAAACCATCACGGCTATAGGGAGTTCCTAGACTGTTTCATTTCTTTCCCTAATAATTCCACACACTGACTTTGCATTTTTAACTGTTTTCTCAATGTTTTCAGTGACCTTTCTAAAGTGATATCCAACTCATGCAGGATCTTTTCCCTGTGATTTCCCTTCCTTTAATAAATTGACAATATAGGATAGACAGTTTAGGAGTGTATTTTCCACATACTGGATTTTACTAAATGAGATGTTGATTGGATACAATGCATTTATTAGTACAGGATCTCATGTTTTCTATTTGCAGACTACTCTCTCTGTTTTTACAAGTAGTATTCTTTGACAGTTTTCTACCCCAGCTAATAGGAAGTAGGTAATACCAAATATATTTTGTGCAGGTGCTATGTATATTTCCACTTTTTATCCAGATCGGGTCCTTTCACACTACACAGTTATTGCACTGAGATTTCACTTTAACTTCCATGGACATCCTTTGGATTTCTGGGATTTATAGGGGCTGTACTTTCAGTCCAACAGGCCCATGTTTCCCCCAGTCTGGTTTTGTCCTGTTTAGATGATGCAGGCATTACCCCAGGCCAGGATTGGTCAGTCTGAATGCTGATCCAGCTGTCCCAGACTGATCCCAGCCCAAAGGGGCCTAAATGCTGTCTAAAAAGATCAGATGTTTGCCATGGAGTTTTCTGGAAACTTTGTAGTGACAAGCAGCAGACTGTATAACCTCATGTACGCCTTTCCTGCTGCCACCATCACATCTGCTCAGGAGGCACTGCCACAGCCGGTGATATTGAAGGGGTACCTAGCCACATGGGTGTAGCCAGGCACCCAATTTCCACCCTTATGGGCTGTGGTGGGGACCTTCAGAGTAAATGCAGTGGCGGTGGCAGGTAAGGGATGTGCAGCAGTGGCACATCTATGGTGCAGCAGCAGGTGGTATGTGAACACCCACCCTTTGTTTTGCCAGCCTGGGGACTGACCTGGATGGAAACCACAGGCAGGATACCACATCCATCTATCAGGAGTGCTTTGATTGAGTATTCCTGCATAGAAGAAATTTGGACTTGATGGTCCTTGAGGTCTCTTCTAACTCTCTGATTCTGTGATTTTAAGCTCAGTCTTATCTTTGGAGGCCATAGCAGTCAAGTTCCTCCCAGTAAAGACTATCAAGAATACAGTAGTCCCCATCCTTTAGAAAGAAACAAGAGACAGTCATCTGAGCATATGAAGAAGCATCTGGGAGAGGGATGGAAGGATTCAGAGCTTGATCGATTAATTCCCATAGAATCAAATGCACTTTCTTAAGAGATGCTCTTAAGGGCAATTCTGGTGCATAGAATAATTTTGCAAGTGCACACAGAGCCTTCTGTTTCATTTCCAATGTACAGTTACACAGCAGGCAAGCTCCTAGCAGACTTAGGAAGTAACTCATTGGAAAAGTAATTCATAAAATAAAAATGAATTATTTCAGTCATGAGGTGGAATTGAATTACATTTTGCTACTTATGACAGTCTTGACTGTAACTAACCTCTTTTCAGTGGACCAAGAATGTATATCTGTCTATTACTAATTACTGGGTATACATACTAACTCAGTCTCAGCGATGGGAGGAAGAGGCAATCTGGATGGCTGCCTCATCATACAAATGTGACAATCTATCCGTGCCTAAAGTCCACAACTGCCATACAGTGGTTTGGTACAATGGGACCTCCTTTGAGCCAAACTAGCAGCCAACTTGGATATCATTTTTAATTCCTGATATCCATCCTGTTAAATATATTTAGCAAATTGCCAAGTGATTTAAATTCTATGTAAAGAGATTTTGTTATAAATTTGATTTATCTATTGAATAAATTATCATCAGAAATGAACATGGCTGTGTAGGACTCCAGCCAGCCTGCACTTCTTTGATCTGTTGGAAACAAATCCCATCCAGTGTTCGACTGAATGAGGGGAAGGTTGTACACCAAATCATCAAGGAAGAATGTGCAAGAGAGGAATTGCTTTGTAATGTATTTTGGAATTTTCTCATATTTTCTAAGGCACAGTCTCTGAATTGGTCAATTGGGCAAACTAGATAGCATTCTCCTGTGTTTATGAAAGGCACAATACTAAGAGCAATGAGAATTTTTGTTAGTAATGTGTAGCTCCAGGAGCTACTTTTCTAAGCTGCAGGAACAATGACAACTTGATGGGAGGCTACAGTAATGAATAAAGTAATGAGTCCCTCTTAAAAAGCAATATTCCAAGCAATATGGCACATGTTGCACATCAGTTGTGCAACAGTGTGATCCATTGTACCATTGCTAGTGTACATCTACAGTATATTAAAAGTGTATAGGATCTTTGCCAGTGTTTAAATTAAGGATTACCAGTGCTAGACTATCCTTCTTTCTTCCTAATCATGATAGATTAGAGGGCTATTGGGTCCTATAAACATTAATGTGCAAATTATAACTTACTTATTTGGAGTAGTATCTTGTTGGCTGGATGATTACATTTCAGAAGCTTTTTTAAAAAAAACAGCTGTTGGTGCTTTAAAAAAAAAAGACTGTTGCTCTCTTTTTAAGTAACCTTCATGGAAAAGGCAAGAAAGAGTCAAAAGATCTTCTCTTACCATTGAATTTTCCTAATGCTAATTTTGTACTAATTAGTTACCTGGCTGTTAGTTGCTAATTAAAATATAATTAAAGTCAGGCAAGGGAAACAGAGATGATAAGAAATAATGTAATGCAAGGTTTCCTATTTCACTTTCTGAAATATTAACTGTGAATAGCTATTGTCTTAAGACTGTCAGCATGATTAGAGAAGTCACATGTAACAACATTTTTCTGAAGTCCAAACTTTACATATTACATTGTTATCTGGAATTAATCTGTAATTCATGAACTATTCTGTATTATATGAAACAGTTATTTCTCACAGATCACTCTTTGGTCTATGGTAAGAAGTCAGTTCTTCACCTCTGGACTGAATCTACTGGATTCTCTAGCTTAAATCCACTCGAGGTCTTGAATAGCTTTAAGAGAGCTGAGGAAAAGCTTCAATGCCTTGAATAGCTCTTTTAAAGCCTGGGTTAAAATATGGATTAATTGCCCTATTGACATGGAGGGCACCAGCTAGCTCTGTTACGTAGTACCTCACGTCTGCAATTCCTAGCCTTAAGAAATGCTCTCTGCTCATTTCTTGTCCAGTGTTCCTCCATACCTCAACCCATCCCTCTCTCCTCTCCTTATCTTTACATAATTCTTATTCCAGGGGTCAGCAACCTGTGGCCCACACCCAGCCTGCCGACCCCCGCCGCCGCCTCCGCCACATGCTTCTGCTGCCGCAATTTTGTTTGCCAAAAATGGCAGCTGCGACTCATTTGTGCATGCACACTGCCATTTCTCTCCCCCAGCCTGCCGTAAGACCTGGGGACCAGCGACCAGCCCCAGGTTAGTTAACATTGCCAACCCCTGTCTTAGGGCCTTAACAAACGCTGGCCAGGAAGCGAAAAATAAGCGAAGGCTAACCGAAGCGG
>CM034703.1:219091271-219102040 GCA_020142125.1 Phrynosoma platyrhinos
AGAAAAGAAGCACCTCCTGTTTCAATGTCCCCTACCCCCATATCACCATCATCCTGATCAGCAAAAACCAGATCAAGAGTGTGGCCTACTGATATTACTTGAGGCAGACCCACATTTGGCATGGAAGAAATAAAATCCTGAGCTGACTCTGATTTCATCTTTGTTTGATGGCAACCAAGCCTCCTCAGTTGCTCTGGCATGATGCCTGCCTTAAAAATGCCTGCAGGGGATGTGGGGAGAAGTCACAAGGGATTATCAGACATGGGACAGGAGTGAAGCCTGGCCTTATCCTGTCTATGACAGCAGTTGTGCAAAAGACATGCTCACATGTTGTGCTGCTCTTGTCATTAAGCTGTCAGTGAAGTAGAATTGTAATAACAGGTTCTTCCATTAATGCAAAATGAAGGGCAAGGATGGGACAATTCCACTTCACTGACAGGACAATGAGAGGATCATCACAATGCCATTGGAAGGTTTTTTGCACAATTGCTGTCACTCGGATGGGACATTGACAGGATCAGCACAATGTTGTCTGAAAGTCCTTCCTGTAATTGTGAGGGAAAGGTGAGAAACGGATGGGACAAGGATGTCCCATCCCCATCTGATAATCTCCATTGTCTAAGCAACTCAGGTGTCATCCATTTTAGCTTCCCTCCACAGCAACAAAGTCTCCTCAGTTCCATGCCAGTCAATTCAAGGAATATGACATGGAGACACTTTCTAAAAATCATTGAAGTCACCCTTTCCTAAGTCTTAAAGCTTTGGGGTCTTTATTTAGTGTTAAACTATCCATTGGGGAGCAAGCTGCTCTGGATAGCACCCAATCCCAATCTGTTCTGAAGTTTAAACCACATTATTTTATGATGTGCTCTTTCCATTTTTAAAGTGTACATTTCAGAGTTCAATGGGATGTACTCTTTACTAACAGTTCAGAGACTTAACCACATTGGTCTGGAATATCAGTATGCAAAGTAATATCAGTGTGCCACACCTTTGAGACTAAAGGTGCAAAAACAATTGTACTGTGAGCTTTAGTAGACTGTCTATGGGCCTTTACAGAAGGCACATTTCGGGCAGCTCTGGGCTGCCCCTGCTAGCAGTGGATCACGGAGTGGGGTTGCCACGACCCTGATCCTTCTTTTTGCCACCCCTAAAAGAGCGGCAAAATGCCACTACTTTTAGGAGTGGCAAAAGGTCGCCCTAAGAGCTGGCACCATGGCTCTTCCACACCCTGGGGGTCCTGATGCTGCACACCATGCAAACTCTACCCCCAGGCCAGCCCTTTAGGCTAGTCTGCAACACCCCTATGAAAGCTCATGCTATAACTTCTTTTGCACAGTTTGTCTCAAAGGTGCTGCAAAATCTCTTTGCATGCTCTCTAATAAGAGTATTCAGGACTGTTTCCATTTCTCTGCATGACTGAGAACTATTTATCAATATAGACAAAACCAATCTGTTTGAAAGTTTATCATAGGAAAAATTGTAATATATGTGCAGCTGAAGGAGGTGACTTAAAACTATTTAAAAATTTCACAAATCTCTACAGCCTCTGGCTTGTTTTCTGAGCTGAGTGCTAACTGTGCACCTGGAAGTGGTTTAAGACTCCTGAGAAAGCAACCGTTCCAGCACGAGAGAAAGAAATTCATTTCATGTATGCCTGGAAAGTTTATCAGCTAGTTGGACATGGAAGTGAATAATATAACTCCCTGTGCTGACAATGGAGCAATTTGAGAAGATGTCATGCCATTGGAGGAAGAAGATATTAACCCTTTCCCCAAATTTCCATAGGAGATTATCCCATGGCCCAAAAGGATGGCAGCAAAGTGAATCGCTCCTGTCCTTACTGCGCTATTGCCGCAAAGACTATCACACACGTTGTGCTTATTCTGTCCTTTTCCTGTCAGTGAAGTGGAATGGCCCCCTCATTTTTGTATGAATGGGAGTTTCCAGTAATGATGGTATAAATGCAATATCATGTGATAATCTGCATGACTGAGCGATAAGGACAGGGGCATCCCACTTTATTCCCGTTCTTTTGAGCCATGTAATAATCTCAAACTAGGGTTCCATGTGTGGGACATGTAGAGATGGCAGGAAAATGGATGCCTAAAAGATATGTGTTGTTTCTTGCATTACATAGAGATTTAGGATTATAATGTTAATGTCCTTATTATTGAACTACATGCACTGATACATATTTTTAGAAGGCCTGTCCAACTTCATCAGAAAATAAAGTCGGTGGAAAACATTCTGTTCATTTCTAGGTGTTTTCATTTTTGATGCACACTGCATGAAGCAACTAAGGGTCATTGCATACCTGCCCAAAGGGCCAGCCTGGAGGTAGAGTTGGGTGAGGAAGCCTCACGCCGGCCGCCCCAACCCCCTCTAACAGTGTCCTGATGCTGCATACCCTTACGCATGGTGCACAGCATGAGGACGCCCTTCTGGCGCAGCATGCAGACACACTGCACCGAAAGGGCGTGGAAGACCCAAGACGCTGGCTCTTAGGGTGGCCTTTTGCCACCTCTAAAAGGAGCAGCATTTTGCTGCTCTTTTAGGGGTGGCAAAAGGAAGGATTGGGGACGTGGCGTGGGGTTGCTGTGGCCCCAATCCTCCACTCCCTGGGGCAGCTCTCTGCCACCCCAAACAGGCCATCTACATCAGTCCTAAGTCTGCCATAACATTAAAAAATCAAGTGGAGAGGAAAAGAAAAGAGCCAAAACTTGCTTCTGGAGGCCAACAATAAAGCACCCGTATGCCCCTGAGAAATTCTTATCGCTAGAGATCTTATACCTTATTATTCAGTTTGATCTGCTCTCTGTATAACAGCGTGTAGTCATTATGTTGCTGGCTGGTGCTTTAAATCTCATTGAGTATGATACAATGGTTTGAACTTTGGACTACAACTCTGAAGACCAGGGTATGAATCCCTGCTCAGTCATGGAAACCCTGTGGGTGACCTTGCGTGTGTCACATACTCTCAACCTCAGAGAAAGGCAAAGGTAAACCTCTAAACAAATATTTCCAAGGAAACCCTTTGATAGGGTCCCAAAAAGTTAAAAATTACTTGAAGATACACAATAATAATAGTTAGATGAATTGCATAGATCATAAGGTAAAAGATGAATGAAAGTAATTATTTAAATGATCACCTAAAGGCTTCTTTTTCTTTTTGGACAGGAGATGAAAATAGGGTTTTTATCAAATTCTGGGGTATCCATACTTAGGAGTAGCCTACAGAGTGCCTTAGCCTCTAAAAGGTTGCAAGTTTGAGCTTATTGAGAGCCAAATAGCCAAACTGATCTTACTAGTAAGGAAACAAAGCTGTGGGAGAAGCAAGTTCCATAGTTCAGTGGAATTTATTCCTTAATAAACATGCTTAGGATTGCAATTTAGCAGCAAAACTGTTTTAAAAATAGTTGCTGATAAAACTGTGGGAATGGAATGATCACAAATCAAAAGTTCAGTGTGCAAAATTGCTAAAAGATATTTCCAATAAGATTATCAGTCCCTAAGGAGATTATCCAGTACAAGACATTTCATTATTTGAAAAAGCAGCAGATGTGCAAGCTCAAAATCTTTAAAAATCTGGCCATCGTGACAAAAGCTAGAGATAATTTTGATGCCTTCAAAGCTAAATAATTAAATAAGTAACTCTTAAATCTTGGGCTATTGGGGACTTAGATTATCTATATAAAAGACCCTGCCAAACTTCCAAAGTTTAACATACTGAACAATGGGTAAATTTGGATCTATTTTCAAGAACGGTATTTTGCATGTCTGTTTTTTTTTTTTTTTTTTTTTTTTTTTTTTTTATGTTACCTTCCAGCTTGCAAGGTGTACACTAGTAGTTTAATGTAGGATTTCTCCTGGGTGGTTTGCTTGAGATATTGATTGATTTAAAATAAAAAAAAATGTGCTTCGGCACTTATTTGAAAAACGAGAAAACAGAAAAATAATGGGAAGTTTAGAAAATACTTTAAGGAAAAGTGTGGTGAGTATACTAGTGAGAGTGGATGACAAATGCCTCTTTGAAATATTTAAATATTTATAAAAAGTTAAGGTCATGTATATATCCAGATGATGAGGAGCACATTATCAACATTCACATATTTTACTTCACTGTATCTGGCTTCTATATTCATTCATCTTCTGCACTGTATTCATCCCCCCCCCAACCACCCCTTCAACTCATTTCAATTGTGTGGAAGACTTTTTAAAACTTAAACAACTCTGACATTAAAATGAACTTTGGTACAATAATCCTGTATGGAATAGCTTGATATATAATTTTACAAGGAAGGAACCATTATGGCTGTAATGCAACATAATTTTAGCTTATGCAAATAACTATACATTCCTATAAAATTAGTAGGGGATTATACCCTTCATAGATTTTTCTGAACAATATTATAGACTTGTGTGACAGAAATATAATCTTACTTGAATCTTACAAGATTTTTAGAAATCTATAGGCAGACCCTACCAATATCTGTTTTAAAGAGTTGGGTGAAACAATATGAAGTTCTTCTGTAAAAGTAAAGAAATCATTATTTGTGCCATCATGATATAGTGGTTTGGGTGTTGGCCTATGAATCCAGGATACCATGGTTCCAATACTTGCTCAGCTATGAAAACCTCCTGGATGACCCTAGGCAAGTAACATTCTCTTGGGACTTTATTACACAGGAGACTTTTGTTGTCCTCCCATCATTAAATCATGTTTTAATTGTTGTAATAGTGTGATTGGGGTTCACACTCCTGCATTTTTCTTCCATCTTTCTCCAGTAATTAAAGCATCATTAAGACTTACCAGAGTGCTTGTCCCATCAGTAAAGTGTCATTGCCATTTGGCAATAATGGGAACTTGCTCAGAGGAAGGCAATGACAAATCTTGGCAAGTAAATCCCATGATAGGGTCACCTTAGGGTTGCTATAAATTGGAAGTGCTTTGAAGGCACACAACAACAAATTAATTTGTGCTGAGTATAATGATACTGCATCTATCATTTGTGCCATGAGTTCATATGTTAGGAAACTTAGAACCCAATCAAAATATTTGTGAAATCATCAGAATCAACCATTAACCCGAGTACTGCAGAAACCTCATTTTGAAAAGGCCTAGAATCAAACATGCCACATTTCTTTCAATCCAGACCCAGCATGTTAAATTTATACTAAGTAAGGATTAATATGCTAGTAGAGCATCTGATAAGATTGTCTCCAGAATATAGTTGTACTGAAAGTACTGAAACACTGCTCTTCATGTTAACCAGAAGTTTAAATAAATGATAGATAAATGGCATACTAGTACTATTGACTTTGCAGTCTCTGTACTCTTGATATGGTATCAAATCCTAAAGTATAAAACAGAGCCTGCAGTCCTAAACATACAGTCCTATTGAACTCAGTGAACAGATTTGCACAGGGTTGTATGTAACCCTTTGTACACTTACCTACAGTCAATGGGAATACAAAGAACCATTTTCAGGAAGCATACACAGTAGTTCATTTTGGTGCCTTGCATGTAGCTTCATGCTTCTGACCTCTGTTTGAATTATGGGTTTCTTTTTAGCTCTCAATATTTCTTAAAGCAATTCCCAGTTAAATGAGATGGCAAAATTTATTTATGCAAAAGGTGATTTATGCAAAAATGTGAGAAGATTAAGCATTGTCTGTGAAGTTAGACTTTCCAGTTAGAATGGATCCTTCGCCAAACCTTACTGCCTTCTTAAGTTCTTCTCTTAGTAGTAGTTTCCTGTTAATACTCTGAAAGTAAGCATCTTGGCATTTGTTTCATATTGCAGACAACCAAGATGACAGCCCACAGGGCAGACAATGAGGCAGCTTATTTCCCGGAGGAATCTTTAATCACCTGGAGAAAGCATATACCTTTTGACTACCTCCTACACATTTTTCCTGTAGTAGCATGTTGCCATGACCATCCCATTTCACTAGCTCCAGCTTGAAGCCCCAAGGGTTAAAGAGTTCACTAAATTAAAACCAAAGTTTGATCAGCAATAGCTTTCTAGACATGGAATTAGAAGGTAGAGCCCAGCATGGGCACCTGGCAACAGAAACAAAAAAATAAACTTTGGACTGAGTCAACATGAATACCGCATAAGATGCCCCCCCTCCACTAATTTTGTATTAATTATTCAGAAGTAGTGTGTGATTCCTTCAAGAGTTAACAAAGAGTTAATATGCTGCTTTGAAATGAATTGATAAATTGATATATAAATATTTTAATGAATAAAATTTATTATTATTATTATTATTATTATTATTATTATTATTACATAGTACCTTTTCCCAAGAACTGGAGTCAAGACAGCTTGCAGGAGTTAAAATGAGATACAGATAAAAGTATATAAGCAAAAATATCCAAAAAGTTATTATTAAGACACTGAAACAACTTCCCATTTTGATGTTCAAACTACCTTTGGTATTTTAGAGTTCAAAATACCTTTGGCCTACTCTGTTTTCTACTTTTTCTTTCTAAGTTTTCTTCTTTACTTTCCCCTTGCTTGTGTATGGCACAGACAAATAAAGAAAGTGGCTTCACTTGACAAACAGTCATGTGTAAGTCATGACAATGAATTCTTAAGACAGGAATCATAGCCACACTTTTATTCTCCCAGAACTGTGGTAGTTTTCAAACCAGACAGCAAGACATTTTGGAAAGCACTGTGACATTTTACTTTTTAATGGGGCAGACCTTAAGTACACATTGATTCCCATGATTCAGGAGAGACGTGAAGAGAGAATTGAGCAACAGAGGTAAAATTGTGCATATACAGCAGTTAGGAAAAGTAGCTGTCAGCATATACTTTCCAAAATTTGTATGTGGCCTGGATTTCCCACAACTTTGCGTGGGCTTGCAGTGGAATGTTGGTTTACGGTAAGTAAAT
Source organism: Phrynosoma platyrhinos (assembly GCA_020142125.1). Lineage (NCBI taxonomy): Eukaryota > Metazoa > Chordata > Lepidosauria > Squamata > Phrynosomatidae > Phrynosoma > Phrynosoma platyrhinos. Next base: position 219,098,183 of record CM034703.1, read on the forward strand.
GCAGATGAAACATATTATGTGATCTGTAAATCATGTTTATCAGTTGAGGATTTGCAAGTCATCATGCAGCAATTTATGCACATTTTCTGTTTTATAATCAAATTACAGGCAAGAATTAGATTTAATAGTAGCTCTACCTTGTGGGTATAGGAAGGTGGAGGTTGCATAACCTAAATAACTGGAAAACAGAATGGGTTAATATATTTCTCTCTGCATCCTCAACAAAGATGGACTGATACACTGCTGTCTGGGTAAGTGAATCTATCACTAACAAGATATGCCAGATGGCTTCATCATAACAATGATAAAAGCATATCCATGGCTTCTATAGATTTTTTGGCCTTAATGATGCCTATAAAATGTACTTTATTGTACCACAGAAAATTCTAAACTTTGTCCTTCCAGACAAACCTATTTAAAGGGCCATCTAGAATAGCTGGTGACAGGATTCACTGTTGTGAACAAAAGAGCAAACTGAGCAGTGCCTGTCTGTGTATGTTTATGCATATATGTTAGGAACACATACATGTATTAATTCAACAAAGTTTGAAGGAATTGTCCTTGTAAAGCTCCCACCAAGGAGCACAAAAACATTCAGTGATCTCTCTTTTCTTTTCTTTTTTTTTACACTGGGCTTGAGACATTTATTAAGAAAGCTAACATTACTGTGCTTAAAAACTAGTAACATAGAGTATTGTCATTCAAAGCTGGAGTGGGCAACAGTGGCCCTCCAGATGTTATTGACCTACAACTCTCATCAGCCCTAGCATGTATAGGCATTAGTGAGGGATTATGGGAGTTGTAGTCCAAAAACTTCTGAAGGGAAACAGCTGAACATTTATTTACAATAGAGCAAAAATATATGTCCATTGCTTTATGAAAGTCTGTAAAAATATAGGGACTGGAGGATAAAATTAAAATGAACTTTTATTGTTCAAATGACCTGGAATGAAAGTAGCTTTCATTTGACTATAAGAAATAGGAAAGCAATTCTAATGATTTTGGAGGTTGTGGCTTTAGGGTGCTTCTGCTACCTGGTTGTGTTGCTGCTTTGGGTATTTCTTTGCTTGGTGATATGGTGGTTGCATACTATCTTCATTAAAGAACTGCTTAGAAGTGAGATTCAGTTTTCTTCCTCTTCCTGATTTCCTCTGCACCCAACAGCAGTCAACACTTTGCTAAACCCACTTTATCTTCATTGGGAGATTGTTTATGTTTTTCTGTTTTGTTTTGTTTTGTTTTGTTTTGTTTCTTTGTTTTAAAGATTTTTTTGTACTGCTTCAATCCTTGGGATGTCCCTAGAGTTATATGACGGGAACTGTTTTGGCTACATACAGATCCACATTCAGATAACATGTTTAGAAAGTGTGTCCTGCAACAAAAAATATGTGTAGTGTTCTTGTTCAGAATTCCACATCTTGCATTCAATTTGCCTTCTTCTCCTCTCAGTTTGCCATCTCCAAACCCCTCAGTCAGTCATAGTTTGTATGTGCTGAACAGCCAACCTTTTGTCTAAGGGCTCTTCCCCCTCCTTCCCAAATTTCTTTTTCTACTTATGTAAACTTTGGGGTTCCTCCTAACTCTGCTAAACCCTGATGATACTTTGGCTACATCTGCATAAGAACTGGCACTCAGAGAAGTGAAATAACTATTATTTGTGTATGTTGATAATTACAAAAGGCAGCATATAAGTCTTCAGTACTCTGTCAAAATGGAAAAAAGTCATATGGTTCCAGAAATTGGAATGTAAATTCCCCCCACATATGTATGATTTATAACTAAATGTAATAAGTTTCCTCTAGGGCAGCAGTTCCCAAACTTTGGTCCTCCAGGCATTTTGGACTTCAGTTCCCAGAAGCCTGAGCCAGCAATCAGAAATTCTGGGAGTTAAAGTCTAAAACATCTGGAGAATCAGTGCTAGAGAACCAGTAATCTAAGGTACAGTTTAAGCAGCTTCATTTATATACCGCTTCATATCGCGCATGGGATGTCTATGCGGTTTACAACTGTGAGCTGATTGCCCCCCAACAGTTGGGTACTCATTTTAGCAACCTTGGAAGGATGCAGGCCTGAGTCGAGCCTCAGCCCTGGCTGGTATTGAACTCGCAACCTTGTGGTCTATGAGTGAGTGGCTGCAGTACAGGCATTTAACCACTGCGCCACCAGTTTAGAATCATATAGCCTTCCATATGTTAAATTGTGACTCCTGGCATTCCTTGGGAATGTTAATTCTAGCTAGGGCAGCTAAGTTGTTACAATGCTTCAGCATCTGGAGACCCACATAGTTCCCATGTTTGTACGTAAAAACTTCTTGTTTTTGTAAATGCATTTAGAATTCCTACTGTCAAATACAAACCTAAAAACTGTAAGCTTTACCTAATGCCATCAGATCAGAGACAATTATTTCCCCCTTGAATTACTTCAGTGTATGGCCATAAAATTTAAAAGTTAAAACTTGAGGTGGAGGGTAATGTATTACAAAAATCTGAAGGGGCACCACAGTGCAGAAGATGTTTATCAAGACCTTTCAGGACTGGTGAAGAGATAATACTTCAAGATATTTTAATCAGTGCAATCTGCATATTTATTACACGTGGAGTCTTTTTGTATCAACTATACATCTGGAATGTGTTGTCATATATTAAAAAGATTAAAGAGTTTTTTTTAAAAAAAAAACCAATAAAGATAATGCATGTTAACAAATTGTTTGTCAGAATTAGTTAACTGATTATAGGACCTGTCAGGTCCTTGTAAACTCAGCAGGATAGAATTTCACTTTTACACACTTTTGTAGAGAAAGCCATTTTATTTAACTCGTTGCCATTTAAAAAATCATTTCTGCAACATACTTTGATATCCTCAAGTTGCTTTTCAAAAGTTTTTGTTAATGTTTCCTTCTTTTTCCATTTGATTTTTCTCTGTTTCCCCCTTCTTTCCTTGCTGAATCTACATTTATTGTTTCTATTCTCCATCCACTTGACAACCTCTACTTAAATGAGGAAATAAATAAATAAATAAGGAACTAAGTGGTCTTTTAATTAACCTGGTCCTAATTAATTTAGAGCTCTGTAGGTAGTAACCATCATTTTGAATTTTGCCCAGAAACTAGTAGCCAGTGAAACTGTCTTAATATGAGAATCTCATGCTTCCTCTAACCAGACCTAGTTCAACAGTGAATAAAGTATCTGCAACATTTTGCATTAAAATGAGATACCCCACTGGGGGGGGGGTGGTCCTATTTTGGAAGATACTGTGCATTTCTTCATGCCAGACAACAAGGAGAAAACTGAATTGAGGAACCTACAAACCACACAGCAAATCCTGGGCTTTTTGGGGTGAGGTTGTAGATCTCCTGCCCTAGGAAGTGGGCAGGAGATCTAAAACCATTCCACAACAAAAGAATCCATTCCAGAACAAAAGAAGGATGCAAAGCTATCTCTTGGCCACAGGAACTACCAACATCTTAGGTGACCTCATGAAGTGACCAGTTGTAGAACCACAAAAATCCTCATGAGTAAAAGGTTCCTTATGAGTATGAAGTCACAAGAATTCTCATTCTGATGAGTATGACCTCTTCTTGAAGACCTGCACTGTGGCTTAGTTCTGGGAATGGTTTTGGGATGTCAGATTTATATACTTCCAGTAGGAAGGGAAAGTTGATAGAACAACACTGATGTATCAGATCTAGATTGTGCTGGTATCTCTCCTGACTCTCAACTGGAACTTCTCGCATTTTGAACCTGGCTCTGGTCTCTTATTTTGTAACTGCCAGGAGAGTTGTTCCATATTTGGATCACAGTGGCACACACCCTTACAATTTCTTGACTCAGCCTGTTCAGATTTTACCTTGCCTGAAAT
>CM034703.1:219120781-219152750 GCA_020142125.1 Phrynosoma platyrhinos
ATTATTATTATTATTATTATTATTATTATTATTATTATTCCTGGCAGTGGTTAGGCCTGTGCGTGCCTAACCTAGCTCTGTGCTGGGAGGACCCTTAGTATTCCCCGGGGTTTCATTGCAGGGACCATGGACGTTTCAACTCCCTTTAGATACAATGGATAGTAAAATGGTGTTCCTTATATAAAATGTCAAAATCAAGGCTTGCTTTTGGAGATATATATTTTCAATCTGTGGATGCTTGAATCAGTGGATAAAGAATCTGTGGATATGGAAGGCCAACTGTATATGACCCACTGTGGCTGAAGGTGGCAGTGGCAGTTCTAAAACTCACTTTTTATCCTCAACAGTAACAACGGGCCTGTGGAGTCAGTAAACCAAATGTTCAGCTCCCAACTGCAACTCCTCCTTTTTTTCTATTCTTCAACTCTGACACCTTCATAAATGGCAAATGTATAATAATTAATAATAATGAATTTACTGTAGTGAGATGGCAGCACAAGGCATTTGCAGATCCAAAAGGAGACCCTTGCTTCTCATATCATGAGCACAACAAAATTACATCAGGACATAACAAACTGGAAAAAATGAGGCCACAACTTTTTTTTTAATGTTGGTGCTGGATTGGACTGTCTATATCAAAACTAATAAAAATTCTTCAAAAATTCTAAATTCCTAAGAAGGTAAATAGACATTTAATACATTTAAAAGGTGAAATATAATATAAAATGACATATTTATCATGTTATAATATTAAAAGTTTTATTTCAAATGTGAAGTTGAAGACTTTCATAGCCGGCATCCATAGTTTTTGTGGGTTTTTCGGGTTGTGTTGACATTTAATATATTTAAAAGGTGAAATATAATATAAAATGACATATTTATCATGTTATAATAAGTTTTATTTCAAATGTGAAGTTGAAGACTTTCATGGCTGGCATCCATAGTTTTTGTGGGTTTTTCGGGTTGTATGGCCATGTTCTAGAAGAGTTTCTTTCTGATGTTTTGCCAGCATCTGTGGCTGGCATCTTCAGAGAGATGCCGTCACAGATGCTGGTGAAACGTCAGAAAGAAACTCTTCTAGAACATGGCCACACAGGCTGAAAAACCCACAAAAACTATTTTATTTCAAAGTTGGAGTCAGTACTTTTCTACCAAATCTGACTCCTGCTTCATGATTCCAGTTCCATAGCCCTGGTTAACAACTCTGAAAGATGTGATAAATTGAAGTGGTACTTAAGTTAACCAAGGAAAATATCATGGCATTCAATGTTTTGTAATTGGATATAGCAAGACACACTGTAAGATGGCAGAAATACATTTCCCCCCCCAGTCTTTACAATGTTAGCTATTTATACAAAATAATTTAAACTGGGTTGTGGTTCTTCATAACTTTTTTACAAGTTAGATTGGGGAGTCATATTTCTGCTCTTATCTCATTCATATAGTAAAGCTGTTATACTGTTTAATGCAGGTTTCATGCCTGTAAGCAAGGCATCTATTATACAAACGGCATCTGTTAGCCATATTTTCTGAGAGACATTTTATCCCTTCAGACTGAAAGCCACTGTCTTATTACTGTTATTTTTCCCTTGCACATGATAAGACAGTATATTGACTGTCATTTAAAACTTAAAAGAACTACAGTGACAGACAAATGCCCTAGACATCCCTATTTCTGTCACTCTGTATACAAATGGTTTCAGACTAGTTTCTCTCTTTTCCTTTAGACCAAGAGCCTCCAGGTAATCTTCTCAATTAGTCCCAAGGGCTTTGGAGAGGCAAGGAAGTGCAATTCTCTTAACAGCATTGAAAATTATAGGTTCAGATAAAATTAAGGTTGATGCTTTAACCAATCTGGCAAAAGAAAAAGAGACAAAGAATGCTGGCCCTTTGGGCTTATTATGGGGCAGAGGGAAATATGTGATTGACTTTTTCAGTGAGAATTGTGTTATTTCCCTTTTGGTGAGTTAAAGTAATAACTGGCTTCTTCTTATCCATCTTTCAGGTGATACCTATGATTCCCCCCCCTTTTTTTTTAAACACATCTTTTTCTTTCCCCTGTGTCTTCCTCCCTTGCCAGTGCTGCCATTCAGTAAACTCCCATAGACTCAGCTCTGCCTGTCAGTGGGGAATCTTGGAAAGAGAAATGTTTTAAATGAACTTTTACCTTGAGCCAATTATTTAACCATTTAAGCCGAAAATAATTTGTCATGAGTTATTGTTTCTTCTATGAATATATCCTTGGTAATTTATAATGGATATACATATGCTATTTATTTATTGGATTAATAACATTTTCTCATATTGGGCCCCAGTACTACAGCAAAAGTATGTAGGTTTTATTAAACATTTCATTAGTAGTGACTAAAAAAAGATCACAAAGAGGAGCAATTATAATTCTTAGATTATTCCTTGCATATTTACATATTACTTTATTTTAAAATTATGAATGAAAATCTTGAACCCATCTGTGCTGCAGGAGAATGTTGAAGTAATCTGGAGTTCAGAAGTATGTGTATGTGGTCTAGTAGAATTATATATTGAATTAGAATCTAAATTAGTGGTAAATTGACATATCAAATGGAGAAAGCCAGAAACTCCTTAACAAAGTTATTGAGCTCCATAACAAAAATTTAGATTTATTTTTTCTGTGTCAATTCACTACACACACACACACACACACACACATTATTTACTCCTTTGGCCATCTTTTGTCTCATAGCTTTATATGCTTAATTAAAAATTCATTTTGTTTCTAGGAGATGATGAACTACATTCATTTTATGCATCATCTCTTTAGCTCCATGCAGTTTTTTTTATTTCTACAGACTACCAGCAAGTGGTGTAGATAGTAGGTAGATAGTTTTCAAGATGTTCAATTCATGTTAATTTATAAAAATAGAGCTGCCAAGTCTCACAACAAGTTGATATTCATGCTTTTGAGCTGACAGTCCTGCACCCTTAGCATCCAAGGATGGTTGTGATATGTAAATGTGAAGGAGAATTAAATTTGCATTGGCTCAGGATCATTCCTGTTATTGAATATAGTTTAGGATTGAATTATTTGATTGAAAACATTTTCAGAGCTGGGATAGCCTGTAATCGAGCCTTTGCCCAGCATACTGGAGGAATCATTACCTCCAATGAAAGTCTACTCATTCTTTAAGATTCATTTTGGAAATTCTTCTCCATGTTCTGTCCTGGGCATGAGTGAATGGAAAGAGAAAGCCCCAGTGTCTATACCTAGATCAGGGGTAGGCAACCTGTCCCCTTTAAGGGCCGAGGGACTTCAGCTCCCAGAAGCCTCAGCCATGTTGGCCAATAGTCCCATGTTGGCCAATAGCGCCTGGGATTCTGGGAACTGAAGTCCCTCGGCCCTTAAAGGGGACAGGTTGCCTACCCCTAACCTAGATTATGCAACTCTATTTAAAGAAGTCCCCGTCTCTTCTCCTCCTTTGCCTTCTATCCAGGACATTCCTCTTTCAAAGCAGATTTTAATCAACTACTCTAAGCCTTTTAAGGCCTGTCCCTGATCTGATATGGTTTGATTTATATAATGTGTTTTGAACTAGATTAAATATGTTTCAAAACTATTAGAGTAGAAAGGCAGGTTATAAATATTCTTAAATAATTAACCCTTCACATTCCTAGCAGATCTGTATTGATTGCTGGTGAGTTTTGCAAGCATTTTTTCTTGGTTTGCAAAAGGGAATAGATATCTCATTAATAATTAAATCTGAAGGAAAAGTTGAACAGCCACTTAAATATACTCCAATAAAAATAGGTAAGTTTGCCACACTTCTGGAGCTGTCTTGGGGGTATCTGATGTTTAATGAGGGTTTCAGGTTGCTGAATCCACACCTATCTGTATCTTGTGATGAAATTTCGCTTTTATCCTAGAACAATAGATTCCAAAAACAATGGCTGATGTCAACTCCCTACCAAGATAAAGTGAGTTTTGATCACTTTTTTATTTGTAATTAAATATGGGAATAATAATCATAGCCAAATATTACAAAATAGTAGCCAATTGAAATGTATTTTGTGCAGCAGTACAATATGTGCAAGAATTCACCCTAGATAAGGAGAAAATGTAAACTCGTTTGAGATGGGATACTGGAGAAGAGTGCTGAGGATAGTGTGGACAGTCAAGAAGGCAAACAAATGGATTCTAGAAGAAATCAAGCCAAAAGTCTCTCTGGAAGAAATCAAGCCAAAAGTCTCTCTGGTGACTAGATTGAAGCTGTCATACATTGGCCGGATCATGAGGAAAAACTAATCATTAGAAAAGATAATGATGCTAGGAAAGGTGGAAGGCAGTAGAAAGAGAGGAAGATCACATGCCAGATAGCTAGACTCAGTTACAATTTAAAGGTGCAGCCATGTTAGTCTGGAAAATCAGTATGCAAAGGGATCTCATAACACCTTTGAGACTAACTGAAAGAAAGAGGTTAGTAGCATGATCTTTTGTAGATTTTAGCCTAAGAAGTCCATGAAAGCTCATGATACCAACATATTTCTTTCAGTAGGGCCTTTACAAACTGCCAGAAATAGTGCAAATTGAGGCCAATTTAACTGTCCTGACTCAGTGCTAGGGAATCATGGGAATTGTATTTTTTTCTGGGACATTGAACCTTCTCTGCCAGAGCTCTGGTGCCACAATAAACTACAGTTCCCATGATTCCTTAGCACTGAGCCAAGACAGTTGGCCTCAATTTGCACTATTTCTGGCAGTCTGTAAAGGCCTTAGTCTCAAAGGTGCTATGAGATCCCTTTGCATACTCAATCAGTTGGACAGTGCCTGGGCCTGCAGGACCTGAGCAGAGAGGTTGAGGACAGAGGAGGTTGCCACAAGTCAAAGTCAACTCAAGGGCAGTTAAAAACAACTAATAATATGTGCAATATGTTACTAAACTACATGAGGGTGCAGTCCTATACCCTTTAGCTGGGAATAAATTCCACTGAACTCAGTGGATATAATTTCTAGACAGACAGACAGATGCATTATGAATTACCTGTGGAAAATCATTGCTCAGCAAGAAACAGAAATCCACCTGATTCCAATATAAGGTGGGGGTAGCCTTGAATGAACTGAGTCACACAATATGGGCCATGATATCTCTCTTATTCTCCCCCAATTGAAGTTAAATTTGAAGTGCAATCAGTCTATTCTTTTAGGCACTCTACTTCCATCTCAGTCCCCCAAACCCTACTTCACATTCCTATTGACTGATTGTACTTTTGACAATGTTTCTGATCGCTCCAGTTTTTATGTAGGTATAGTTATAATTTAAGTTTGACTGCAGCATTTTGGAGAGAATCTGAAAAGCCAGTATAAATGTAAATGAAAAAAGATACAGCTCATTCTGTCTTTTGAAATTGTTGGTGTGAAAAGAGCTCAACAGTGTTTTATTTAAACAAGGCCTGCTTCAACCTTGATTGACTTGCAGTAAATTGCCTGGTACAGAGGCAAAAGGAAGTGGATAGAAAAATGGCAATCAGCACCAAATGTTTCACATATTGATTGACAAGCACCAGAGATGTGCTAGAGTAAGATAAATTGGCCAACGGGACCCATCTTGACAGCTTCTGAGATGGGAAAATTGTTCTTGTTAATTTGCTGCTGGAACCTTGTCATTTATGAGGATATACATTTGAGTGTCTTCTAATTGTGTAAACAAAGTTTGGGTATGTACGTAGCATATTTCAAGCATGAATTTTGTGTGTTTTTAATTTTTTTGCTTTAAAAAATGTAGAAAGAGACGTAAGATTAAATATGTGAGAAAAAGAGCACTGGGGAGTGTGAAAGCAGCTAATTTAAAGAGCATCCTTCCCCTGAAATACAGTAAATTACTGTGCTGTCACTGAGGAGTCCATTTTCAGGGTTGCGAAAGAGAAAACAGTGCCTCTGTGAGAAGTCTGAAATAAGCTTTAAAAAGTTTCGTCAGTCAGGTGTTCCCATCACAATAGTAAGACTCAGTGAAAAGATATATCTTAGTATAAAAAATGGGGCAAGAATGTGTGTATGGGTTTGTGTGTAATTGGCCTCTCAAATATATTTTACCCCCATCATAATTTTTTTTAAAAAAAATCCTTTACATTCATGTAACATTTTCCATTAATTAGAGCACCTAGTACTTCAGATGCAGGGTGCTAATATTACAGTGGTTTGGCTAAAAAAATCCACTTACCAGATATACTTGACTATAAGTTGACTTTGTGTATAAGTCAAGAGCAGGTTTGGGGGCCAAAACCATAGATTTTGATATAACCTGTGTATACGTTGAGAGTAAAAGAGGCAAGTAGCAAAGTATGTAAAGGATGAAGGAAAGGAAGATGATGCCAAAGAATGCCACTATTTTCAATCCAGGCATTCAAAAAGGCCAGTAGGAGCACTTCAGTAGAGACAGTAGAGGGGATTGGTGCTTTTTTAGGCTCTCTTGGGAAGGACTAAGCTCTTGCCTTTCACCATTCTACTCAGAGAAGGAGATTGTTCCTATTTTGATAAGAGTTAAGGTACAGTCCTTATTTTGATCCAGAATTTTTGTGTTGATTGTTGGACTAAAACTTCTGGTCTTATACATAAGTATATACAGTCTATTATTCCACTGAGGCTGAGAGAGTGTGACTTGCCTAAGGTTACCTAGTGGGTTTCATGGATTTCAAACCATGGTCTCCAGAGTCATAGCCCAGTGCACAAACTTCTACACCATATTAACTCCCTTATGTAGTTTTCCTGTAATTTCAACTCAATAAAATGATGTTGAAAGGCAAATGTTTTGGGCTCAATAATAAATCTTTAATTTTAATTATGTCTGTCATTGCAGACAAGAAATGTGTTGCCCTTTCGTTATCCCTCGGTTTTAGGTGTGTTGCCTATCTCTGATTATCCCTACAATAACTTGTTTTTGATACAGTAGTGTTGGACTATTTTCTCCAAAGCCCACTGCAAAATTAAATTATTGATGTGTAGAACATTATCCAACATGTGTGCATATAGACAACTAACAATGATGACAGCCACTTTGGGGAATGCTACAAATGGCAGCTGTGAAACCTTTAAAAAGTATATGTTTTGGCCATAGATACTGTAACCAAAGAAGTCCAAGAACATAATGCTAAATCATATTGTAGTATGAAAATGAACCTGGGTTCACACACTGTCCCATCTCTCTCTGGTGCTGCCATCAGGAACTCAAAAGTTTCCACTTCCTCTTCAGAGCAACCACAATATACCATACTAAACTGTGCTGATCTAAGTTGTAGTTAATCATAATTGCGATTAGAGGAAATGGGCCAGTTTTATAACTACACTTAGGGGGAATGCAGACAAGCGGCCCTGGGCCACCCCGGGAAGCGGAGGATCAAGGCCGAGGCTGCCGTACACCTCGTCCCCGATCCTCCCTTTCACTGCCTGCAAAAGGAGCGCTAAAATAGCGCTCCTTCCACAAGCCGCAAAAGGGGTGCCGCAAAAGGCAAGGCACACCTCTTTGCTGTCTCTTCCGGCTCAGTGTGTGTGGACGCTGAGCCGGAAGGACGTCATCAGGGCACCCATCAAGTCGATGGGCCATCGCTCCGATGATGTCCTCAGGAAGTGGATGGGGCGCCAAGTGTCCTGTTGCCCCTCCCCTTCCTTGCCTCCAACATGCTGCAAAGGGCCCATCTGCAGAGGCCCTTAGTTTGTTTCCCTCCCATATGTACATATTTTTCATTCCCCTTGGAGTTCTTGTCTAGTGATACATCTGTACTGTAAATATTAACCAGGGTTGTATGTGAACTACAGTTTGACACTTCTTTAGCTCCCATGGCTCAATGATAAGGAATTTCAAGTTTGTTGTAGCACCAGAGCTCTCTAACAGGGAAGGTTAAATAGCTCATAATACTACAAATCAGAAGTCCAAAACATTGAGACGTGAAAATTTAAATAGTGTCAAACTGCATTATTTCTGCAGTGCACATTATACCCAGGTTTATCTTTAAACTAGAGTTGGAACTGGGTTAGAAAATGGCTTTACCTTGGTCATTTTCATTCAAGAAAACATAAATCCCAGACTGTGGCAGAAGATAATTTCTGCCAACCCACCCCTCTAGCTGCAGTTTCTTGAGCCCAGGGTTTGGAAGTAATGAATTAAAAGTAACTTGTAATACATTTTATGTTTTAGCAGTGGGTTGACAAAGTTACAGCTCATCCACAAATGAGGAAGGATGAAAATGAATATTTGTATGCAAAAAGTAATGTTTTCTAGTAAATTTTTAAAGTTATCTTTAAAGGCTTTTAAGGTATTTTTAGAGGGGTTTTTTTAATGGTGTTTTCCAAGTTTTATGCCACTTCTTATCAATCCCAAAGATTATTTTTTTTAAAAAAAAATCATGTGTACAACAAGCTATATTTTAAACATTATACACTCATCCCTCCACATTTCCAGCTTTGACTTTTGCAGATTTGATTATTCATGGATTTGATTAATATGCTCTCTCTAGGAATATCTAAGATAATGATTAAAGTGGCCGCAACCCGCAAAAGCGTGCAATGTGTGAATGATTTCACATGCAGAACACAATAACGCATTAGAAGCTCATTATTAAAGTGAGAAAGAGGGTAGAATGCATATTTGATTTTCACACAGATACGTGTAAATCCCGATAATGGTTTGGGAATAACTTTTTTTGCATGTGTGCACAGAAGTAGCTGGGTCAACAGAAATCACCCAGAGAAATAAACAATTTTATTTACACAATTTTCTTTATAAAAAATAACTGTACTGTCCCTTACTTTCCAAGAAATGGTATCCAACTGAAGTAAAAACAAAACAAAACATTACTCAAAGAATTAGGAAAAACAGCATAAAAGTCTGTGTCCCTCTGGGCAACTGGTGTCCCTGCCTTCCTTTAAGAGCCCCAGTTAATGGGGAAGGGACATTCACACAGACTAGAGAGAAGCAAGCTTTTCCTCTCTGTCCTTGCCTTTGCCTCAGCAACTGTTCCTTTAAGAGCCCTTGCTACTCACCCCAAGGAACCATAGGAAATCTAGCAACAAGTACAGGAGCAGGAAGAATACCACAAATGACTTTCACACTAGAGCAATTACACACAAAAAAGGGAATTCGTGAATGAAACAGAAATGAATTTGTGGCATTTTCCTGAAAATGCCTATTTGCTGGTTCATGTCACTTTCCTGTCAGATTCCAAGTGGTTTGCGCCCAACATCATGTGAAAACCATTTGCGCAATTGAACCTAATACACTGGATGGATAATTGCGGGTTCTGACCCATTTCAATTTTCAATTTTCCCCATTAACTGGGGCTCTTAAAGGAACAGCCATTCAGGGAAGGCAGGGACACTGGTTGCCCAGAGTGACGCCCCGGGTGCTGCTCGGGGACCCCAGGTGCTGCTCGGGGACTGTAGCTCCAGTAAGAGGGACCTCACTTGTGGGGCCCCTCAGGGAGCTATTTTGTCCCCGATGTTATTCAACATCTATATGAATCCGCTGGGTGAGATTATACGGAGTTATGGTGCTGGGTGTTATCAGTACGCTGACGACACCCAAATCTATTTCTCCATGTCTCGTTCATTGGCCTCGAATTCTAATGGCATCTCCTCTCTCAATGGATGTCTTTGAGCAGTAATGGACTGGATGAGGAAAAACAGATTGGAAACTGAATCCAGACAAGATGGAGGTCCTCACGGTAGCGGCCCTGAAACCAAGAATTGGGTTGCAACCTCCAGTCCTGGACGGGGTCACACTCTCCTCCAGTGACTGTGTTCACAGTCTGGGGGTGCTTCTTGACTCATCGCTCCTGATGACAAATCAGGTGAATGCGGCAGTCAGGAGCACCTGTTATCAGCTTCGGCTGATATGCCAGCTGCGCCCTTTTCTGGAAGTAAGGGATCTCGAGACTGTTGTGTACACATTGGTAACCTCGCACCTTGACTTCTGTAATTCGCTCTACATGGGGCTACCCTTGTGCTTGGTTTGGAAATTACAGCTGGTTCAAAATATGGCAGCTAGGCTTGTCTCGGGAACAGCTAGGAGGGACCACATTATTCCGGTTTTGAGGTCCCTCCACTGGCTGCCTATCAGCTCCCGGGCCCAGTACAAGGTGTTGGTTATCACCTTTAAAGCCCTAAATCGCTTGGGTCCAAGCTATCTTAGCAATCGCCTCCTCCCATACAATCCTCCCTGCGCTCTCCAGTCCTCTGGGAGGAATCTGCTGCAGCCTCAAAAATTGAGGCTTGTGGCTACCTCCCAGAGGGCTTTTTCAGTTGTCGCTCCCAAGCTTTGGAATGGCCTGCCGGATGAGATCCGTCAGTTAACATCATTAGACGGCTTTAAAAGAGCTGTCAAGACGGAACTCTTCTGGCAGGCCTTTCCAGACTAATTGTCCCAGCCCCAGGTTCTCCCACTGTGGTGATCTTCATGTGGCCCTATCTCGATGGATGAAGATCATTGCCGCTGGTTAAGCTGTGCCTTGTTATATATTTTTTTCTTTTAAATGTGTTTTAAATGTTATATTGTTGGATTTATTGTTTTAATCTTTTTGATTTAATGCTGTTTTAAGGGGGGAGGAATTGTTTTTAGATATTATGTATTTTTAATTGTTGTAAGCCACCCTGATTGGGTTCCCAAAGGGTGGGATAAAAATTATTATTATTATTATTATTATTATTATTATTATTATTATTATTATCTTATTAAAGAAAACATAATGTTTTTATTATTTGTGGTTTTTCCACATTCACAGGGGTCCTGTGGCCCTAACTCCAGCAAATGTGGGGGGATAAGTGTAGTCTGAATTCTGTCCTATTCATAGAAGAAAAGTTAGGAAGTTTGCTAAAGTTGCACATGTATGTAACATTATGGCACTATCATTTGATTTACTTTCTACTACTTTATTCTCTTCTTATATGGAATCAATTAGCATATGTAAAAATAGTTTACAAATTAGTATGAGACAATTATATATCAATAAAGTGAAATTATATATCAATAAAGTGAAATGATTTTGCTGTTGTGAATCTTTCCACATACATTTTGCAGTTGTGAAATTATTTGAAAGTAGTAAATTTCCCAAAACCTTGTTTCCGGACAAGCCTTACATTTATGCTTAAAGACCACAATAAGTTAACATCTAATCCTGAGTGTTTTAGTTGGAAATTTTAAATTAGTCTGTCTGTGACATTGGCATTGCTTAGCTTGAGAAATGGTAAATTGTTACAGCTCTGAAGATTCTCATCTTACTTCCAAAATGGTGTGATATTTCCCACCTATACTAACTCTAGCTGCTTGAATCACTAATTATTGCTATGATTTAAAAAGTTTTGTAATTTATACGGGAAGGAAATATTTTATGGAAACTCTCTGCTTGGAAAATAATGAATTTGAGATAGCTTTAATATACAGCCCATCCATCCTGAAAGCTTAAAGGGGAAAGGGAAAAGTATTCCCCATTGACAATATTGTAAAGTTGTGTCCTACCATAGAGGGTGGTACTCATCTCCGATACTAATCCAAAGAGTCAGAGGTGTCAGAGACTACTCTGCAATCATGCAGCAAGCATGATTGCACAGAATGCTAAAAACTTAGGGAAATCAAATATTTGTATTCTTAAAATTACACCTGAATTTGTTTATAACATCTGAAATCTAGCATGTGTCATAATCTCTCTCATCTTAACACTTAACTCACCATCTTAACTCTCAAAAGACAGTTAACAAAACCAACTAAAGACATTCAGGTTGGAGATTTAGCATTTCCAAAGTGAGGAATAATGAGCGGATAGCCTGTCTGTATGCTCTTTCCCCACACATGTTTCTGGGTGGTACATTTCGGTGCCAATCACAGGCAGAAAAAGAGAAGGCGCTTTTTTTTTTTAACAGATGGTCATAACTGCTCCTTGTTCAACATGCTTTTGATTAACTTTTTGTTACAGTCAGCCTTTCATATCAGTGGGGTACCTGTTCCAGACCCTGCTGTGGATGCCAAAATCCGCAGGCCTTTAAATCCCTGAGCAGCAATTTTAAAAAAGAAAAAGAAGACACAGACATTGGACTACTAATATGTAACTGATGTTTCAAAGTCAGAGAGATAAATAATAAAAATCACTGTTCTTTGTTTTAGTGTAAACTGAGGACCATACAAAATTTCTCAAAATGTGAATTTCATGAAGTCAATAGCCAAAGCTACTATATTCTTGTCTTGTTAAATAATCTTTCTTATTTTAGTTAAAGAAGGATAAATAATAAAAAATAATTTGCAAGTAAAAGATGTGAAGGTTTTGCAGCTGCTGAATGTCTTTTTGGTAGATTAGATTCTATAATGAGAAGATATAACCTTCATTTTACAAAATCTGTTGCTGTCTGGGGAAAAACATCACTGAATAAGATTAGAATATTCTTTTCTTTCTTGAAACCATTACAGTTGCAAGCTGATTACTTGGCATATGCTTAATGATATCTTCATAGCTGGGAAACAATAATTTGTTACAGTTAAAAGAAATAAGTGAGAGACCAAGTGAGAAAGCTCATATTTAATGCTGAATATTTATTTTTAGATATCTGTGACTTAATCTGTCACAGTGAAAAGAGTCATTTTCACAAAGCATGCACCTATGGCTGTCCGATTATCTCTGCTTCTCTCCCTCTTCCGGGCAAAAACTTTATTAGGGTTGAGCTAGACTTGACTTGAGAGATCTTGAACATGGTATATTCTCTTCTCCCCATATTTGGATTAGCAGTATAGGACTAGAAGAATAAGGTTTCCATCCAATCACTATACTTTTCCCTTGGTTGAAATCCCATCTCTCAAATGGCTAATTCAGCCCAGTGAGTCAAGTACAAGCTTTGGGTTAAGATTCGAATCCCTTATCCCAACTAGCAATCCATCTGGCTTTTTGAACCTAAAAGACAAAGACTAATGGGAACAGAGGTTTGTAACTCTGCCCCCTTCACCGTGGACTCCCTGCTGGATGTGGTGAGTTGAATCCATAACTTTCTCCCAATAACACAAATGCTGAGACTCTTTGCTGCAACAAATAATCTCTTTAATTACTAACTCAAACATTACAACTCAAATACCCGCCAGTTTTTGATGGGTATTGCTGATTCAGTTTGTCCACTGGGGTTGTTACTTCACAACTTCAGTGATGAGGGATGACTGTTCTTTGCAGGTTCTATGTCTGCTTTCTCTAGCAGGGACAGTTGCTGTCCATGTTCCCACTTATCTCCTACACATCCCAGCAGGCCCCTTCCCAAGGTCCTAGAGGTGTAGTGCCTTCCCTTAACTTGCTCTGCCAGGGACTCCTTCCATATGTGGTATGTCTCCTAATTTTCCCTCTAAACATGGATCTCTTCCTCTCATTTGAGCATGTTCCCCCACATTAGGGCATCCTCTTCCTTGTTGGAGGGTGGGATGTTTACTTTCTCTTTCTCTTTTTGAGTTCCTTTCTTACACTGACCACATTTCTCCATTCTTTGTGTCTGCAATCTCTCCTCCTTGACCCCGCCTGTCCCTCTCTTATCCTTTCCTCCCCATGTTTCGCCCCTCTGCTCTTTCCTTCTTCCGGGTCCCACACTCCCCCCCCTGTCTTCTTCTGAGTTTACAAGTCTCTCTTCTTCATCATCATCACTGCTGGCTTTCCCCTTGTCTCTCTCTCCTATCTATTTGTGACCCCTGTCTCCTCCTCCTGTTATAAGGTTCCACTCACAGATGCCCCACCTCACATCTTACTTTTACCATAGCAAAAATTTTATAGGATAATAATTTGGAGTTGAGTGGAAGGATTTGCAAAATCTCTCCACTCCATTCATATATGCAATCTGTTACAATACAGATCTGCTTTCTATATATATTCTTTTGCATTGTAATAGTTCTGCCACATGGCTGAGATCCTACATGTATGTGTAGCTTCCTATCTGCAATGCCATGTCTTTCCACTGCCCAGCAGCTGTAAAGCCCAAGGATGGGCCAACGTTGCTGTTGCTTGCTAGTGAGGAAGAGAAAGAGGGGAAAATGAATTCAGACTTTAGCTTGTCTCTGCTTGATTGTGCAGGGTGGAGGTTACTGTCTCAATTGAAATGTGCTTGCCTTTTCCTTCCCCAAGGAGCTAGGAGCAGCCACATCTTAATTGTCTGTATTGCCTCCCTGTGCCCCCTTTCTCTAGTAAGAAGGGGGGTCAGGAACCCCCTAGGATTTGGCATTGCTGGATGTGGAAGGTTTCTGGACATAGCACAAGTGCATGAAAATAGCCTTCTTATGTTTCATCCTGAAAGGTACATACACATTTACAAGTTACTAACAGAAAGGTTCCACCTAAACAATAGGAAGAATTTCCTGACAGTAAGAGCTGTTCAACAGTAGACTGTGCTGCCTCAAATTGTGATGGAGTCTGCTTCTTTGAAGGTTTTGTAACAGATGCTGGATGGCCATCTGTCAGGAGTACTTGATTGTGTGTTCCTGCATGGCAGGGAGTTGGACTGGATGGCCCTTGGGGTCTCTACCAACTCCATGAGTCTGTGATTCTGTAACAGGATGCTGGCCTGTGTATGTTACATACTTAAGCATTATATACATTTTTAATTTAAAAAAGACCTATGAACAAGACCTACCATTACACAGAGTAAAGCAGCTACTGCAATAAGCAGATAGTGGATGTCATGAAAGGGAAGTAAAGTGCTAGTTATTTGCTTTATTATTGTATTTTAACTGTCAAGGATGGAGACAAGCCTTTGTGGCATGTTCTGCCTCATGTGCCACTATTACTTCACTGGCTTTGGGTACTGTTATACCTTGGCTTGGGTGAATGACAGGGAACACCATTTGCAGCTCTGCTTCAGGGAGTAAAATACTTTGGGCCACCCCTTCCTGCAATTATGCATATAAAATACCGTTCCTAGGCTCCTGAAGCATGGTTTGAGCTCATTCACTTTGAAGTGGCTCTTTTTCTCTCCTAAATGGAAAACGAAGGCATTTTAGCTGAAAGTTTAAAAAAGAAAGACCTTTTTTCTGCATTAAACATTATAATTTACCTAAGCTTAGCTGGAAAGAACTTGAGAGCCAGTGTGATGTAGTGGTTTGAGTGTTGGACTATGACTCTGAAGACCAAGGTTTGATTCCCAGATCAGCCATGAACCCCGCTGGGTGACCTTGGGCAAATCAGATGTGCTCAGCCTCAGGGGAAAGCAATGGCAAACCTCCTCTGAACAAATCTTGCCAAGAAATTCCATGACATGTTAGCTTTAAGGTCACATCAAAATCTAAGGCACACTGACCTGAATCACACAAAAGGTGAGTCTAGTCCTCTTCCCATATGGACCATATAGATGCCTCTGGGAACCCCACAAGCCAGGAAGACAGCCCTCCAACAACTCTCCTCCTCATGTTTCTTGGTAACTCATATTCAGAGGAATATTACTTCTGGTAGTAAAGGTAATATATATCCATTGTGACATGGCCTCTGATAGACCTCTCCTCTATTATTCTTTCATCATTATCACTGTCATAATCTCTCTTTCAGATACTGGACTCCAGGCACACCATTACTTTCCAATATGCCTGAAGTGTGATTCATTTTGAAACAGCTTCTTAGTTGCACAGTAAGGAGTGCTTTTCCAGGTGCTTTCCCCCCCTGCGTCATCTGCAATGTGTTAAGGCAGAAGGGATGATCAGCCTGGTCTCTGTGCACTGCTGATGCCACCTGCCAGATGATTAGCAAGTGAACTGCAGCCTTCAGCCTTGTCAAGTCAGTCTTGAAGAAAATAAAGTCCCATCTGGCTCTAAATACTGACTCTGGCTTCTCCTTTGTCAGAGCATCTTGTCTCACAGTGCAGGTTGAGCTGCCACAGAAACACCTTCTGACAAAGTATCTCCTGATGGGCTCTAAGACATTGTAGGTTACTTTCAAATCCTTCCACTACCTGCATGATTTGCATTATTCTGTTCTTCACTATCATCCCTCTTTTCTCTTTCTGCCATATTTAACAACAATTCCACTTTTAAAATGGCATTAATATTGCTGACAGCATAGATGCTCCAATTAGGCTGTCTTTGAATAGAAGTCAGACTGTGTTGAATGTCCCCTTTTTGAAATCATATAGAAGGATAATCTGACATTATTCATTAGAATGAGAGCTAAGACAATATTTAAATGTGGCTTTCTGTTTATATTATTGACTTTCTTTTCATATTCTTAAGAAAGGCTGTATGCACCTCCTTTTAGGCTCTTCTAGTTACTGGGCTACTCTGCAATGCAAAAATGCTTTGTGACTGTTTTGGATGAGGAGTCTTCTACTGTCCTAATGATAACAATAAAGATACATACAGATGTGGGTAGATTAAATGTAATGTTATTTAACTGTCAGAGCGGGAGCAATTATCCTACAGTACTACTTTGGGTAGAGTCAGAGCTCTTCAGCAAGCAGTTTCAAACTCACCACCTACCATCCATTAGTTGGCCATTTGGTGTCATAGAAAAAGGAGCTACAGTCAGTGAGATTTACATGGAGACCCATGTGGCCTTTTAATAGTCCAACTTCAGGTTACTATTTCCCTGAAGTAACCTGGTAAGTTTCTTACTGATTCATTGTCATAAAACTGAAGCAACAGAAACCAGTGGCTTGCCTAGAAAGAAAGAATCATGTTCTTAGCCTTTTCAGCTGATTTCAAGAGGAAGAAAGTACCTGTTGATTTGTTTGTCATGTCAGGTACTAGTGGCAGAAGAAAATATTTTTAAGGTTGTTTTTTTTTTAATTGTGTGTGTGCATGTGTGTTGTTTGTTTCTTCCAGTGTGGCACCCACACAGACATAAAATATTAATGAAGAATGTAAAACAGTGGGCATTGATTTTTACTCCCTTAAAAAAAATGTCAGAATTAATTAATACTGCGCCTTTTTCATGTTTCCAACTCAGATTCGATAGTTTATTTTATCTTAAACCCAATTCTGCATACCAATATATGATCAGTAAATGTCAAAAATTTAAATTCATTTTCTCCCATTCTTTATCTATTCCTGTTACAAGATATAGGTCTGTCTCGTCCCTTGCCCCATTTCTGAACATTGTGGTATTCCAGGAATGCCTTTTAAGCTGTTTGCCTTTGTGTTCTTACATATGGCATTATCCAAGGCGTGACTGCGAATTGGTACTGGGAGAATCTTCTTTCCTACTTAACCTTGTTGTGAATAGAGTGGTTAATTTTATTTCGGCCTACATATTAAAAGACAAACAAGCCGTGCAAATAATGATAGGTGAAATTATCCATCATTTACTTAGTTATGTTTGTGTAATTAAGTAATACCTCCTGGTCTTATCCCCCACAACCTGCTTTACCAGGCAGCAGGTGCACCAGCAGATGGAGGTCTGTTCAGCTGCAATTGGGGCTCAGGAGTATGACATGTCTATCCCCTCCCACCTGTGAGTGAGACTGTGACAAAGAATTGCAACAAGCCCTGCTTCTAACTGTCGCAGCCTTGATCACTTGTGGGAAGAAGTGGAAATGTCATCTTCCTGTGCCCCGATTGCCAGCTGAGTAGACTTCCATCTCGTGGTGTGGCTGTTGCCTGGTAAAGTAGGTTTATGAGGACATTTACTATGATGTCATTAGTGTGACTATGTAGAATTAGTGAATATGAGCATTTACAGCTCCCTGACTCTGGGTTATGAATCTGTAACTGCAGTACAGAATCCCAGCCACTATTTGTT
This sequence comes from Phrynosoma platyrhinos, assembly GCA_020142125.1. Classification (NCBI taxonomy): domain Eukaryota; kingdom Metazoa; phylum Chordata; class Lepidosauria; order Squamata; family Phrynosomatidae; genus Phrynosoma; species Phrynosoma platyrhinos. Next base: position 219,138,479 of record CM034703.1, read on the forward strand.
ATTTTAGAGTCCCTCCTTTGTGGACTGAATGTAAAATGCACATTACAGAGTTTTATTATTGTAACAGAGCAGACCTAATGTGATATTAAAAAGTAGGAGCCAGCTTCCAGTATATACCAGTCTACACAATGAAAATTCTCCTGGTAGAATTCAAGTAGAATATGACCCAGCCATATGTGATTGAATGCATTTGTCCCTTTTGTTGGGGGAGGGGGGGACAAAAAAGTCCTCAAACTCCGAAGAAAAAGGTATTGCACTTTTTTCCATATTATCTATTATTGATTGTGTGGACATCCTCTTTGAATGCCTCACATGGCAGAGGATGGGCAGATGTGTGGGTAGATGAGCATTACTGCTAATAGATTTCTTTGGTTTTAGGTACTTATAGGGTTTGCCTAATCTCCTTGACATTTTATAGCATTTTTAATTATATTTTTTCATACTGGAGTTGGCTATTTAAAACTGGTATTCAATTTCTACTCTGCCCCTCTCCCCTTTTTCTCCTCTCACCCACTGCTCAGGAGATTGGCCTCAGTTCTTCCAGATTTCAAGTGTGTGGAGGGGAGGGGGATAAGAGATAATTAAACTCCTATTTTCAGGAAACTTTGCATTATACAATAAGCAAAGGGATGCAAACAGTAGTATCTTAAGTTCCCAGAAATAGCTCTCAGAAGTTCATTACATTAAATATCTATAATTTGATTATGTTGACAAAATCTCCTTGGTTTTACATTCTACCTGTGCATTTCTTTGGAAAGTATTTCTTTTTAAGTGAAGGATAGGCTGTTAAATTATATTGTCTTTTAATATAATAGGTTGAAGATATAAGCTCACTTACAGCAAAGATACATTGTTTCTTAACCCTATTTATGAGTCTTTCGATGGGAATTCTGTATTGTATTGTGTTTGTGGCAGTGAATCCTCTAACACTGCTGCGTGGATTAGTGATGTGTCATAGGACCTTATCCCACGCTGCTCTCAAAAGTGGCAAGAAAGCGATATGAGCATCATTGCAGTACTATAGCGCTAGTATAAATATGGCGCTAGCGCTATAATAGCTCTATGGATAAGCTAGCGCTATTGCAATGCCCGCTGAAACCGACATTCAAAAGAACCCGAATGATGCTGCATTCCGAGCGGTTTCTTGTTGGATTCTGAGCGACGTCGTGTAATCACACAGAAAACTATAGCACTATAGCGCCTGATTCTTAGCGGATTCTAAGCGACGTCGTGTGATCACCCGGAAAACTATAGCGCTATAGCGCCTGATTCTTAGCCAATTCTGAGCGACGTTGTGTGATCACCCGGGAATGTATAGCGCTATAGCACCTGATTCTTAGTGGATTCTTGCTGCTTTTGGCCCCGTGGGATAAGGTCCATAGAATAATCTGATGCTCAGGGAAACTAAACAATTTTAAATCCAGTTTCTATGAAAAAGGGACAGTTGTTGGTTTTGGCTATCATTAAAAGCACAAACTGAGCCAGGATGAGAGATGGAGTGAGATTTTAGTATGTACAGCAGATAGAAGTGTTCTCCCTATACAGGCAGAGGAACTGCAGAGTAAGCATTTAGAGCAGGGGTAGGCAACCTTTCCCCTTTAAGGGCCGAGGGACTTCAGCTCCCAGAATCCCAGGAGCTACTGGCCAACATGGGGCTATTGACCAACATGGCTGAGGCTTCTGGGAGCTGAAGTCCCTCGGCCCTTAAAGGGGAAAGGTTGCCTACCCCTGATTTAGAGTAAAGAAGAGTAAGCCAAAGGAAGAAGGAAGAATTGAGGACATAGAGGACATCGGAAAAGAAGACTAGTTAAAGAATATTATTGTCCTGGTGCTTAAGAAGAGGAGATATATGTTACATAAAGCACTCATTTTCATGCTGAGACACAAACAAGGTGTTGGAGTACTTATGGGAATTATACTTTCTTGCTTCTGGAAATTCTGCCTCTTGTAATTCTGTGTGAAACATCAGCACTATATATTCACTCATTTAAAGGGGTAACTTCTGTCAGTTATTTGAGTAGATGTTTTTAGCCAGATGGAATATCCTAGGCCACAGAGGTAAAGAGAGTGGTAAAAAAATGTAGGTTAACTACATTCTGAAATTCATGATTAACTTGCAAGATGTAATAATTTATTTTTATCATTTGGGAGATCCATCACTGGAAACCTTTATGTGAAAATGTAAACATTGCCTCATAGTGACTTTATCACATCAGACGTGGTCATGGGACTTGACTCTCATGTAGGCCTGAAGAAGCTAACTTGCATATTATCCTGCTCTATTTGCTCTTCAGGAGTCAGGAAGTTGTTTTCTTTCCTGGATGCCTGAGCAATAAGGGCATGCATGGTGAGTTGCATATAACCAGTCTTTTCTCATTCTCTCATTTCTCTTAACAAGCAGGACTGCTGCTTTTCCATAATGATACATGGGAAAGTCCAAAGCAATACCATTAGTGAACTGTTGTGCCTCAGGAGTATTTTTTTCCCTAATGGTCATTATTGTGACAAAAATAAAGATACTTAGCAGCATAATAGTTAGGCCACATTGGAAATTGTAGGCAGGAACCTGATCTTTACTGGTGGCTGCTTTTATTTTACTCTGAGTTGGTGTACAGTAATTTGATTTGGAGAAGTTGAAGAAAGTTAGACTTGATGGCTGCTCCTTTCAACTCCTCTACATTAAATTAATGTGAACTTCACGTACTAGTTTGGTTTAACTGCTAATATTCCATGGGTTTAGAAATAGTTTGTCATCTTGTCATTCTCTCTATATCTCTATTTCTAGTTTATCTTAGTGATGGGACAAGCATGAGAAAAGCAGGAGACCTCAGAGTGCAGAGTCCTTTCACTTGACTCTAAAACAAATCAAATCCAACCATCTAATGAAGCTAGGCCTGAGTCAAACTGTACTAATTCCATTTTCCTGGTTCCATAATTCCGCCCCCCTTCAACTCCCATCCCCTTTATCAAGGGGACAATAGGCTTACCGAAAGAAAGATAAAGGGGTCACATATAGCAGATGACTTTAGAATCCCTTTTGTCAACAAACAAGAAAACTTCATAACGTGATAAGGGAGAGCAACAGGCAACAAGGGTTCTTTTTGAAACAGGCAGTTCACTGTGGGATCTCCTCTTCTAGGTTGTTTCTTTCATGTGTGGCTCATTTTAAACAAAACAAAAAATCATAGTATCATAGATATGGAAGATACCTCAAGGTCCATCCAATCCAACCCCTGGCCATGCAAGAATACACAACCAAAGCAGCCCTGACAGATGGTCAGTCTCCACCACACTCCAAGGCAGCGTATTCCATTGTCAAACAGCTCTTACTGTCAGGAAGTTCTTCCAATCATTGGGTTAGAAGAAATTGCTGGAATAAATTATCCAGTGATGTTGATGGGGACTTCTCTTGCTTCTTCCCACTATCCCTTTCCCAAGGGGAAGTGCTGAGGGGGAGGGACAAATACATTTGGGGGACCCATGAAAATTTGAATGAAACATAGAAGAAGCTTTGTTGAAATATTTCCTCTTTTGAAATCAGCAAAATGTTTTTGAAGACAAAACCTAGGCACTCTGAATACCTAGTATTGTATTGTATGAATATTTTGTATGTAGGGCAGTCTTTGGCATTAATGTACAAAGTCCTCTACGTACATAAGAGAAATGTAACACTCAGATCCAAAACATATATACATTCTTAGTGGATGTTTCACTCTTTACGGTAGGAGTATAAAGGGAAAGAGGAAGTTCATTATATGTGATAATAACACAGTTAAATATATTTGAATATATTTAATATTAAGTTTCTGTACTTTTTATTTTTATAATACTATAATATTGCAAAATTTGTTGTTTGTATTTTCATTATTTTTTGGTTCTCAGATGGCAGAAACAAAGATACATGTCCTGAGGTAGCATAAGATACAGCAGTTTGTAACTATCCCCGTAGTACAGAGTATAATAAAAATTTGCTTGTACAAATTAAGGCTTTCATATTTCTAAATTCAAGACGTAGGCAAAATAGTACAGGTTTATATGCTAAGTTATAAATGTAGTTGTTTTGAAAATATATTTTGTGCAAATACTTCCCAAAATTTTGTGCCCCCCAAAAGTAGAAAACTAAGAAACTTTCTCCATTGCTTCAACATTTTAGGGAAAAAAAATTGCATCTCTGCCCCAGGTAAGCTTTTTTATTTGTAGAAAGTGTGAGCTACAAATAAGAGAAAATGAATAGTAGCTAAACTGTGCCTTCAGACTTTCATAGAAAACACTGGAAAATTTCTTGGAATTTTTTTCCCCTAAGAAAGCTTATTCTCCTGTCATTCTCAATATATATTTCATTGAAGTTAAAATAATCCAATCCATTGTATTCCTCATCACTATGTACAGATGTGAGAGCTGAACAGAGATTAAAGCAGATAAAAAGAAAATCAATTCATTTGAGATGTGGTGCTGGAAAAGAGTATGCTGAGGATACCACCAACAGCCAAAAGTCAAACACATGGGTCCTAGACAGATCAAGCCAGAACTTTCCCTGGAAGCCAAGACGCCAAAACTGAGTATCATACCACTTTATGTGAAGGCATAATTTATCAGAAAAAACAATGATGCTATGAAAAATGAAGGTAGTAGAAAGAGAGGAAGACCACATGCCAAATGGACAGTCTTAACCAGGGGAGTTGTAGGCTTGAATTTACAGGACCTAAGCAGAGCACTGGAGGACAGAGGATCTTGGCGATGTCTCATCCACAGGGTTGCCATGAGTTTGAGTCAACTTGAGGGTAGTTAAGAACAACAAATATACTAGAAAGAAGAAGAAACTGCATCTCTCTGTTCTTTCCCAGACCTTTATAATTTATAATTTATAATTTCTAAAGTTGAATTATGTGAATACAATATTGGTCTTCCACATGATTCTGTAATATAGTAACTACAAGAGTAAAGTAACTATGGGGGTTGCAGACTGCCAGAAATAGTGCAAATTGAGTCCACTTTTAGGGTTAGGGTTAGTGCTAGGGAATCATGGGAATTGTTTTTTTTCTGGGACATTGAGCCTTCTCTGTCAGAGAGGTCTGGTGCCACAATAAAATACAGTTCCCATGATTCCTTAGCCCTAACCCTAACCCTAAAAGTGGACTGAATTTACACTATGTCTGGCAGTCTGCAACCCCCCTATATCACTTTTTAAAAAGTAATCTTACCTCTCACTATTGAAAGTGGTCACTTAGAGGTCATGCTAGAAAACATACAATGTTCTCTTGTGGAGTCTCCCTAGTTCTTTTCACATATGGCACAGCATATATAAATTACAAAATATAAATACAGGCAACCCTCTTATTATTTAAGTTCATATAACATTTTCACATGTCAGAAAAATATGTTTTCTCTAGGCATTTTCTCCATCCTCTAGTGCAATTCTATGGTTTGCTTTTGCCAAACAACCATAGGGTCATGTGGAAGGACCTAGAGATTTTCTAGAGAAGTTACTTCTCCAGAGTGGGGTGAAACAGATGGACAGGAAAAAGTAGCTTGAAGCTGCCTTTTCCAAAGCTGCATTGAACTCCTACCAATTGCACTTCCTGCTTCCAAGGTGGCTGCAGCGCATGTCATGACCACACAGCACGGCTTCAAGCCACACCACTGGGTGCTTTTTTTTAAAAAAAAAAAATGTTCCCCCACCATCCCTGCAGACTTTCGTAGGGGCGAAATGCCAGTGACTGGCATTCCATTGGATGTCCGTCCCTGTGAACTTGCACACATTCACATGTGCAGCACTTCACCAGGACAGCATTGGAACAGAGATGTGCCCATGCAGATGCTGACAAGGTACAATAATTCCCCCTCTTCCCCCTCTTCACCCCATGCCCCCTCTTGACTTTCTGTTTTGTGTATGTTATACTCATCTCCATGAGAGGTGTCATGGTTTCTCTTTTGGGCATTGCCACCCTCACTGCTTGGGTATGGCAACTCCATCGCTTTTAAATAAGCTCCTTCAATAAATCATTTACATGCAGAATTAGGGTTAGGGTTTGGATAGAGCACCCCTTGAGAGCCGACCTGGTGTCAGTGCATTCATGTGTACGTGCAAAGGTGCACACTTCCCAGGAAGAAGCTTAAAAACCCAGCCACTTTTTAGTCCATCTTTTCTCCCTGTAACAGCTTGGGTGTGCTTTCTGGCTAGCTTCAAGGTGTGCATCATCTAAATGCCCCACCTTGAAGCCGTCTGGAAGCCTGCTTATTTTGACTGTCTGTTTTGCCCCTCTATGGTCAATTTCTGGTGGACGCATACAATGGAGGACCCAGAAAATACCTAGAGGGAAAGCTTTGTTGTTCATTTCAGGTCAGAAATAGGATTCCAGATTTTATGTGAAATTCATATTATGGGAGGATTTTCAGAATGTATCCCTTGTGTAATACATGTGCTGCTTGTATCTGTCCTGTTTTTTTTTTCACCTTCATTTCACATAAAAAAAAAATTGTTACAGAGACAGAATGCAGAAAAAAATACACACACACACACACAATGGCTCCCCCCCCCCCCCCCGTAATTTGTCTGTTCTGTTGTCGGTAACAACAGTTCTGTTAAAGTATATGTCTGTCTACACAAGATGTGTCAAATATCAGACTAGATGTATACATATTGTTGGAAAGAAAACAATAATAAATCTGAATATATGTATGTGTGTTTTCCTGAGATACAGCTTAATATTTCACACACGCACACACACACACACACAAAACCTGTACATGCCATTGATTTACAACAACAATAAATAGTTATCACTGCTAAACATTTAGATAAGGTTAAGAAAAATAGTGATTGGAATTGAGAGAGTGCATGATTGTCCTTCTATCAAACCTTAAGACTTGATTTTGTTAAACTTTTCTACCAAAAGCCCTGGGGCTTTTACTGTGTGTGTGTGTATGTGTATGTATTATTTAAACAAACAATCTACAGCCTACCTGACTGTCACTGCTGCAAAAATGTTTTTAATCAGGGTCAGATCCATAGCTGGCAGATGCTCTTAGCAGGCTTCTCTGGCAGCTATGGTTGTCAATTTCCACAAAGGCAGCAATCCAGATATCATCATCCTATAGCATTGGATTAAAATTGGCTGCCATGAAGAAAAGAAAAAAAAAACCAAGACCTTTCCCCTTTTATCCCAGTGCTGCATCTTTGCAGTTTGTAGAACTGACATAAGTTCTGGGGCTTTCTAGTTTGGAGGAAATAAAATGTGAATGCCACAGGCCTGGAGAAGCAGCTTTGACAGGCAGCACCATTCATGGTAACCTTGTTTGCTACAGAGCTATGATGTTCAGAAGCACCTCCTCAGTACCAAGTAATTATATTGGACCTTGTTTGAAGTTTCTCTTTTGGGAAATTCACCTGGGACTGATCCAGAGCTAAAATTTTTGCTTGGGGAATGTTGTTTGTGAGATGATGGGTGGTGCTTACAGGCCTTATTAGACTGTCATGATTCATTCTATCTGTCTTTCCCACCAAACTCCAAAGAAGCTGTTTCTGTGCTTAAAGCTGTTTCTGCATTCTGTTTCTGTGGTCATTAATGGACTGGATGAGGATGAACAAATTGAAACTTAATTCTGACAAGACAGAGGTCCACCAAAGTCTGGGGATAGGGATCCAACCTATCCTATACACTGCCCCTGAAATTTCAGGTTTGCAACTTGGGCATGCACCTGGACTCAGACCTGAGCCTGGATGCCCAGGTTTCAGTAGTCACTACCAGAAGTGCACTTGCAGTTAAAACCAGTGCACCCATTGCACCCATTCCTTGAGAAGTCACTTCTAGCTACAGTGACACATGCCTTGATTACATCCCATTGGAATTACCATAACACACACTACATGGGGGGAGGGGTTAATCTCTCTCAGCTTTGCCCCCCAGGTTTCTCTGTGCAGCGAGACCTGGGGGGTGGGGAGATGGAATTGCAGTGGTCTATCGTGATTCTGTCCCCCTGACCAGATGCCTCCTTATACAGTCTACAGATTTTGAGTGTTTATTTAAAGGTGGTAGCAGGAACAGAATAGGGATTCTGTTGGGGTACCACCCACCCTACTGCACAACAGTCTCATTTCCTGAGCTTGCAGAGGTGGTCTTGGGGTTGGTGTTGCTGTTGGAGTCTCCTCATCTATTAGCGCCTGGGGACTTCCCTGGAGAACTTATGGAGTGGAGCCAAACCAGCTCCCTGGTTCTCCAGGGAGTTGATGGTCATGAAGCGAGTGAGATGGAGATTAGAGTGATGGTGATGGAAGACTCAAAGTGAATCTGACCAAACACGGACTAGAGCCTATTTGAAAGCCTACTCTGTGGCAATGCGGGCTGCCAGCATTACTTCTGTATGGAGCCGTTCAGCAGAGCTATTCTGAATGGTCAGGGGTCTTTTACACACTTATCTTCAAGTAGAAAATGCAGACCACTCAGTGGGTCACTGTGAAGAATTTGCATGGCACTTAAAATCACTCAGATCTGCTCTGACTGGGATGCTGTAGTTGATACAGTGCCAGTAGATGTAAACTTGGCACCTGTCTGTCCAATGTTAATGGATGCTTTTCAACTTATGCAGCCTGATGATGTGGGCAGGATCCTTGGAGAGTTGAAAGCCACTACATGTGTATTAGATCCTTGTTCTTTTTGGCTGGGTGAAGGAGGTAGTCAGTGCCTCACTACAACAAGGCAAAGTCCCAGCATGCTTAAAAGAGGCAGTTGTGAGACCTTTGTTAAAAAAAACAAAAAACCACCCCTGAATCCCACTATAATGGATAATTATCTACCATTGTCCAACTTACCATTTTTGGGCAAGGTGCTGGAACATGTGGTGGCTTCTGAACTCCAGGGGTTTCTGGATGAAATAGATTATCTGTTGAAATATATCTATGAAATAGATTAACTGTTCCATTTCAGTCTGGTTTCAGACTTGGCTATGGAACAGAGACAGCCTTGGTCGTCTACGCAGGGAACTGGATGGGGGAGTGTGTCCTTGTTGGTTCTACTGGGCCTCTCAGTGGCTTTTGATACCATCGACCATGGTATCCTTCTGGACCACCTCTCTGGGATGGAACTTGGAGGTACTGTTTTACAGTGGCTCCATTCCTTCCTGGATGGGGCGAACCCAGAAGTTGCTGTGGGAACTCCTGCTTGAACCCCTGGCCATTAGCCTCAGGGTTCTGTGTTGTCCCCGATGCTATTTAATGTATACATGAAACCATTGGGAGAGGTTGTCTGGAATGTTGGGGTGTGGTGTCATCAATATGCAGATGACACTCAACTCCTTTCCACCTCAATCCAAGGAGACTGTCCTGGTCCTAAACCAGTGTCTGTCATCAATAATGGACTGGATGAGGGCAAACAAGTTAAAACTTAATCCAGACAAGACAAAGGTGCTCCTGGTCAGCCGGAAGGCAGATCAGAGAATAGGGATCCAGCCTGTTTTGGATGGGGTTACACTGTTTTTGAAGACACAGGTTCGCAGTTTAGGGGTACTCCTGGACTCAGCTTTGAACTTGGAGATCCAGGTTTTTGAAGTGACCAGGAACACTTTTCCACATTTAAAGCTTGTGTGCCAGCAGCGTTTCTTCCTTGAGACACCGGATCTGGCCTCAGTGGTACATGCCTTGGCTACATCCCATTTGGATTATTGTAATGGGCTCTATGTGGGCTGCCTTTGAAGAGTGTTCAGAAACCTCAGCTGGTTCAAATAGTTGCAGCCAAACTGTTAACTGGGACAGGTTACAGAAACCACACTATTAGCCTGTTGAAATAGCTCCATTGGCTGCCACTTTGTTTCTAGGCACAATTCAAAGTGCTGGTTATATGGCACAGGTCCAGGTTATTTGGCAAACCATATCTCCTTGTATGAACCAGCCTGGGCTCTGAGATTATCTGGAGAGGCTCTTCTCTCTGACTCACCACCATCACAAGCACGGTTGGTAGGAACATGAGAGGGGGCCTTCTTGGTGGCTGCCCTAGACTCTGGAACTTCCTTCCCAGGGAGATAAGAATGACTCCCTCCTTGTTGGCCTTCCACTGGCAGGCTAAGACCTACCTGTTCAGACAGGCTTTTAAAACAGAAAATTTGTAAAATAACAGCTTGGGATGTTATTTCATGTTAAAGTGTTTTATACAGTTTTATATTTTTAAATGTATTTTATTCTTTTTATAGCTATCTATTTTAACATTGTAATAATTTAATTCCTATGATGATGATGATGATGATGATGATGATGATGATGATGATGGGGATGGGGCTGCCTTTGCAAACTCTTTGGAAACTTCAGCTGGTTCAAAATGCTGTGGCCAGGCTGATGACTTGGACTAGTAACAGGGATAATCTAGCTCCCATGTTGCAACAGCTTCATTGGCTCCTAAAATGTTTCTGAGCAGAATTCAAAACCCATAAATCCCTATACAGCTTGGTGCCAGTATACCTAAAAAGACATTCATGCTGTGTGCCTTCAAGTCATCTCTGATTTATGGTGACTCTATCATGGGGTTTTCTTGGCAAGATTAGTTCAGAGGTGGTTTGTCTTTGCCCTCCTCTGAGGCTAAGAGAGTGTTCCTTGTGGTCACCCAGCAGGTTTCCATAGTTCCAAAAGCTCTTACTATCAGGAAATTCTCCCTCTGGTTTACTCAGAATCTCCTTTCTTTTCATCTGGATGCCTTTCTGTGGAAGACGTTATTTCCCCCTTCAACTTTGTGTTCTCCTATGAGCCTTCCTCATTGATTCATTGATTCAGACTGTCACCACCACCACCACCACCATTGATTCAAATCTCTCAGCTTAAAATTTCTACATAATTCCATAGAATGATACATTTGAAAGATATCCAATAAATGCACCCCATAAAAAACCTATATATCCCCATATAGGCCAGCCCAAATTCTCAAATCCTCAGAGGGAAGGGCTTTCTCTCAGTCCCATCACCGTCATAGGTACATTTGGTGAGTACATAGAAGAGAGATTTCTCCGTATTTCTCAGATTTCTCAGAGATTTCTTAGTATAAAAATGAAAAAGAATAGCTAGGTTTTAGAGCTGGATAAGGGGGTATAACTGCTGATCTTGAAGATATGGTCCACAGAAAGCAGGAAAACAGAAATGACTTAAACTACAAGGTTTGAGCACACCAGGTCAAGAATGCAGACAGGAATGAAGAAAAGAAAGGTGACTCAGACTGAAGCTTGAGGGCAACAATCATTGTGCAAGTGGTGGAATTTGTGTATGTGACTAGCAAAAAAGGCTGTGTTTTGGGGTGTTTTTTATACTTAAAGCCAACCCCAATCCATAGAGGTCCTGTGGGAAACCAAAAACTTCTTTGCCCCTCAATAGAATCTGAGAAGTTTTCCAAAATTGAAAGTTTGTTTTTTATAATAGGAAGATAAGAGGGGTTAATTTTGATACTTCCTCGGCTTTACAACACCTAGACAGGCTCTGGAGCCCCCAGGAACGAGAGGGCAGGAAGGGCTGTTTAGAAATACACAAGAGATGAAAGGAAGATTCTAGTCTTGTTTAATCTGGAAGAAGTCATCCTCTAGCTCAGGGGTAGGCAACCTTTCCCCTTTAAGGGCCGAGGGACTTCAGCTCCCAGAAGCCTCAGCCATGTTGGCCAATAGTCCCATGTTGGCCAATAGCTCCTGGGATTCTGGGAGCTGAAGTCCCTCGGCCCTTAAAGGGGAAAGGTTACCTACCCCTGCTCTAGCTTTTTGTTTTCATCAGAAATGTGGAGTGGGGGAGGGGATGGATCTCTTCCAGGTGTGGAGATAATTCATCTCCACACCTTTCTACATGGCTGGGTGTCCATGTCATTCACACTACCTATGAACACAACCATAGGTTGGCCTTTGGAGTAAGCAGCCACTTGGTCAGATCTAGTAAGGTTCTTCTTATGTTTTGGTCACACACTAGTGCTATGTATGCCATTGCAACTGTGTCCACTCATACTAGCTCCTAATGTTACATCAAACTGTAACTGTATTAATATATACATTAGGGGATGTTCAGATGCCTACAGTTCACCTTACTGACCCTGACATCAACACAGAGGTCACATTCTTGTGTAGTTAAGCTACTCCTGAACAATTTCTCCTATCTCAACAGATCCAGGCCATTTTACTTTTCCAGGAAATCAGTCAAACAGCAGGTCTTTTTCCTCTTCTCCCAACAAGAGTGATGTATATGTGTAGAGCAAAAAATTTCCTAATTTGCAAGAATCTGCAAACCTGAGAACTTCATCCATGTTTCAAGAGCTAAAGCAAGAAAGAAATGTGAGCATCTGGGTTCTTCAGTCATTAGGAACACTAATTACAAAGATATGTTGTGAATCTAGGTGTGTGACCAAAACATAAGAACCTTACTAGATCTGACCAAGTGGCTGCTTACTCCAAAGGCCAACCTATGGTTGTGTTCATAGGCAGGATATAACAACTTGTCTTTCACTTATCTTCCTCTGCAACTTGTATGCAGCATTATACTGCTTTTGATGGTGAAGCTGTTATATAGTCATCATGAGTAGGGATAGAGAGAAGATTTGAAAAGGGGAATTAAAGGGGGGCTTCTTGAGTATCAGGAACCCTTAAAGAAGCAAATCCTAGCCAAATCACTGGCCTTGATTAGAAGCCCCTTTCCATATTACCTCCATGTCTCTGGATAGTTCTAGAGGACCATCCCTCCTTCCAAAACTCAGAGTTCTTGATCCTGTGCAACAGCTAGTGGTGAGAAGCAGCCAAGGATGCTCTGATAGCCAACATGTGACATCATCTTCTGAGAGCTGTTTTGGAGAATTCCTAGGAAGTCCCAGAGGATGCCTTAATTGTTACATGCCAGCTATCAGAAATAGCTGGATAGTTCTTGGCTGCTCCCTGCCCTCCTACAAGCAGTAAGTGTTGTAACCCAAGTGGGCGGAATGGTGGATCTCAGGTGCAAAAGAGTTTTTCTCCATTACAAGAACATCTTCAAAAATAGCAAACTTAACAAATATCTTCTTATAGCAGTGAAAACATTGACTAAATTATTGGATACTCCCTGTGGCAATGTACTTCAGGATGAATCATCTCCCTAATCATGATTCATACCCATCTATAGCATCCTCCCCCAAATTTGTCCCACCTTTTTTTTTTAAAAAAAAAAAAAACCATCCAGTTTTCAGTGATCACTGTGGGAATGTCCACACAGGCTAAAACAAACATCTCTACCCTGTGTTGAAACCTACTTGTGCAGATGACACAGATGGTCAAAATGGGAGGAAAACAGATCCATAGCTCTAGGGCTATGCACTATAGCAAAACAAAATCCTAATTTGCTCTGCTCCAAGCCAAAAAGAGTGAACCATCACACCAGCATGTGGATTGCACACTGGCGAAATGAAAACAAATATTCCTAGTATTTAGTAGTCTACTAAGTGTACAAAACAGTATTTCACCTGAATAAAAGTGTCTAAGGAGATTAGTGCACAGCTTAAAAAAGTGTTTTACTGCTACCGAATTCAATCCTAATTCAGGCTGCATCTGGGTATTATCAGACATATTTTGCCTCCAACGCTGCCGGCCTGGTGCAGCCCAAGTAACTTCCAGATAAAACCTGAGCTCAGCAAGCAGATTTGTAAAGCCGGGAGTTTCCCAGTTTTGATATGAATGCTGGCGGTGTCAGCGGCAACATACATCTGATAATACCCGGATGCAGCCCAATTTAGGATTGAATTTGTCAGTGGTAAGACACTTTTTAAACCTGTGCACTAATCTCTTAAATTTATATATAAAGCAGTATGTTATTGGTAGTTTTATTCATCCTGACAAAAACTGGATCAATATTTTCTTTGAGCTTTACACTGCAACTTCAAGAACTCTTTCTTGATCACCTGTAGTCATCCCATCAGCATACAACATATCCCCCCCAAAAAATGTATACCCCCTTTAACAGCTAATCGTAGATATGGTGGTTATTTGAAGGTTATTTATTTGAAGATACTTATTTAAAGTAAATACACTTATATAGAAGAATATATGTTATAACAATTATTTAATCATAATTACAAAATCCATCTTAAATTACAATTTTATGTAAGATGTTCAAATTGTCATCCCTGCACAGCAATCTACTGTTTGCATTGTCTAAAGTACAGAGTTGCAAACCTCACTTAAAATTTATATTGTAAGTTTGCAACACTTTTTGTACTATTTGTACTATTGCAATCTTTAATTGTCAATAGTTTTTTTTGTGGGTTTTTTCGGGCTGTGTGGCCATGATCTAGAAGAGTTT
>CM034703.1:219161135-219202818 GCA_020142125.1 Phrynosoma platyrhinos
TTTACATGCTGATCTTTCTGGACCAATGAATCAAAAGTCAGCAGGAGGAAACTCTTACTTTATTACTATTATTGATGATTTCAGAAGATACATATATACATACCTTCTCAGAGAGAAGAGTCAAGCATTTCAAAAATTCAAGGAGTACTTTCATCGAGTCTCAAACAAATTTGGCTATAAACTGAAGACTGTGTGCACAGACAATGGAATTGAATTTGTCAATGCTGAATTTGATGGATTTTTAAAAGAGCATGTCATTGAGCAGCAGACTACACAGGCTTATTCTCCAAAAAAAAAAAAAATGGTGTGGCAGAGAGAATAAACAGAACTGTCAAGGAGATGGCAGTCACTATGCTTTTGGAAGCTAATATGCCTAAACACTATTGGTCTGAAGCCATCATGACTGCAACATACCTGTGTAATAGATTGCCAACTAAATCTAAAAATGTAACCCCATTTCAGTTATGGCATGGAGTTAAGCCAAAATTAAACCACCTGAAAGTTTTTGGGAGCAAACCATTTACCTATATTCCCAAACAGAAAAGAGGCAAACTTGACTGCAGAAGTGAAGAGGGAATTTTTGTTGGTTATGCTAGAAATTGTTATAGAATTCTAAATCCAGATGGACATGCAATAAAATTAACAAGTGCTGTTTATATTGATGAAAGACCACAGTCCAAATCTAATCCAAATCAAGATGTCTATTCAGATTTCTTTGCAGTAGAAGATGACTCTCACCAGCAACCAGAGCAAATTGAGTTCTTTTGTCCTCCAGAGTTCTTGCATCTGGAAGGACTACATCTGCAGTGGATCAGCCTAACAATGAGGAATCAGATGGCATGCAAGAAGTGAAGCCAGGTATCCAAGTCCAGGTAAGAAGTTCAGAATGCTCCAACAAAGGTGTACCACCTGATCGATTATCTTATCAAGCCACAGAAAAGAATTTACAAACCCTCTGATTGGAAAATGATCGAGGACTGCCAAAGACAGATTCTGAGAAGTGGGTGCAAGCTGCTAGTGAGGAGATGCAATCATTATATAAAAATAAAACATTGATTTTGTCAGAATTGCCAGAAGGAAAAAGGGCAATTGGCTGTTGATGGGTCTTTACAACAAAGCTAGATGTAGAAGAGGAGATTTGCCAGTGATCGAAGTTTCTTACTGAATCAAAACCAGAAGATCCTGGATCTTCTAGACTGTCTTGGCCTGAAAGATGCAAATGCAATGCCAACTCCAGTGGAAGTATGACTCTTAAAGAACATTAAGAAACCCAAACCTTTAAAAAATGGAGACAAGTATAGGTCTGAAGTTGTACATAGCCAACTTTACCAGACCTGACATTACAAATGATGTTGGCATCTTATACAGAATGGTCAACTCTCTTACTGAAAGAGATTTCATTGTACTAAAGAGAGTTGGCAGATACTTTAAAGGAAAAGCAAATCACAAACTGCTGCTGCCATCCCGTAATCAACCACAACTCATCGCCTAAGCATATGCAGCCTAGGCTGCAAATCTGGCAAACAGAAAATCAAATAGTGGAAACTTGATATTCTATGATGGAGGAGCTGGAAGCTGAAAACGTAAGAAGCAATTTAAAATTTCAGATTCTTCTACTGGTGCTGAGTGTGTTTAAGCAAAGGCAGAATGTGATGAGATCAAATGGCTGCACAACTTACTTCTAGATTTTGTGATAAAAGAACCTGAACCAATAACTTTGATGCAAGATAACCAAAGCTGCATCAAAATTTTTGAAAGTGAAAAATCACTTAAGAAAAACATTGACATCATCTTCCACAAAGTGCAAGAGATGTGCAAGAATGAATTTGTCCAGTTGGAGTATTGCAACATAGAAGTGATATTGCAGTCATTCTCACTAAGCCTCTACCTGATCGATTCCAGAGATCGCATGCTGGGATGAAGATCCTTGATGTCGCTCCAAGAGAATGAGAAGGGGATTGTTGGAAGAAACATATGCATTCTCTTTCCCCTCATTATATAGATAGGGATTCCTGTTTATCTCTCTCTCTCTCCTTAAGACTAACAGTCTCTCTCACAAGATTCTAAACTGTTAGTCTTAAAGTGTGTGTAAGTCTGACTGTTAGTCTAACATGTCTAACATATCTCTTATTTATCTTCCTGCTATATAAAAGATAGTAATGATTTCTCTCTTTACCCAAACCATCTTTCGCTAGATTCAGATTTAGTTTTTGTTATGTAATTATATATTAAAGCCATTACTATAAACTACATGTTTGTTGTCTTTCTGAGTCAGTCTTCATTCTTTAGGAAAGGAAAGTTTAAACAAAAATATTCAGGGCCACCTTTCTGTTCTGCTAATGAAAGACAGACTCTAACAGGTTTATCTTTCATCTTTGTATATTTAAGTTTCCTTTAAAAGGATTAAAACTCTGGGAAACTTAAATTACCTTACATTACAAATAGCGACAAGAGAATTTATGTTATGGATATGGGATATAAGTACAAGAGAATTAATGTTATGGACGTAGGATGAATGGAAAATTGTATTTAATATTTATGGATTAGAATTCTTCATTGGATTTTGAGATTAAATGATGTTTACTGATACACTTTCCTTCTTTATCATAATTTAACAGATAAAGCTGGTGAGTGAAAGTTTAAAATAATTGTGTAAGCATGAACTATTGTGTCTATCTTGTTTCCTGTAATAAAGCAGCACTTGCAGGAATCAGTGGTGCTTGTTGAATAAATGTATACTTATGTTTGTGTCAATGCTCTCAATTAGATACTAATTCCTAAATTAGTTTATAGTGAGTCTTTCCAATGATGAGGTGTTAGTTATTTGATTAGACTGTCCTGTGCTCTTCCTGCTAGCCACTCTTCATATATATATGGAAAATTCATGTGCTTTTTCTTAAAAAAAGAACGTAATCAAATCTCCCATCAAATAAGCAATCCATTGTTGATATTATGAATCCCTTTAATCTACAATAAATCTTTATTAGAACTCATCAAACCTTCCAGTCTGAGAGAAATGAGATTACAGCACTCTTAAAATGTCATTGCATCATTGGGGTGATTGGTTTATCATTTGGAGAAGTGGCATCAATCATAACAAACATAACCACATAGCAAATGAATTCAACCTTCCTACTGAAGAATTGTGATATTGTAATTGCTCAAAACCAGGAATCAAATAAAACAATAAAATGCATAGTTTTCAAATATGGTATGAATTAATACAATGTGTTATTAAAATTATGTTCTATAAAATTTTAATAATTAAAAATACATTGAAAATAATAATACATAGAATTTTTCATTATTATCCCAATTCATTTTGCATTTTTATGCAGCTAATATGTCTTGGTCTTAAATACTTTTTATTGATACCGTTCTTATTGAGCACAGTTTTAGAGGAAAGCAAAAATATATATTCCAGACCCAACACCTACTGGTGACCAAGACAGTAGGGGCAATAACCACATGTTACCACTTTATGGCATGATACACAGTAGACTGTATACTGGCTACTGTTTACTGGGATTGGTGTGCTATTGGGTCAGGACTCTGTCATTAAGCACCAATTTTTTACCTCAGCCTCTTTGCTTGGCACTGTCATCAGCAGTAACAGGTTAGGGGCTTCACTATTTCATCTCTGGTTGTGTAGGCCTCTTCTATCACTAACTTTAATGCCAGTCCCCAAGCTAGGTGTAGCCTTACGGACCTAACACAGAATCTCTTGTGGGGAGTTTTGTGACACAATAACCATTCCTTCCCAAATAGATCTGCACTGAAACCCTAGCATTGCTCACCCATACTTTTGGACCAAATGATAATGTACAACAACAGTTCAAACATGGTGGCATGTTGAAGGCAAAAGAAAGAAAGGTAGCTAGCCAGCCTGCAGGCCAAGGGAGGTCAACAGAATTGAAACATATTCTATGTCAGCTACTTAGGGCCTTGGCAGACGGCTAATTGAGCCATCTCCGAGGCCAGGAAGAGGAGGAGCAGCCACACGCGCGGCACTCCTTCCTCTCCCTGAGGTCGTCCTCGGAGCCGCCGGCCCTTCGCACAGCCAGCGCTCCGGGGGCAACCTCCCGCCGCAGCGACCGGACGCGCTGTGGTGGAAAAGACAGGGAAAGTGCGCCCGATGCTTTTAGGGCGCACTTTCCCTGTCTTGAGGAAAGAGCGCTGATTTAGCGCTCCTTCCAGGGACGCCGCCGGTGCGCCGAGGTGCGGAGGCTGCGGCCTCATGGCACGCCGGCCCAAAGCATCTGGGAAGCTCTCGTCTGCTTCCCCCCTTAGTTATGTTTGTATAACTAACATCTCCCACCTTAATAGCCAGGAGCTGCTTTGGGAATCAGAACATGAAAAGGCTGTTTCCAGCTGTGATGAATTGTCATGAGATCCTGATTCTCAGCCTTGCTCACTGTTGAGGAGTGGTGGAAACATCATCTTAATTGTGCTGCAATCAGCAGCTGACAAAATCTCCTTTGCCTAATATGGCTGCTGGTTGTTAAGATGGGCTTGTAGGAGCATTTATGTTGGCTGCATCTGCACTGCAGAAGAATGCAGTTTGACACCACTTTAACTGCCATGACTCAGTGCTGTAGAATGCTGGCAACTGTAGTTTTGTGAGACATTTTGCTGCCTCTGAGAGCTCTAGTGCCACAACAAACTACAGTTCCCAGAATTCCATAGCATTAAGCCATAGATGTTAAACTGATGTTGAACTGGATTATTTCTGCAGTGTTAATGCAGCTGCAGTTTTACAGTATTACTATATAATTTTACTGAATATGGAGCAGTTGAGGACTGTAACTCTAGGTTATGTATCTAAAACTATGCCAGCCTCTGTTTATTTTTACAGTGCTATTAAAACTAGAATGAAATGATTTTAAGTATTTAAGCTTTTTTCCATTAGAAAATTGAAATGATCCTTTAACCCAAATCAAAAGCATATTCTTAATGATCAATGCCAAAGATACTGGTGAAAGAGGGGAAAAGACACATACTGTGCTGTACATGTTGTTTTCCTGTTTTGAATGGTCATATCGGTCTAGATTATAGTTTTAGGAGCAGTTTTCTCTTACTATGGGATGTGGTGGCTTAATGGTTAAGATACCAATTCTGATTATTGTAAGATCGGAAGGTTGGCAATTCAAGGCCCAAGTGTTGCATGATGGGGTGAGCACCTGTCACTAGTCCTAACTTCTGCCAGCCTAGCAGTTCGAAAGCAAGCAAATGCAAGTAGATAGACAGTTACCACTTCTCAGTGAGAAGGTAACAGTGTTTGGTGCAGTCATGCTGGCCACATGATCACCAGAACAGTCCTCAGAAAACGCTGGCTCTTCGGCTTAGAAATGGAGATGAGCACCACCCCCTTTTTTCTCTTACTACATCAACAGAATGTACATTTGATTGAATCTGTGGGTTATATTATTGTGTGTGTGTGTATATATATATATATATATATATATATATATATATATATAATGTCTCAGTTAATTATAATATTGAATTATATCAGAAGTGATTCATTATGGATCAGGATTTTGTTAACAGTTTTAACATTGCCCTAAAGAAACCCTTATGGGCCGTGTTTTCCTTTATTTATTTATTTTAATTAATCCCTCTTTGTGGTTTTTTTTCTAAGAAAGGGTAAGACATTCCATTTTGTGAATTTCTGCAATCTGAGTTTACAGAAATGGGTATCCCTACCATCCAACAGCATATTTTAAAAACTCTGTGACAAATCATTAAAAATGGAATCTCACAGATGGAGAATAGAGACTCACTCCTGCAGATGGCTGTCAACTGTTACTTTCTAGAGTAGTTTCTATATTTTTCAGCTTACATGGAAGAAAATATAGTAGCAACAATAAAAAAAATCCAGAGTTCTTGGCTTTTCTTTTCTTTTGTGCAACAAAGCACTGACCGACTTATTTAACAGACTAAATAAAAGAGTTTGAGCAGCTCTTGCCAGAAGGACATTGGTTTAAGTTGTAGATAAGAAACCTAGGCATGCATATCCATCCCAGCTTGACTTCAGTAGCTGCTAGACTTTTCTTCTGTATTTAAGTGGGCTCAATAGTGAAGACATTAAAGATCCCCTGGCACTTTTCAAAACAGAATAAGCTGGCCAATTTTCCTAAACAAACAAACAAACAAACAAACATATTGGCTTGCCACTCCCAGGTCCTTACCATTAGAGAGAGAAAGACCCTGCAACTACTATCCAGACATGTGCATCTCATGGAAAATCCTGCAGTGATGCCATTGTGAGGAACATGTCAAGAAGGAATGAATGAAAGGTTCTAGGGATAAAACAATTAATTATTGTTACGTCAAGTTTCAAAGGCCCACAATTCTCACTTTGTTCTCCCAAGAGTTATGTTTTTCTCAAGAGTTCATGTGATATGCCCCAATCCCTTCTTTATATTACAGCATAAATTTTCCACTGGCTCAAACTATACCATCATACACACTTAAAGACTGTTTTTAAAATGTCCACTAGAGACACATACAAGTAGGGTAATATGTCACAAGTGATTATATGGTTCAAACATGAGCCCACACCATCATTTGCAGAGTCAGTCTGGATCTCAAAGGAAGCATGTGTTGCTAATAAAGTTTACATTTTGTTTCTTGGACTTTAAGACTCTTTATCTCCCAGAGCCCACATGGATATCCCTTCATGCCAGAGAACAATGGTAACAAAATGTAGCCCTATGACTCTAACATAGTTATATTTTTCTTTCTCCTGTATGATTTTTAACATCTTTGCCTGATGAAGATGCCAGTGGGGCTTCCAAAAGTTGGATTATGTATGTTATGCATTTTGGTTGGCCCAATAAATGTATCACTTGTTTTGTTTTTGTTTTTTGTTTTTATTTGGGATGTTATTGTACAGAAGGCCCTCAGTATCTGTTCTGGACACCACCACCACCACCTCACACACATGGATACCAAAATCTCTGTGCTCCAGTTCTGTTGTTCCCAAAGGCAGCATGTGCATGTGCCCATGCTGCCATTAGGGAGAACGGAATGTCAATGGCAGCACTGCATATGGTTGCACTGCCATTAGGGACAGCCCCTGTTGTCCCCAGTGGCAGGACAGCCACTTTAGGACAACGGGACTTAGCAGCACAGCCATGTGCATGCACCACCACTGGGGACAGTGTGGGTTTGCCATCCACGGATGCTTGAATGTGCAGGTGGCAAGTCTGCACATACTGAGGGCCAACCATACTTTGCTGTATGGCCAGCATTGCTACCCCTGGATATGTTTTCATCATTTGCACTGTAAGACTCTGCTACAGAGGTTTAACAATCTTGCACTCTCATCTTCCCATGCTGAAAGGACTGAATCCAGAGAATCCCACTTGGAGCAGACCCATTGAAATCGGTGAAGTTAAAATTATATATGAGTAACTTATTCCATTGATTTTAGTGGCTCTCCTTTATGTCTGGATCCAAACAGGATTGTTCTCATATTGGGCAATTGTGTTTGCATTTGTCTGTGAACTAGAAATGAACTGTATATCTAGGGGTTTAAATTAAGTTCCTGGATTGCATGAAGGCTCTAGTATGTGTTTTTTTAATTGCTGTACAAATCAGTTATTGGATATACTTGCCAACTTGAAATAAATGGGAAAGTTGATTAAATAATTGATTACTTAATTATTTAAATCAATTATTTTGATTTCCTTTTTTTCCCATGCAATTCTTCCCATGTATGGCAGCCATATTGAGAAAACTTGAGTGTGAATTAAGCTCTACAAAATAAACAATCTGGGTATCCAGCAATTATTCCTATGACCATAGCAGCACAGTCTCCTCTACTGACATGTATCCTGTCCTGCGAACATGTAGAGTTCACACTAAGAATTCACCATACTGTCTCCAGGATCAAGCATGTGCCAGTTGTCTTTTAGGTTTCTTTATAGGTAAGATAAATTAATTATTGTAGCATATATAGCTCCAATTTTATTTATTTATTTATTTATTTATTGTCAGTAGAGAATATCTCAACTTAGCTTCAGTTTGGTTTCGCTATAAGCAGTTAAGCAACTGAAGTGACTAAGGGAGAAAATGTCTAGAGAAGAACAGTGCAAGCATTTCTAAATATAGACTTTTCCAATGAGCCCTCCTTTGTCATAATGCATTCAAAGTATGATAGTCTCAGTTTGATCATCTTGGCTTCCAGGGAGGTTTCTGGCTTGATCCGCTCTAAGACCCATTTGTTTGTCCTTTTGGCTGTCCATGGGATCCTCAACACTCTTTTCCAGCACCACATCTCAAATTAATTGATTTTCTTCCCATCATCTTTCTTAACTGTCCAGCTCTCCATCCACACATGGTAACAGGGAATATGATGGCTTGTATGATTCTAACTTTTGTGCTGAGTTGTATATCTTTGCATTTTAGAATGTTTTTCTAAATTCACTCCATGTGGCTCCCATTTCTTGATCTCCTGTAGAATCTTCCGGGAGGCAATCTAGAGTGAAGACTTCACACTAGACCACAGGCAAGTTGGTAGAACCATGGATCCATTGCTGTATGATGCACCATACGGCAGTTGTAGTTATAGTTGTAGCTATTTCCAAGGAGTCAGGGCCTTTGCAGACTGCCAGAAATAGTGCAAATTGAGTCCACTTTAAGGGTTAGGGTTAGGGAATCATGGGAACTGTATTTTATTGTGGCACCAGAGCTCTCTGACAGAGAAGGCTCAATGTCTCAGAAAAAAACAATTCCCATGACTCCCTAGCACTAACCCTAACCCTTAAAGTGGACTCAATTTGCACTATTTCTGGCAGTCTGCAAAGGCCCTATGTACCTCCCCCCCCCCTTACCTTCTGGATTCTCCTCCACTGCTAAATCAGCAAATCTTTAAACTTGTTATTTGAAATTAAAGGCAGAATCTATGCTGTTGAAAAGATACATGTACATGCCTCTTTTCCTCTCCTCCTATAACTTACTGGAAAATTTGAATAGTTTACATTTTTTAAGTTATTGACAGAAAAAGGTACCTGTTGTACAGAATGGGGTGCTGGTAGGCAGTGTGATGTGTTACTATATCTCTGCACTGAATTTATATATTTATCAGGCAACCATTAAAACCAGACATTTCTGAACTCTAGCAATAGTCATTCTTAATATTTTCACTTCTTTTATTCAGGGCATGATCTTAGTCCTGGCTACATCTCTGGAGTGCTGAGAAGTTTAAAAATTTATATTGGCATTAGAAGTGAGGTTGCTGGTGAAGACATATTTCAGCTGTGATGCTAGAAATACATATTCCTATTCTGATCTTGTTGCTCCTGAATATTTTTATTTAGTTGCTGCAGCTGCAGCTGCTGTAAGAGCTTATCATTGTCATATAAAATGGGGTGATGGTGCCAACAACCTTCTGACTTGCTTTTGATCCCCTGTGTATTTCTATTGTTTTAATACTGGAATAGATAAGTGCAAGTGATAAACAGTCAAAACATCATAGAAGTATGGTTGTCTGGTGAGTATTTTGTCTTACATAGTAATGTCCAATTTTGGGTTCTTAATTGGCTTGCAGATCCTACTGTACATACTGGATAAGATCCATGATCCTGCCAAACTGTGGCATAAGCAGATTAACATTTTTCCCAGTGATGAAACCCCATATGTAAATGTGAGCAGCAGGTTATCTCATCACTACACAGTGAGGTTTTCTCTGATGATATTCTGTAGAATCTCAGCCATTGGTCATTAGTGTTTTCCATGTTTCCTCTTTAATTGTGGTTGCTCTGATCATCTATAGCAGTGATGGCAAAACTTATAGAGAATGAGTGCCCAATCTAAAAGGTCTTCCAGCACCAGGTGTTACCCGGTGCCAGGGGCAGGAATTCTGTCTTCTGGGGATGATACTTCTGGGGTGGGACTTCTTTCCCCTGAACTCCCAGGCCTTCTGCTGCCTCTGGAGAGGCAGCCAAAGGCCAGGAAGGGTCTGGAAGGAGGAGGAACAGGTGCACAGCTCTTCCTCTTCCTTCCCCTGCACTGTCCCTGGCCTTCAGCTGCCCCTGGAAAGGCAGCTGAAGGCCAGGGAGGGTCTGGAAGGAGGAGGAACAGGCTTTCACCTCCCCCCCATGCTCCAGAGAAGCAGCTGAAGGCCTGGGACATCTGGGAAGGAGGAGGAACAGGTGTACACCTCTTCCTCCTCCTCCCCACCTTCTGCATACTGGGAAAGATGGCTTTGCATGCCATCTCTGGCACATGTGTCATAGGTTCGTCATCATGGATTTATAGGAAAGGAAGGGGGAAAAAGGAATGTCTGGCTTCAGTTCTTTTGCTCCTCAAATGGGTGAGGTGAGAACTAACAATACAGATAACATGTTTAAAAGTTTGCTTGGCTTCAGCACACAATACATTCTTTCCCCAAAGTAGGCTTCTGTGTACCTAAGAACAAGTCCAGAAAGGTAGACATGAAATGTCATAGTGATTTGTATTTGGCAAGAAGGGATTTTGAAAAAAATGGTAATTGAAGGATTAGGATAACAACAGTAGATCAAAGCCAAGTGTGCCTTGTCAGATGAACACTAGGTTATGATTACTTTTCATTGTACAACCCTGTGAAATTCATTGTACAACCCTGTGAAATTTTAAATATGGTGATCACTTGACTGAATTGTTGCCCAGGATTTATTTCTAAAAAGACATGACACAAAAGGAGAAGGGAATGGCAGTGGGAAAGGGGAATAAATCCAACAATTCTTTTCTCCCTCTGAGCCGTAGACCATTGCAGATGGAATGGATGGAGGGTATTCTTTTTCAGGCTAGGCATGATGGAACTGGGTCTAACTCTTTACTCACTTTGAGGCCGGATGATAGCGGATGACATGGAGGGAGGGCCTTTTTCTTCATGCTTTAGTTTTAGTTTCAGGATTTTTTGGATATACATAGTGGTGACTTCTTTGAAAGAATTTTACTGATATTAGAGGGCATGATGTGGGAAACAAGTAAGGATAAGGCATGACAAAACCATGAAAAGACTAGAAAGGGATAAGGAGGGAGAAAACCTTAGATTTGCGGTTGTAGGAGTGAATTACAATATCCATCCTGGATGCTTTCTTTCAGGTATAGTACATAATTTTTTCCCCACATTGTCTCATTATTGCTGCTGATGAGATGGTTTCTGTCACTGCTGTGATAGATGGAGAAATAGTTTAGAAAGCACATCCTTCCCCCATTTCAATAAATAAATAAATCTCAGTATCATATTGGAATAAATAAGATACCGTTTTCACATCTGTTTTCTTTGAAAGAATATTGTTTCTCATTGACAAGTCATAGTTTGACTCTCTCCTGTGTAGAAAAATTCACAAGGTAACATGCAACCATCTTGTGCTGTTAAAACAATTAAAAGTCTAAATTTTAGCATATAACACCCATTATAACACATTTAGCACTTCGAAAGCATTATTGGATTGATAGTGTAAAATTCTTTACAAAATAGTGTCAGTACAATAGAAACAGATTGCCTTTCTGAGTTTTTGTTTCACCAGCTAATTTCAGATTCCCTATGCTTCTAATGTAGCTGACTTGTGATCAGAGATATTGATTTGGAGTCATATGTATCTAATAGACTGACTACAAGAGAATAAGTAGGTGACAAGATAGGCCTTTACTAAAAAATACCGTGTGAAAAACTTGTCTTACTAGCATAGTTCCATTTTGGGGCTCATTATGAGAGAAAGGTGGTACATGAATTCAATTGAATTGACTTTAAATGAAATGAAATGAAATGAATAAAAAATTTGAACAAAGTGTTTTAGTAAATGTTCATGACATGAAATTGATGTCATTTTGGATATTTGTGTATTGAAAGGTTTGGCATTGTTCTAAAATGATAGTGATTCAAATCTTTCAAAAGAACTTGCCTGCATGATTTTGTAGTTCTTATCCATGTAGTTATTGTCCCTTTGTTGAATCATGCTTGAGGGTGCAAGTCCCACTGCAGAAGCAGTGATGCTGGCTGAGTCTACGACTGGGTCCCTGAGAGTATTAATGAAGAGATCGGCTGCCCCTTATTACAAGAACTCATACCTTTGAGGTCCATTCCAGGAGCTTCTACTTCAATTCCAGTAACTAAAAGAATCAAGCTTTTTGCTTCCTACTTTCTTTCATTTCATTTCCTACTTTCATTCATTTTTGCTTCCAACTTTCTTTCATATATGGTATCTAGCTTGAACAATATGCTTAGGAAAGATCAAAATAATACTATAGAGAAAAGGGTATACATAACACACATATGTGTTTACATTAATTTGCCTCTTTGTGTCTTTAGTTCAGTTGGTCTGGATTCTAAAATAATCTAGAATTGGAAGTTTGCTGTGATTTTAATGTATGATTAATTGACTTTCATATGAATTTCAAGCCCAATTTATAGAAATCAGAAAGGCTTTTTTTCAGAAACATTTTTTAATATGTAAAAGGAGAATGCCATAGATTTTCCCCCTTTGTAATGATCACTGTTGTTCCAGCAGATGTGCTAGGCTCACACATTTCATTTAGTTCAAAGCCCTTTAGGGCTCAGTGAGGTGATCTCATGAGATTCAGTTACTTTTTGCCATAAGCATCTTTGTTTCAACTCTGGAATGAAGTGCTATAGTCCTAGATTTTTAATTTCAACAGTTTGATAGTTGTACTTGCTCCTTTATCACAAGAAGGAACAAAAACTGTAGTACCTGTATTAACACATGAAAGACTAAGAGGGAGAAATGTTCAGGGCTGTGGAAGAAAATATATGGCTGTGATCTAGTGTCTTCAGAAGTATTTCTGAACGAATACTTCATTTATGTAATAATTTATGTAATGACTTCATTTATGTCATGGCATCTAGCTTGAACAAAATGCATAGGAAGGATCAAAATAATATGTTAGTAGAGAAAGTGTATAAATAACACATGTATGTGCTATTTGTTCAGAGAGAGTTTTGTCTAAGGGTGGGTGAGTGTGACTTGCCCAAAGTCACCCAGTGGGTCTCCATGATTGATTAGGGATTCAAATCCTGGTGTCCCAGATATTAATTGTCTTAATTGCAGATAACTTCATTAATGCTATCAGCAATCCAGTCACAGACTCAGTCATTACCTTGAATGGGACTTGACCCCTTGAAGTATAATTCAGCAGTGGCACAGCAACTGCATAGATGAGAATTGTAAAAGCATGCAAGTAAAGTTCTTTTCCAAAATTTGAGTCAATGCTTTGGTACATGAGAGTGTAGCCTATAACAATGATTGCTTCTATTTTTTTAAAAAAAAAACCAATTAGGAATCAAGTAATTAGCAAATTAATTTGCAATTAGTTTAAGTAATTAGTAAGTAATGCTTGCATCCTGGAAGCATGAGTGCAACATTCTTGGGTAATTAGTAAGTAAAGCTTGAATCCTGGAATCATGAATACAACAACAACATGCTGTTACTAGGAGTTTCTTCTCTCAAAGTCCATAACCCAGTTCAAATGTAAAGAGATAATTAAAGTGTCATAGCTCAAGACTGTGATGAGGCAAATCCAGGAAATACTAGGAATTTCGAGATAGGACTGGGAAGTAATCATACTTGAAGCTCTGGAGGGCCATTTCCAGTCTGAGATAACAACTGGCTAGGTAGAGATATTATCTCTACCTATCTTCCTACATTCCTTTCTTCATATCCTCTTTTTAAAGGCAGAACTATAAATTTTAGCTTCAACATGTCCTTTTGGATTGAAGTGAGATTATGTATTAGTAAAGTGATGATATTGTTGGTAATCTTTTAGCACTGGTAATATGAGCTATGCTTCGTAGCTCCCATTTCAATGAAGAGATGAGGTCAATGTAAGTACTATACTTTAACTCTTATTTTTTAAAAGCACCTATCCTCTGGTGAAAGGCAAGAATGTGTCATGGAAACACTGACTCCTTTCTACTCTCTCATTCATCCAGCTGTTAGTATGAGCACAAACAATTATGCCTGCCAGAATTTTTAAAGTTGTTTGGCATTGTTTTCCTTTGCTTTGTCCTCTACATCCTTTGTTAACATACCCATATGTTTTATCCTCAACTTATCCATGGATCATATCAAAATCGATAATTTTGGCCCCAAAACCTGCCCTCGACTTACAGTCAAGTATATACGGTAAGTAAATAATTTGAGAGCCAGTGTGGTGTTGTGTTTGCTTGTTAAACAAGGACTTTAGGAGACGAGGGTTCAAATCCCTGCTTAGCCATGGAAACTCACTTGGTGACCTTGGGCAACTCACAGTCTCTCTCAGCCCAACAGGAAGGCCAAGGCAAACACCCTCTGAACAATGTGTGTGTGGGAGGCATGTCCATAAGAAATTACTTGAAGGCACACAACGAGTATGTAACTGTGTTCAAAAAAATAATTTAAAGCCAATTAAAGCAGTACCCTACAACCAATTAAAAATATGAACAATTTAAATCATAAAAAGGAGAAACAGTCAAAATTCAAAATTATATGTGAGATTTTTACCAGTTGATCCTTATTCTGTATAATTTTCAATTTTGGCTTCAAACAGAGAAATGGGAGGCTTCCCTTGAGATAGAACTTGTACAGACTTTTTAACATTTGAATTTGATTGGTGTGTGTGTGTGTATTGCTTCCCTTGTCTTTGTTTAACTGATATAACCATACATTTTTTGTGTTAGATATTATTCCTGTTTTATTCTTCAGAAAATAATTAAGCAGAACTGAATCTCATTGACTAATTTCAGTGGAATATTTAAGCACATCTTTAAATCTCTTTAATCAGAATCAATAAGACTGGATCATGTCTTTAGATGAAAACAGAATATGGGAGTACCTTTATTAGAAGTGTTGCAGACAACCATCAGACATATACTTCAAAGAAAAGGAGCAAATGAGGCAAGGAATTAAGTGAACCCTTTTCAAAAGTAGAAAGGAGGACTGAGTTTTTGTCTAATTGGTGAAATCAAAGAAAGAACATAGAGGATGCTTTCTATTTGTATTTTAATGGGTGTCAAGAACTTAGCAAGCACAAAGTTTCACTTTCCGACTTTTCACTTATTTAGATATTCCAGTTAACAAATCTGGGCCATAGAGAGGCTTAAGAAAAACCCATGGTATTTGGGGGGAAAGTAAGAATAAATAATTTGTAATTGAAGTTGCTGGCAATAATCCTGTTTTCTAATGCATATTTTTCTTCCTAACAAACATTTTCACAAGATATCCATGAGAATGAAATGGCTGAGATGGAAAGCTCACCACTTCTTGAAAATTATTCAGTGTGAATGAGGACAACAAAATAACAATTTTAAGAAGCTCTGGTTTTTTGTTTTTTTAAATAAAAGAAGACTGGCCCACTCTTTCTAATGCCAATATTTTATTATACATGTATGGTCTAGCAAAGACCATACATGTATCAAGGAACTGATGGTTTGTTTTTTAAATAGTATGGTTTTATTGTTGTTGTTTTTAGCATCTTTTGTGAGATGGGCCCAATTTGGGAGAGAGGCAGCATATAAAATAAATAAATGTGAGGAGGGAGCAAGGGGTGAGGAGTAACAGTGCTGAAACTGATCCGTAGGCATAAAATGGTATATGTGAGCTACTAATTGTTGACTTTAGTATCATTAGTCCCGTGATAATCCTGTTTAGCCCCCAAACTTGCATTTGTTATGCTATTGCTGGAGTCTGCCTTTTATAAAATGGCAAAATAGTTATGCATACCCTGCTTTTATATTTCTTATCTCCTAGAATTCTTTCTCCGCCTTGTGAGTTTTTGCACTGTTGTTTTTGTCAACGAGATATCACAGGTTATATCCCAGCCACTTCTTGTTTCAGCTACGTGAACCTGTTTCATCTGCTCTTCTCCTCTAGCCCTTGTCCTTTCAGAGACTGATGCAGAGCCTAACAAGAAAGGGAAAAGTATTTTTTTAAAAAAATACTAAAAAATAAATTTATTAATGGAGTGATGATGTCACTTTTCAAATCTGTGGCTTCTTATGGAGACCCTGCAAGCAGATTGCTTCTCACAGTACTTTTGGGAAGTGTACTTGATAGCTGCCATGTAGATTTCACACATAACACAATCCATAATTGAATATTTAAAAGCAGTTCAGTTGTGCCCATTTCATTAATTTCCTATTTGTGGGAATTATTTCCAAATATTTTCCCCATTTCATAAATTTCCTATTTGTGCGCCAACTCACATTTAGTGTGCCCCAGAAGAGCTCCCAGTGTATTACACAATATAAAGAAACAATTAAGGCACTTTGAGTCCAACCAGAGCATCCACCAGAGAAACAAGTGTGTCCCTTCAATGTCAAAGTGAGTCACTTTTCTGGCCTTTCATGTTTCCAGTTTAACCTTCACTGGATTTATGCAAATCTGCTGGGTCTGTTTATCATCTTATCTTTTGTTAACACTAGTAAACTACCAATTAAACATCATTAGTGGAAAACAAATCTTTTGAGCCAGTCAGAGTTCTGTCTGAATTATACTTAATTATTTGATTTATATTTTGATGCCAATGCGAATTCCAGTAAAAACAAACAAACCACAAAGCATAATAATGACCCATTCCAATGAAAAGAATTATTTTTACAATACCGAAACACTCAGAGGAAATACCTCCACATGAACAGAAGAGGTGGGACATTTGTCTTAATAGCTGTCATTCCTTCTTTGCTAAAAACATAACCAATTAAGATACATTTTCTTGTCAAGTTTCTTCAGAGGGGGTTTGGCACTGCCTTCTTTTGGTTGTTTAGTTTTAAACATGTTTGAGGTGCAAGTATACTCCAAGGTCTATGGTTTTCTTAGGGAATATATTAGAAAGTAAATACATCATTTACATAGCAGCATATGTACAAATGTTTATATGCTGTATTCTCATGTGCTACAGAGGTTCCCCAGGGCACATCAGAAAGAAATTGAAAAATGTATGCTATGACATATATAGTGGTGGAAAATGGAGGCGAGCAAGGAAGTTTACGATGGCTGAGATGAAGGTTGATTTTCCTAGTTTTTAAAGATGAGATATATATGTATGTCCCGGGGTTGTTGAGAATCTACCTGAGGAAGAGAGACATTTCAAGCTGAAATAGTCAGAGCCTGAAATGAAAGAAGGGAAACCTGAAATGTAGCTAGATTGAAGAGATTGGAGGTAATAGTAACTTGTAAAGGGTTTTGTTGTTATTGTTTGTTAGAAAGAGTATTATAGAGTTAATTCTCCAAAATAATGTAGAAGAGTTGCGTGTGTATGTAAAAATATTTCTCATATTTTAAAAATTACTTTGACATGGATTTTAGAGGTATTTTGGGAGGACTTTTTGACATATTTTACTATTCCATTCATCTTCAATAAATTTGGCATCTCAGCCTTTGTGAAACCTCCCTCTTGAAATCCAAGGTTTCTCGGAAGTACCTGCAACAGCTATGGGAAGAGGCATGTAACATTGTGGTTGCTTTTTTGTGTGTGTTTTTTTTAAATTGTCCATAATTTTTATTGACTAAGGAAAGGTCTGCACAGAATCTAGCAGACTCTTTGAATGTCTTGATAACTGGTGCTAATTTTAAACACTTTGTGTTATTGGTACTGTGCTATCCAAGTCAAGTTTGGAGTAGGCTGTGAAAATGATGGAGAAAGTATATAGAAAGAGACACTTTATTCAACAAAAAATGTGTGTTTGTGCAGGGTCTAGCATGCACTTTAAACAATCCGAATTTCTCTCCTGTTTTTCTGCACCAAACTGCACAGTTTTTCATCAAGCTGATTAAAAAAACCCCAAAGAAATACAAATGTCACTTTCTTGAATTGCATTGAGATGAACAAATGTGGTATTCATCACAGTGAGGAACAGGAGAAACAAACATTTATTTCCCAGAAGCATGAGAGAAAAACATACATGTCCTTGGGAATGCAAGGATGGAGAAAAGAGATGTAGCAGAGCAATGTCAAAACTTAATTGCACAACTTGCTAGGTGTAGTATACTTTAGAACAAGCTGGCATTTTCCAGATCACTTCAGCTGCATTCCCAACCAGCAATTGGATTGTGTAATTTGCAAATATCTCAACTAGAGATGTAAAATTTCCAGAAATGTTAGAAGACATGGGGGAAGGAAATGGAAATTTTTGGAAAATTTGAAAAAATTGCAACATTAGTACCTTTTACAGATTGAACATCACTCTGTCACCTTAGGAACTTAAAATATAACTATGTATAATTTGATTCAGCATAACATTATCACAACTGGTATACTAAAATACAGTGTATTCAAACAGTTACTGCAAATGGAATTTACTTATTTATTTTAATATATATATATATATATATATATATATATATATATATGTAACAAATGGAGTAATAATCTACTGAACTTTGATTCTGCTAGTTTATGTGGAGCAAGTAAAACAATAAACAAATTAAAAACCAGAAGAAATTATCAACATTAGTAAAGAAAGAAAATCATTTATATTTTCTTCCCCACAGTATCAAACAGACATAAAGCACCCATTCCCTTAAAAAGAATTGAGGGGAGAAATGTGTGGAAGGGAGGAGGGACTAAGGGTCAAAACAGATGGCCATAGAGGGGTGGCTTGATGCCAGATACGGTCTGTGGCAACTGCATTCCACAGCCCGACTCTGGCTATTTGCTAGATCAAAAAGAAGTGGCAGAAAGCCACTCCTTTTTGGGCCAACAAAAAGCTGGCTTTTCCATGCTCCTGTGGTATGCGACATATAAATGTAGTGCCGCCAGAACACTGCAATGCTGCCTGCCATGTGGTTGGGTGGGCACCATGATGCTGGCTTGGGGTCAGCATTGGGGTGTGCATCACGTGTTCAGCCTCTCAAGATTCAAATAATAGGCATGAAATTTAATCAGATTCATTTTCCAAGCTCTGGGCTGCATCTGCACTGCAGAAATATTCCAGTTTGACACCACTTTCACTGTCACAGCACAGTGCTAGGGAATCCTGGAAATTGTAGTTTGTTGTGGCACCAGAACTCTCTGACACAAAAGACTAAATGTCTCATAAAACTACAAATCTCAGAATCCCATAGCACTGAGCCATGGCAGTTAAAGTGGTGTCAAAATGCATTATTTCTGCAGTATGGATGCAATCCTGGTTATCGGTATTAGTTTCAGTCTCTGCTTCTGCTTTGTTAAGTTTGTCACCACCACATTATCATGGACATCTAAAAAACAAAGGTGAACCCAGAGTAAAAGAAGCTTCTCTACTCCTTCACATGTCAGTTTATTTCTTGATTTAGTATGAGTGTTTCCAAATATAGACCAGATTTTTTCAGTACCCCCTTAAAGGAAGAAATGCATCTTACTCTTGCATTGGAGAGTTCAGTTTGTAACCTAGCATTTGCTTGTCCTCAATTCTGATACTGTACATGGTTTTTAGAAATGATTTGGAAAATATATGAACATCTTGTCTTAAAGATTTATTCATCATGCTAAAATAAAACATTCCATAATTGGTTTTCTTCCTTTTTTTTTCAATTTTTCCAAAAAAGGCTTCAAGGAAAAAATGGGAGGAGGGGCAGTGTTTTTCCCCCAAATTTTTCTGTTGTTTTTTTTTTCTGGGCCTTCCCATCTCTAATCTGGACTAAGCCAACAGGTTAAAGGCTGTTTAAACAATCACAGGGTTTTCTTGGCACAACTTGTTCAGAGAGGGTTTATCTTTCCCTTCCTCTGAGGCTGCAAGAGTGTGACTTGTCTACAAAATGGCTGAACAGGGGTTCAAAATCTGGTCTTCAGAGTCATAGTCCAATGCTCAATTGGTTTTAAGAGAGACGAGAAAATGTGCCACTTCTGGGCAATGATCTCAACCAAAGTCTTATATTCCAGGCTCAGTCTTATAGTTTCTTATGTCAACCCCAGTGTTTAACATTACAGCAACTTACTGGTAATGTATTAAAAATGTCCCCTTCCAATGTTAAAGGGAATCTAATAATGAAATCATATTACATTTTCTACTGTCATTGCATATAAGGGATGTCCTCCAATGTCAAGTAAACCTCATGTGCTCACTCCCCAGCCAATGGATCCAGGCAAATGTATCCTCTATTCATCTGCAATATATATATATATATATATATATATATATATATATATATATATATATATATATATATATATATATATATATATATATATATATATATTTGTTTGTTTTGCTCAAATGCCCCCTTCAAAATTTCTGATTGTATTTGGATATCATTTGTGTACAGATCCTATAAGTACTATTAGCTGATTGATTGAAAGCTGCTGGTTAAATATATTCCTTGCCATGGCAATGTATGTGTACTTTGTTTATTTCCTAAAGTGCAGATCCTTTTCAGTTATAGCTTTAGCCTATAATGAGTTAATCCACAGTACAACTGATTCAGTGCCATTGATTTTAATGAGGCAAGACTAGCTTAATTCAAATTCTTCAAGTTAACCAGGCTTTGAGATAGACTGTGAAACTTGTATTATCCCTATCCACTTATAGACCAACATCCAATTGGGTACTTAAGCTAGATCATACTCCTTCCACCGGAATCTGTGTTCCCTTCTCTGCAGGTTATTAAATAATTAAACAAGAGGTTATTATAACAGCTGTTTCTGTTGTTCATTATTAATCTTTATTGTTAATCATTGGCTCTGCCAAATTTAAATATTGTTTTAATTGATGATTATTTAATATTTTTTAAGGGGTGGGATGGTTGGGGTTGGGATTGATTTTATTGTATTGCATGTTATGTTGGAAGCTGCCCCGATTGCTATGCAGAGGGGCAGGGTATTAATAATAATAATAATAATAATAATAATAATAATAATAATAATAATAAAATAGAAAGACATCTTGTTTGCTTTTTTCACTGGAAATTCTGGATCAAAGTTTCATAAAATGGCCAGAAGACTTATTTGTCTTTAATTGACATTAACATTTGGCCCCAATAAGGCATAATTTAAAGAATAAGCCTATGTGTATGTTTCTATGAATGTCTCTGTGTCTAAATATATTTGGTGCTAAGACCAATGTTATTCCCAAATAAAGTAGGTCCATTGAAATTAATGTAAGTGGAGACTGAGAAGTCCCATTCATTTAAATGGGTGTACCCTGGTTGAGACTTTACAATGGTGCTTTTTGGTAGTTTTCTTTCCAGAACCCCCACTCTCAACATGATACTAAACTTCTGTATTTTAGTAATTATTTTGTGAAGAGTGTGGTAAAATATTAGTATAAATCAAATAAAATTAATGTCACTGAGTTCAGAATATAATTTACTCAGACATATGAATGCATCATCTTTTCCTTCAGATTTCCCTTGTAAAAAATGTCCATGCCAAATCCCTAAAACTCTTCCGGGGGGAAGGGGGGCACTTTTTAAAAAGAAAAAAAAGTGTGTTTGATATGGAATTGTGTGCATGGGCTTTGAGTCATGACTGGTTGTGTGTGTGTGTGTGTGTGTACATTTAGAAATTCTTTTGGACAAAGGCATAGAAAATGACATTATCTGTAATTAGAAATAATAATCTGTAATTGGTTCATTTGCCATATTTCTACAGCTCTGACTTAGTTGAACAATGTGATCATTATGCCACCAGTTTTCAATAGAGGTGTCACAATGAAAAATAATTGCAATATTCCACAATATTAACTACACTCTAATTGCAAAAGTTTTGAAATATAATTACCATGAAAGCTAATGCGACAGGGAACATTAAGCATAATTAGTGTATATTTTAAAAAATAATAAGAAGAACCTGTTAGAAGCTTGTTATTGTCTCGTAAGGTAGCTTCGTATTAACTGGATGCAGTACATTTTCATCCAGCTTTCCTAGAATCTTTGTTATTAACCAGAATATAACAAATTTATTTGACATAGCTCACACCTGCCAGCCCTGCAGGAAGGAGTATCTAATGCATGTGTGTCTCAAGCTTTCTCAAAGAATCTGTCAATGCTTACTGGGAGGCAGCTGTGTGTAAGCTTATTTTTATAAAGAAAACTCAATTGCACACAACACTGCTCTGACTTAACAACACTTAATCTTCATTTTAAATCACTTCCCTACATAACTACTGCACATGAAATTCATACTGCAAGTTGTTCTGTGCAGTTATAGGAGTAACAAAAATTCAGGAGGATCCTAATCTGCATTAATACTGCATTCAGTGCACTACTAGAAATCTTTAAAAAAAAAAAAGTCTTCCCAGTGCTTTTCAAGTATTGCAAATACAGTTTTTGGCAAGGCATGTATAACGATGGACAGTAGTGCCATAGTTCACCATGGGTGTGGAAGAAAGTAGCAAAGGTGGATGGATGTAGCTGCTTCTGGGGGAAAGGTGGATTTTAAATAACATTAATAATAATGATCATAATAGCCAGTGAGATATCACCCCAAAACGGACTCCATGTCACTGAGGTAGGGGTTCTGCTAGTCTGAACTTTTAGGTTAAGATGTTGAACCCTATCCTCAAAATTTCCACTACCAAAGTATATCCAGCCCCTTATATTGCTCTTTTTAAATTCAAATGAAAAGCCTTAGTGGATTTGCCTCCCAATGGACATGGGGAGACATCAGCTGTCACTGGATAGACATATTCATAAAAGTAACTATTTTGAGAAAAGGGATTTTTTTTTTGCTCACCTACTCCTGCTATTGGCTGACAATAATATGCTTCATACTTGGTGTGATAGAATTTGGAAGTTGACTGGAGATGTTGTGAGTCTAAATCCAATTATGTTGCTGTCACTGATAAATCTTTCTCAGTCTCTCCTCATGTGCATGTGTGTGTCTATGTGTACATTTATTTATTTATTTATTTATTTATTTGAGTTTTGTAGGCCTCAGAACAACATTTAGCAAATGCATGGGTAGGCTCAGCAGTAGAACCATAAGAGAAGAATGTGAACTCCAAAATCTTCAGTGAAAAGCACCCAAGTATCACAGCTTGGAAAGGACCTCTTCTACTTCTGTTACTGCAGTCCAATCAGTACTTTGATTGCTGTAGTAATAGTAGTAAAGTGTTTATTTTCTGCACTGCTTATACTGTTTACTTCAGAGCTGCCTAGTGCATTGCTGGGAAGCAAAATTAATATCCAGCTACAGCTTGTAGCATATGAACTTATGGTAGCCCCAGCCTTAAACTGCACTTAAGTTCCTTGGATAAGGACTCCAATGTTTCAGAATTGCATTACCACACAATTGTCATCAAATTTTCTTGAAAGAGTCACTGATTTATTTAGCTGGTATAAAATTACAGTAACTCGGTTAACCTTCAGAGCCTATATCCTCGTGACTCATGGTGTTACACTGAGAATAGATCATAGGTTTCAAACTTCGGAGTGCTGAAATTTGAAGTTTCCTTTTAGAATGGTTCCCTAGTTCTATCCATTTTCAAATACATGTTTAAACTGAAGCCTTAAGCCTATCATTAACATTAAGAACTTACCTTTTTTTGGAGGTCAGAATACCATAAAATTTTAAACCGTGGAAAAAAAGTCAAAGTACAGAAGTAGAAAATAAAGTTTTGCTGTGTGCTCTGTCAAAGGAGATAGGGAAGAATTATTACTTTATTTGAAAGAGATAACAAGTTGACCTCTTTCTCCTTTCTACAGGTTAACTGTGGTTCATTTGTGCTATGTAATATAATCACTTTCTTTTCATTGAATCTCTATTATCATAGAACTCTGGTGAGTTTTAGAGGGAGTCTTTTCAGTGTCCAAAGTACAAATTTCTATACATCATAGATCATATGCTGTTATTTCACTTACATTTAAGTGTTCTGCTGCCACAACAAGTGTTAAAGTGTTGCATTGAAAATATCTATTTTTGTTAAAATAGTTTTTGGCAATATGACTGCCAGAAATAGTGCACATTAAATTGAGGCACTGCCCTGGCTCAGTGCTAGAGAATCACAGGAATTGTATTTTTTTCTGGGACATTGAGCCTTCTCTGTCAGAGAGCTCTGGTGCCACAATAAATTACAGTTCCCATGATTCCCTAGCACTTAGCCAGGGCATTGCCTCAATTTAATGTGCACTATTTCTGGCAGTCTGCTTAGGCCCAACATTATCAAGCAGCTTCATTTTATATACCGCTTCATACCACACTATGGGGTGTCTAAGCGGTTTACAACTGTAAGCTCATTGTCCCCCAACAGTTGGGTACTCATTTTTGTGACCTCGGAAGGATGCAGACCTGAGTCTAGCCTGAGCCCTGGCTAGTATTAAACTCGCAACCTTGTGGTCTATGAGTGAGTGGTTGCAGTACAAGCATTTAACCATTGTGCTACCAGGGCTCAAAACACTATGCTAATTAACATGATTAACCCAGTGATCCTATATTCTAATTCTTGTCCAAAACTGAGAGAAGAAGAACAGAGAATGCTGTTCCTGGGGAAGGCATGCATGACATATCCTCAGGAAGGCAAAAGAAACACAACACAGAAAATCCAGGAGCAATATAAAATGGCATACATGCTCCCAGCATTCCTGCAAGCTACCAAGGTTCACCAGTCAGAGGCTGTTTTGGATGAATAGTTCTCCCCAAAGAGAAAAAGTACCATGTCTGATACTATTCCCAATTCAAGGATGTCAGTCAAAGATCAAGTGGCCAGTGACAAGGAATATTTGTGGTCAGCTGAGGTTGGTTCACCAGATATGATTATTTCTGAGCCAGAATTAAGTGAGCAACTGCAGTGTTTCCCTAAAGATGTTTCAGAGGTCGTAGCAGGTGCAGAATACAATTCCGCAGGTGTTGATGGTGAAGACACACATATGGTACCTGTTACAAAATCTCTTCATTGGCTGTCATTCAGCCACCAGGCCCAATCCAAGGTAAAGAAACTAGTGTACAAAGCCCTATCTGATTTAGGGCCCAGGCGTTGGGAAGAGAACTCTTCCCATTACTCTATCTACATTTTAATACAGGCTGCTGCCACCCTACAGAAATAAAGCACTTTGTCATGACATTAACTTCCAGGGAACTTGCCAGGGAAGGCTAAATATCTCACAAAACAACAAATCCCAGAATCCCATTGCATCGAGTCATGGCAGTTAAAATGGTTCCAAACTGCTTTATTTCTGCATTGTGGCAGTTATCACAGGCTACAGAAGCTCTGCTTATGGAATCCCAGAGAAGCATGGGCAGTGGGCTGCCACTACTGGTAGTGCCTTCTCAGTGGTGGTGCAACATCTATGGAACCCCTTCCAAGCAGAGATTTGATGGTCCCTCATGCTATTGTTCCTAATGGCCAGAAGAAGAAATTCTATTAATATCCTATTGATTTCTATTAATAATTTTCATTAATATTAGATGTATTACCAAAGTTTTTAACTTCTCATGAGATAATATGAGACAACTATGAGAAAAGAGCATTTTGTAGTAGGAAGCAGAGGGAAGAAGTAGTAAGGCGACAAGGCAGAATTACAGAGGAATTGTATCTCTGTATGCTTCCCCTTAAAATTGTCTGAAAGGAGCAGATCAGTTATGAGATGTGAGGCAAAAGACATTAGGAAAAAAGGAAGACTGCATTAGAGTGGATAGATTCAGCCAAGGAAGCCATGGACCTAAGTGTGCAAGGCCTTTACAGGACTGCTAACAACTAGATTTGGAGCTCTCCCATTCACAAGTTTGCCATAAGTTGAAGCTGTCTTGATGGCAATTAACATCAATTACCACAAAGTTTTTGTTGTTCATTATATTGCATTGCAATCCATTTTAAAGAAACATTTATAGTTTGTCATGTTATTGTCATGAAATATTAAAAAAAAAAAAATTATTCAGGTTGACAGATGTTGTAGACTTATCCAAAGAAAGGAAGGTTGTATATCAAGTAATTTACAATAACAACAGCAACTTTTAGTGTATACAAGGGAGCTAGCTTCATAGCGATATTTAGATTATTTTCTGATTTCTATCAAACAGAAATCGAAAAGCTAAATAACCCCTGATATTTGTTATTACATTTGTTATTAATTTTTTTTAAAATAAATCTGACGCCTGTAGCTAAATGTCAGTCTTCTAAATTTGTTACGATTTCTATTGTGTTCTTTTCCTTAACAAGAATTTTACCACATTCTTATTATTATTCTTTTGTTCTGACATTTGAAATGTTAACTGAGAATCCTTTCACACAAGGCTTTACTCAAGCAATTGCCCTGCTCCTTTCAGACAGTTTTAAAGGGAAGCATGAGATACAATTGACTCCCCTCCTCCCCATTCTGCCTTGTTTCCTGACTGCTTCTTCCCTGCTTTGCTCAAAAACATTTTCTAGCAAGTCTACTTGTGCAGCGTCTTTTGCAGCACTAGATGTTTTCCACCTGGAATAGCCCTAAGATGGAGTTCTCTTGTACTAAAGTAGAATAAAATGTGGACTGTAAACCTACATCACTTTCTGATATTGCTCAGATTTTCTATGGGACATGTCTGCTGAGAGTGCTACTGCAGAGTCTACTTTCTGTAGTACTAGCCTGGGTTTGTCTTTTTTTATTATGAACTTTTACCTGCTGTTATCAAAGAGCCTTTCTAAAGAGATGGTCAGATTTTATCTGAGTTTCTAGTGGCTTGTTATTTTGAAGTTGTTTAGTGAGCTGGAACAGAAGCATTGTAAGAAATTCAGATTAGATGAATGAGTCAATCACCTAAACCTACAGTTTCACACAACTGCTTTTTCAGTGGGTCAGCAAAAACCATCAGTCCTTGAGAATAATTCCAGTACTCTTCTTGTCACTAGTTCCCAGTATTCTTTTTTAATGTCTGTCCTTTATTGTGTGAGAGGGAAAATTGTATGATTTTCCTCTTTTAGGATGACCGTGTGGGCCTGTGAATCCACACAGTAATTAGCAATTTGTTTCAATGCTAAGACTGAGTTAGCAAGTACTAAACTGTGCTGAAACCTGGAATAAGAAATTTGAGGTGTCCTTAGAGGTTTGCTTTTATTCCCTGGTGCTAACAAATACATTCACACTTTCGGATTAATAGAAGATATCTTGGTTGGCCATTATTTGCCATTTTTTTGAAGGCAGTTGGATTGGTTAATGGTAATTTCTTGATTCTGTTAGTTTACAAAGAAAATTTCACTATACCATTAACATAATGAATGAATTTGATAATTATCTTTCTGCATGCATAAGATTTTATTGCATATGCACTTAAATTAATCCAATATATAGGACTCATCTGTGCATGCCATGCTGTATTATTTAGCCATCCCTTCACATATATGAAGAAATAACTTCATGCTGTGGAATAACAAGACAACACAAGTTAAATTAATCCTTAGTTGGACTCAGGTGTGTGATAGTAAGAATATTTTTTTTAATTTGTTTTATATTACACCATTTTTCCCAACCCCAACAGGTTATGAAAGTTAAAACAGAGATGGCTAAAAGTATACATAAATATTAAAGTTAAAGTACAATTAAACTATCAGTAGAAATACAGTGGTCCCTTCGTATCTGCAGGGGATCTGTTCCAGACCCTCCTATGGAAAAGAAAAAAGCAGGACCTCAAGTCCTGTTGTTCCCTATGCTGGTGCAATGTGCACCTTTCTAGTGTGGTTCTTTGCACACACCTCCAGTAAGAAAAATGGGGTTTGCCATCCATCGAAGCTCATATCCCTGGATTGCAA
The DNA here is from genome assembly GCA_020142125.1 of Phrynosoma platyrhinos. Taxonomy (NCBI): domain Eukaryota; kingdom Metazoa; phylum Chordata; class Lepidosauria; order Squamata; family Phrynosomatidae; genus Phrynosoma; species Phrynosoma platyrhinos. Next base: position 219,188,761 of record CM034703.1, read on the forward strand.
ACCTGTGCAAAATGAGAGCCCACTGTAAAAGCAATTAAACACATGCCCCTTAAAATAGAAAACAACAAATAAGACAATTCATTACATTCAACCCTCTTTATCAGTGGGCTAGCCATCTGCAGATTGGAGCACCCGTGGATGGCCCTGCCCTGTTATCATCATGGGGGGGGGGGGGGGGTTATGTGCCATCAGCCATGCCAGTATAGCTACACACATGTCAGCATCCCTTGGCAGTAATGTGGTCCTATTTTTATTTTTGTTTTGTATTTATGGGGGGGAGAAGAAACAAACTCCCACTGATAAAGTGGATCAACTGTTTTAATGACCCCTTTTCTCTGAGGAGTCAGACTTCTAACACAAAAAGATCTTTACTTGTCTGTCCAAGAATAGCGAGGAAGGCACCAGTTTAGCTCTCTGGGGACACAGTTCTAGAGCCTGGGAGCAGCTATCAAGAGGGCTGTCTTCCATGTTCCCACCAAATGTACATGTGAGTGGAGAGGGACAGAGAAGAAGAACTGCCTCAGAAGTGCCTGATGCACATGCAGGCTCATATGTGAAGATATGAACTGTCAGATATCTAAAAATGGACTGTCAGACAGTGGAGCTCTTTGCAACAAAGGAGTTGTGTGTTCTCTGTAGCTAGTCCCAGTTTACATTGTGACTGCAGCGATTTAGACCAGCTGAAGTTTCTGAACACTCTTCAAAGGCAGTCCCACATAGAGCATATTACAGTAATTCAAACATGATGTAACTAAGGCGTGTGTCACCAACACCCAGATCTGACATTCTAGTCACCACCAGAACCTGGGCTTTTAGGCTCAGATTTGATTCCAAGAATATATCCAAGAAAAGGGAAGTGTGACCACAGGGTCTTCCTGCCAATGCTCTGGCATTTTTCCTTTTACCTCAGAAACAACTTTTGACCTCTTGGTCCTGACACTTGCCTCAATGAATTAGAGTTGAGATCCCCAAGTGTCCTTCTCCTATGTGTTTTATTATTGATAGTGTGTTATCTGTGAAAATGATTGTTCTAAATTCACTCAGGCCACTCCTCTCTTGGAAACAAGAATAAAAATAAAATTTATTTACAGGCAGATGTTAATACTGTATCTTTTCAAGGTTGGTATGCAGATCATATGGTTACAGTATTTACAGCTCTTAACTTGTTACAAATTATTACTTACTCAGTTTCCTCGCTGAATCTCTTTCAATTCTAAACTGTTTCCTGCTTCTTTTAAATTACTCCTTCTATTATAACATACCTTTAACAGAAGTATGAATTCTGCTAAGGTAAGGTCTGAACCTGAACTGACAACCCACAGAACAGAACAGCTATGAACTGATTATGGACCTGATTAGCTGTTGGAAAACTCCATTCCATTACTGATGATAGGTACTGGTTTTGAATCATAGCAGTTTTCTTGCATTGAGTAGTAGTTTGGTGTCATCACCCACCCACCCCAACTCTGGACATCTTCTCCCTGCAATTTTATGTAAATGTTAAATAGCATGGGGGACAGAGCTGGACCCTTAGGGATCCCACTGGCCAACAGCCAAGGGGGCACAACCCCATGGGTTTACCCATTCAGGACGGAATGGAGGCACTATAAAACTGTGCCTCCAAGTCCCATTCCAGCAAGGGGGCTCAGGAAGATATTGTAGTCAGTTGTATTGCATGCTTGTGAGAAGTGCAGCAGAACCAACTGACACACACACATACAGTCCTGGCATAGGTCATCTACCAGGGTGACCATAACTATCTCTGTCCCAAGGTCAGGCCTGAAACCAGAATGAAATGGATTTAGATATTCCATCCCATCCAGAAACCCTGCAAGCTGGGAGGCTACCACACACCCCAGTTTCAACAGTGGCCTTGTAATGCCATCTGCACATATGCTGGAACTCTGCCTTGTTTCAGCAAGGCATTGACCATGCTCTTTACTCACTCATCCATTCTCCCTCTGTCATGAAAGGCATTTGAAAGCTCCTTGAGGGCACTTATCTCATTGTGCAGTGTGACTCAGGATAGTATAACGTACCTATTTTTAGGCTTTGTTTTGTTTATGTTAGTGAATTTGTCACTTGCCTCTGGGTTTAATTTTTTAATATTGAGAGGAGCAAGTGCCTCTTGAGTTATGGGAGGCTTATGGCAGTATTCAGTGCTTGGATAAGTGGAAGCTAAAGAAAATGGTTGGCAGAATTAAATTTATTAGGAAGCATGAAGTACTGTAATACAGCTACAATATCAGCTTATTCTATATATTTAGGAATGGAAAGAAATTGGCTGTGTTTGCATTTCCCTATGACAATGTCAGTTTTGTGCCTTCTGAGACTACTTATAGGGCAAAGCACATTTTGCTTCTGAAATCTGTACATTGTTTAGGCTTATGATTCATTTCAGAGAAGTGAACATGTGAGTAAACCCATTTTCTAAATGTGTTCAAGTACAAATAAATGTAGTTGGAAAATGTGCACAAACACATTTTGGCCAATGGGGGGAAATGCATAAAACATTGTGGGAAAATGCCTGTCATAATAAATGCAAATGGAGAAGAAAGACTTATAAACTGCTGTGGGAATGCCTGTGTGCTTCTGGGAAATAGAACTTGGGGAAAATGTCAGATTTTTCACATTCCTACATATAACTGATTTTAGAATTCAGAAGTATATACAACTATGTAAAAAGGACAGACCTCTGCACATCAGGTCTGAGTCTGAGATATCAGAAGAGGAAACTGAGGAAAAATCTTAATGTCTACAGTCTCCTCACCACCGACCTTGTGTGCTATATTTACACCTCATATGTTGGATAACATGTCATGTACCTGAGGAAAGGGCTGTAGATAAAATAGATTCCTCTGTATGGAAAGTCTGACAGACATCACAGAAGGAAAGTGCTAACTAAACACTGATCCTACTGGGTTCACCTGAGTCTTGCCTTACCTTACACATATGCAAGAGAAGAGAAAGGCTAGAAATGAAACATCAATCCTTCTTCTCCATGCTGTTTCTCTTAAGTACATATAGGCAATACAATTGAATTATTATTATTATTATTATTATTATTATTATTATTATTATTATTGTTATTATTATTATTAATATTCCACCCCTCTGCAGGGAAATCAGGGTGGCTTACTACATTAAAATTACCATAAAATGCAATACAACCAGAACCTAATAATCCCAGAACCCACCCACCCCTTAAAAGGTATTAAAGAATAGCATAATTAAAACAATATCTCAATAACAACAAACAGTAAACAACAAATGAAGCAGATAATTTAAAAGAGGAAGGGTGAGCTAATCCTTGTGCAGTGAGCTTGACCCCATCTCTTATTGTTCTTTCTCATTCTCTTCACCTTTCACTTGTGATTTTTGTCTTGGGTATCTATATATTACTCTAGGAGTTTTGATGCTGGCTAAAATATTTCTGTTCCATTCTGTATCTAAAGAGCTCAGTACGTTTTTCCTACCTCCAGCTATATGTGTATCCCAACAATCAAAGCATTAATTTAATAAGAGAGAGTGAAACAAATGGTAGTCATACATTTATAGTTTTCATTCATGGTTTTCTGCTATTTTTCTGTATTACATGATTTAGTGTTGTATTCTAGACTGAAATGAGAAGTTCCCATTCCAGTCCACTTTGATCCTGTTACTGAAGCATGAGGCAACATTAGACTTTTCCACAATTAGAAATAGACTTGCAAGTTTCCAGGCACAGAAGAGGACTCTGGAAAACACCAGTTGAGTGATTCCCTCGCAGTTTATATTCCATAACTCAGTCTTCATTTAAAGGCTGGAACTTCCATATTCATTTAAATGTTTGAAGAATGTGTCAGTGCACTTTAATAGCATTGTGAGTTTTATATATGTCTGGGCTATAAGATACAACAACACTGTAAGGAAAATATGTTTCAATAAATTAATGGGACACCTTCCAGTTTGATCGTATGATGCTGGCAGCTGCCAATACAATGTTTTTGAAATTGAACAATTTGGGTTTATAAAGCTATGATAATTTTGGTTTCATTTTATGTAAAAGCCCACTTTTTCCTATTATGGTAGATGAATTATTGTGCTGAAATCTTTATTATGCTCTGAGCCTTTTTTTTCCCCTCCCACCATCATTAACAAGAACGATGATAGAATTATATAGCCTGTAATTGTGGAAGTCAGCTAGTGTGTAGACATCAAAGATATAGCTGTGTTAGTCTGTAGAATCAGTATGTAGAGAGATCTTATAGCACCTTTGAGAGTAACTGAAAGGAAGAAGTTGGCAGTAACTTGTTTCTTTTTTTCTGTTCTGAAAGAACTTTATTTCAGTTAGTCTCAAAGGTGCTACAAGATCTCTCTACATAGTGTGTAGACAGTTAAAGACATTTGCCTTTGAGGCTGCACTTTGATTTTTACCCCATAAAAACTGTTGCTGGGAATTGACAATAGTCTTATTAGAAATGAGTTGACTCATCGACCAAATGAATTAGATTTTTATAGGCCTGTTTTGAATGGAATGGAGGAAAAGGAAAGCAGGATGAGGCTCATTTATAAAAGTGAAATGAGATTGACCTTGTCAAAGTGCCCTTGCTCAAGGGTTTTTACTCTGGATAAATAGCAAGCATTTTTAGTGCTCCCCTGTCAGAAAGGATGCATAGACATCACAGATGTCTCCCCCATGAGCAGTTATTCTGAGTTTCTAATGCAGAGGAAGCAGAAAGAGGGATGGGAAATTGGTGAAACATGAGGGATATTGAAAATTTTGACAAGTCTGCCAAGAATATAAGCAACACTTTTGTCCATGATTAACATACTGGGGGGTAGGGGTTTTTTGGTTTCATTTTTTAGAGATATATCTACATAATTGTACTAATCTGTGATCTATGTTACTGAGCAATTAGCTTTGTGGTGCATGCTTCTCTATGTGCACATTTATGTCTATATGCAAGTGCGCCTGCGTGCACTTATTACATTGTGCTATTTCTGTGTGTAATTTCTATTTCTTGCTTTTGTCTGGAGGCCTCTCGTATTACATTTAGATTGTATCCTTTATCATCCCAAATTGACATTTATGCTTTTACTTCTATTGTTTGCCTCATTCCTCTCTGGTGTGGATCAACAATTTGTTTTAATCTGTGTCACTTCTCTTATCTCCCCCGACACAGAGATGCAGTCATTTTACACTAGTGTATGCCTCCAGAGGTTATGTTAGTAACAGTGGGATAGAGAGGGGGTTTCCGCCCTTCTCCTTTCTCCCTCTCTCTCCCCCCCCCCACCATCTAAAATGCTTGTGAATGTTAATTGCTTATCCAGTTAGTTTATAAAAATATAGAGATGGCTGAACGCATGAAAACAGTTTTGACAAAGTAATGGGATGCTACTGCCTGTGAATAAATAAATCTGATTTCCATAAGAGAGTATTGTGGCAATGGATAGGAAGTCATAGAATGCTGAAATTATATTTTAAGATGAGTTATTCACTGTTCTTGGAACGCATAGGCTTGGCTAAGCTGAATGCTTCAGAGATACTGCTCTAGCATTAAAGAACCACTATGCTCTATTGTCTCTCCTGCTTAGCTGAAAAGACACTGAGGCAGTGTTATTTCCCCATCCTTTTAAAATGCCTTTAGCTTAAAATATCAAATGTATGAATGATGCATGTGGGATTAATAGAAAAGAGTGTCAGATCTGAAAGGGAAAAATTGCATGCTTTCCTAAGTTAACATGTGTATTTGTTAGCTCATACAGGTCTCTCTCTTCCCCTTTGGGGCTTGCTTTTTTATTTTATCACCTAAACATGAATGCTATAGCTAAATGCTTCTGTTTTAAAACCAATCAAACAGATTGCTTGAATAAGTAACGAATATTCTAAGCATAATAGTACCCTACTGTTGGAAATGACACGTTTCTTCACATGCTGAAAATACTGCACAGCTTCCCTTGGAGGATTTATGTTCTTCTGTCCTGAAACCCTAAGGGGTTGCACAATATTTGTTTATTTATTAATAAACAGTAAGAAAGGGTTCAGCCCATTCAATTTTTTATATTGCAGCTGAGTACAGTAGACTGAAAAAATGCAAAGACAATGGAAGTGATTGCACATTTGGCTATAAATTGCCTTTTATCTCTAATTTTGAACAGAGCTAGATAATCTCAAAATGCATAGATGTTACAAAGAATAGTGTTTTATACACTATAATCTCACTCTTTCTGATGAATTATGGTTGTCCCCAAAAGAAGACAGCATGCTCTGTAGAATTTGTGCACAGTGGATAAAACACAGTGGTGTTTGTATTCTACATATTGTTTCAAAGAGAGATTTCTTAACATAATTGTACTATGTTTCTACATGCCAGAAGTGTGCACAAGCTTTTAGTGACATTTTTGGTGGAGTGACTAGTACCAGTCCACCAACTGCTTTTGTAACATTAGAAAATGTGGAAAGCCAAACATTTTTTTATTAGACACTAGGACTGCTGTGCCCAAGATGTCTTTACATTTTTATCCCTTTGGATCAAGGTTGGGATTTTTTTAGTCCTAGATAAAAGAGGGATAGGAATTACCTGGCCCGTGAGCCTTATGCAGTCCTTCATTGGGTCCTGTTTAGCCCTTAGTTACCCCTGGATCCCCCATTCTTCACCAAGCCCCTGGCATACACCTTTTTTTCCCCTGCCAAAAATGTATTTGGCCGTAAAAGCTCCCCTTGGAACCAGATTCTATTTTGCAAATTTATTCTGACTCAGCGTAACCCTGAAATGGGGGTGGGGAGAGCAATGAAGAGTGGGAGAAGATTACTTTACCCAAATGATGTCTTCAATTGTTTGATTTATCCCTATTGTATCACAAAGGATCTGACAATTACCCTCAAGCATGCCTACCTCTGATCTAGAACTTGCTAGTGAATGTGCTGTTGTTTCTAGGCCCAGATAAAGATCAGTCCTGGCCTTTCCGAACTGGAATGTTCTCTGATAAATTATATATTACCACAAAGCAGAACAATTAATTTAACCCCATCTTCTCCTCCACCATCAGACAGCTTCAAAAACTGTGCAGTTTTCAGAGGTCTTGCTGAACAGAGGAAGTCTCCAACAGCACATCAATGGGGACAGTCCCGCTCCTGTCCCTATGCAACACTGGGAGGGTGGTGAGTGGAGTTGAATAGTTAGAATCTTTAATTTTACCCCCCCACACACACACACATCATATCAAGGACAGGATGGAGCCAAGAGAGAATTGTGGAGGGCTATAGAGACATTGCACCACATTGGGAGGTTGTGGGGGGAGGGAAGGCTAGGAGTGGGAGGATGTGTCTTTCCAGGATTCTGTCTTAGTTCCCATCCCATCTATCACCCATTTGATGAAAGCTTGGTCCTTTGCAATTTTCAGACATTTTGCAGTTTTCAGTGTCAGACAAACGTACACACCTTTTGTCTTCAAATATTCGTTCCATCACTGCTATGACCATGCTCCAAACAAGATCTTAACTACAGAGAACAGCTATGCTGGGCAACAGGATAAAGATTAAAAAAAAATAGGATTTTTCTTTTTGCCTTTCTCACTGCCACATAGTAGGTACAACAAAGAGTCTTCACGAATCTGTCATTTGTGTTCCATGATCTATGCCACCAACTGTCTACCTGCTATCTAGAAAACATTTGCCCACAGATCTTCTATAGCATATGTTTTCTTGCCCACAGATCTTCTGCAAATCAAGAGACATTATAAGGTTCCACAGTGTCAGAGTGGGCACACAAATGCAACTACATTGCTAGTTCTTCCCTTGTCACAGTTTCATGACATAAGAAGACCTTGACTTATTTGCTAGCCTGTGATTGGGAAGTTATCTAGAACATTCAGGAATCAATGGGATTCCATGGAGTCTACCATCTTATATATTCCCCCACCCCTGCTGGTAGGTTTACTACTATTAGTTCAAATTTAACAAGGAAATAATCTTCCTCTAGCAATGATGTTATTGAGAATGTCACCAAACCCAGATCTAGGGTTTTTGTTCTATCCACTGTACAGCCAAAGATATGATCACCCAAAAGTTGTCAGACCAAGGATGTACTGAAAGAATTCTGGTAGCCCTGAAGCCCTGGGAAAGCCTAACCAGGATAGCCTCAGCATGAATGTTGATATCTTCTGGAGTTATTGGCCTTTGTATAATTGCAGGTGCTTATTTTTACTTTTAAAATACACAATGTGGTATATAATAAAACAAAAGACATGAAGGTTAACCATAGGAAATGTAGGACACACAAGCCTATATAGTAGTAAAAAAACAACAACCCCAAAACAGACTTATTTGACAATTGAAAATAGTACAAAAGTGATAATGGTATATCTCATTGGAATCACTATTCTTTTTATCTTGTTTCCCTTTTTCATAAAGTGTCCTACCCAAGTAGGAGTGCCATCTTCTGTTGGGTTGTATTTTCAAGAACCATGCTGAGAAAGTAGGAGTCAAGGAGTTTAAGGAGAAGAGTGCAGCCATTACTCTCAAACAAAAAAAAAAGATATGCCTGTGCAGACGTCTCTAGAATCATGCATATTTGTTGACATCATAGGAATTAAGGAACATCTCTTATACAGTGTTACATTTTTCTGTTGAGGTCCAGTTGTGTTCATTCTCCTATAACTGATGCTTCTTACACAGATTCACCTCCCTGCAGTTTTACTCAGTTGCAAAATGTATCCAATAGGTCATAGCATTTGTGTTGTAAAGGGTTAGCAGCAACATAATTGTGCTTGATCTGCCTATGATTTTGCATAGTGTAGAAGACCTGAGCCTCCAGCCTCTTTAGTAGTGGTAGCTGATTGCATCCATGGCAATAGGATGTCAAATCTGTTACAGGTTTTAGTTTGAAGTTTTACCAAGCTATCCAAGGTGAACCTGTTTGGAAGATAATCTTCAGTACCTTGGATAGCTTCTTTACAATTCAGGCCAAAATCCAGAGTAGATTCACTGCCTTACTGACATGGAAGCTACCCAAATACAGTATACATATTCTTGAGGGAACTAGTTGTCTTCTTGGTTATATGATAGTTGCATCTGGTACCTCAGAAGAGGCTTTCAAAAGAGATGCAAGCATTTTTTCTTTCCTATATCTGAACATGTGCCTGGCTACACACAAACAGTAACCATAATAGTTGAGTTTACAATCTTTTCACTGGATTGACCTCTTATTATTATTATGACATTATGTGTTTTAAAGTTGACTCTAACTTATGGTGACCCTATCACAGGGTTTTCTTTGAGAGATTTGTTCAGAGAGGTGTTGTCTTTGGGTTCTTCTTAGGCTGAGAGAATATGTGAGTTGGCCAAGGTCACCAAGTGGGATTCCATGGAATGGAGATATGAACAATGGTCTCCCAGAGTTGAAGTCCAACAACTGGTTCTAGAAACCTCTTGTTGTGTGCCTTCAAGTGATTTCTGGCTTATGGAAAACCTGAGAATCACCAGGTTTTCTTGGCAAAATTTGTTTAGATGTGATTTGGCACTGCCTTCCTTTGAGACTGAGGGAGTGTGACTTGCCCAAGTATGTTTTTATAGCTGAGCAAACATTTAAACCATGGTCTCCAGAATCATAGTCCAGTGCTCCAACCACTACACCAGATTAAACTAACTGTATTGTGATACAGTGCTTCTCCACCTTGTGAAGCAACAAACAAAGAAGATGCACTCAGTCCTTAAAGAAATGCTTTTAGCACAAGGACCTGATATCATTCTCACAAGTAACTTTGCCAGGATTAAATGTTCTGATCCTTTAATAAGTAAGAGGTAAGATCCCTTTGGCTTGATGTTTTGCTTGTAATTGAAAATAAAGGAAAATTACATAGGCATGTGGCACCTTTCTCCAGTTCACCATTAACCATGAGATCTGTTTTGCACCATCCTCCCATTCTCCATTTCTTTTTGGCAGCAAAAAAGGCTTCCATTATTTCCTCCCATATGTCAGATCCAAGCAGCTTCTTTGGTGCAAAAGCCCCTGGAAAAGATAATTCTGTAGAACACCAAAATGCTAGGTATGCACATCTGTTTTTTGGAAACTATAGGTTTCAGTTCCTGGCATTTGGGACACTACTGTTGGAGCATGCAAACAAGTGTACAATATCACACTACCCTGTTATAGCACTATCATTCCACTTTGACTACTATGGCTGCCTCCTGTGGAATTTTGGGGTTTGTAGTTTAGTGAGGCCTAAGGGCTCTGTGACTAAGAATTCTAAATGTCCCTATCTAAACTCAAATCCCAGGATTGTACATGAGGCAGTATAGAAGTTAAAGTGAAATAATAGCATTAAAGCAGTGTAATGTGATATTAAAGAGACAGGGAAAATGGAAATGAAGAAAGGACTCACTATTGCTGCCACCACTTTCAGGATGCTTTTGTGACAGCTGTAGTAGCAGGGAATGGTGGTAAAAAAAGATGTCTTTCTTTCTTTGCAAGTCAGATTAAATTTTAGTGGTTTGGGGATAACCTTGTAAAAAGGTCTAGAGAGGTGGCAAATCCTTTTGTAATTCAAAATATTTCTATGTTATTTTTCATCCTATAAGAATCCAAAGAAATGTGCAACAGTTATATATGTGTGTGTGTGTGTGTGTGTGTGTGTGTGTGTGTATTTTATAATCACTCAAAATCTAAAATGATACCCTTTGAATATCTATGTATCTGCCTCTTGTAACAAGCAGTGCTCTCACACATATAGTGATGAACAATGCTGTTTTCTTTTTTTTCCCCAAGCATTCATTTTACCTTGCTGCAAAAAAAGTAATGTTCAGGTGGTGCTCATCACTGCATAACAGTGATGGTTGTTCTTATAGTCTTTATCAAAGGATTTGTGCAACCAAAGGATTCCTTCCTATTCTGTGGGAAAATATTGTTGTTGTTAACTGCCCCTGAGTTGACTTCGACTCGTGGTGGCCTTATGAATGAGACCTCTTCAAGGCCCTCTGTCCTCAAGCTGTCTTCTCAGGTCCTGCAGGCCCATGCCCATATTCTCTCTGATTGAATCTAACCAACTGCAATGTGGTCTTCCTCTCTTTCTACTGCATTCCACCTTTCCTAGCATCATTGCCTTTCCTAATGATTCATTTTTCCTTATGCTGTGTCCAAAGTAGGACAGCCTCAGTTAGTTATCCTGGTTTCCAGGGAGAGTGTGAGCTTAATCTGCCCCAGAACCCATTTGTTTGTCATCTTGACCATCCATGTATTCTCAGCACTCTTCTCTAGCTTCATATCTCAAATGAGTTGATTTTCTTTCTATCAGCTTTTTTCACTGTTCAGCACAATCATCATACATTGTGATGGGGAATACAGAGTTTTGAACTATCCTCACTTTAATGTTCAGTTTATGTCTCCACATTCTATTATCATGCCTATTTCTTTCATAGTTGCCCTTACCAGTCATAGTCTTCTTCTAATCTCTTGACTGCATTCTCAGTTCTGATCAATATCTGAACCAAGATATGGAAACTCTATTCTCTTTGTCTAGGATGAATTCTTGTAGCTCTTCTGTGGTCATTATTTTTTGGTTTTTTAATGTTCAGCATTAATCCAATCTTGACACTTTCCTTGGCACTTTCCTTTGACATTCAGTAATTGTTCCAGGTCTTTGTTTCTACCAGTAGTATTGTGTTGTCTGCATATCTTAGGTTGGTAATGTTCCTTCCTCCTATCTTCACTCCTCCTGCTCTGTGTATAATATTTTGTGCATACAGGTTGAATAAATAGAGTGATAGTATGCAGCTGTGTCTAGCACCTTTGCCAATTGGGAACCATTCCATTTCTCCATATTCTGTTCTGATGGTAGCCTCTTGCCCTGAGTACAGATTACACATCTTCTAGTCGCCAAATTGTAAAGACAGCTGGGTGAGAACTGGACTTCTTTCTCTGAACTGTGTAACCAGTCTGCCATAGTGGTACAGAGGTGTTCAGATTTCTACTCCATTCCTATCTGTCCAAAAGCACCCTGCTAAGAGAAAATCTCAGTAATTTGCTTTTAGCTATTTCCTTGCTCCAGCAATATGGCTTTGCATTATCCTGAACAGTAGAGGCCAAGAGATGTCTCCCAACATCCACTGCAAATGCTACAAAGAGTAGTGGAATTCAGTGTTGGAACTAGAATGTAAAATTTTGTGAAGAGGTAATATCTAGGCTCATAGGCTGATTTCCAGGATTGTTGGTATTATGCAGTTATCCCCTGAGCCACTGTTGCAGTTCTTTTTGCTTCCTCCCTCCAGAGAATGTCTCCTTCAGCCAGATGGGAGGCAAGGAGAATCATGCAAAGGCAAACTAACTTCTGCTTGCTTTCTCTTACTTCAGCTCTGGTTTACTAAGGGGGGTTGCAGACTGTCAGAAATAGTGCAAATCGAGTCCACTTTAAGGGTTAGGGTTAGTGCTAGGGAATCATGGGGATTGGGTTTTTTTCTGAGACATTGAGCCTTCTCTGTTAGAAAGCTCTGGTGCCACAATAAAATACAGTTCCCATGATTCCCTAACCCTAACCCTAAAAGTGGACTCAATTTGCACTATTTCTGGCAGTCTGCAACCCCCCTAAATTGAGTCTGGAAAGTGTTAAGTGCCTAATAATCCAATGTTTTACATAGTTGCAAGATCAAAATAACAGTCATAGTCCTTGCAGGGCATGCTGTGTCTCCCTTCCTTTTTTACCCCTGCAGCACATGCTATTATGCTTTATTGATTCAGTCTATCATGCCCGTTTTATGGTTGTGCACCAAAATAGTGGCTTATTTCTCATTTTACTTTTTTAATATTGGTTGTTATTATTTGATTTCTTGTGAAGATTAGCAATATTAAGCACTACCATAAACAGGAAAACAAAAAAGCAGTGTACTGAAACAAAGGAGGGCATTTTAATTTTTGTCTTAGCCCATTTGTGTAATTGTTTACAGTAGCATTGTTTTACAGAGGATGTGGGGTTTGGTGGCATTGTAAAATTTAGGTCCTGTAAAGGGGAAACAAAATAATGCATGATCTCTCCTTCTGGTGTAATTTGCCATTAGTTGTTGTAAGATTGCTTCATTTATGGAGCATCTCTGCACTTATCAAACATCCAAATGACTACTTAAGTACTGCCAAAACAAAAGAAACATTATAATACCCACTGTGAAAATTGTTTTGTGTTAGTACTATTAGGAATCATTAGTTCTTATCAGTAATGTTAGCAGCTGGAAATATCCTGCAACTCAGGGGGAGCTCAAAGTGTTGTTCAGTTATTCTTCAGTGGATTGTTGTGATTCTTGTATGACAAAAACTGATTCTCATCAAATTCAGTAGCATGAAAGCTCACGATACTGGTAGAAAAAAGATTTATGGAACTTTCCTTTTATTGCTTAAGGCTCTGTTCTGTACAAAGATAAGAATGCTGCCCCTTAGATAGTAGTATGAGTGAAACAGTTCAGCTCTGCCTTTCTGTCCTCTTCATGCTCTGGTTCTCAGGACAACACTGTTATCTCCAGAGAAAATGCAGCTCAAAGCATTACAGATGTCTAGTACAAGTGGAAGCCATATTGATGGTTATTGCTTTAAAAAGAAGCATGCTCAGATCTACTCACTGAGCCCTCAGGAGATAGCAATGTTTATTTTCTGGAGTACTGAAAACGTTCAGTAGGAGGTTTTTCTACTGAAGTCATTTTGTACAGATTCTGAATGGTGTTGACTTTTTTAATATAACTGGTACCTTAATTAAAGCTTAGAGGTAATTCTTTTAACATTATACATAGACTTATTTTTACATTGAAAAGCAATGTTTTATGAGATTTCTGTAGGGAAGAAAATCAAAACTATGAACATAATACAGTGTGTCTTATGCTTATATTAAAGGTGGCATGCAGTTGTATTTAGCTTGCCCCAGGATTTCTTTAAATCCAAAATCCTCAGGAAGCTCAAGTTTAAACAGAGAGATATTAAGAGAAAGACAGCAAGATGACTAAACTGAGACTGTTTTATTTTGGACATATCATGAGAAAACATGACTCAGAAGAGAGAGAAAGACAGAAGAAGAAGAAGAAGAAGAAGAAGAAGAAGAAGA
>CM034703.1:219203902-219214599 GCA_020142125.1 Phrynosoma platyrhinos
CATCTTCAAAGTGGCTGGAAGCCACTTCAGTTTGTCCATGTGTTTCACCTCTTGGAGAAGAAAATATTACAAGGTGATACAAATTAGCAATTTTGAGATATCTGAATGGCTGCCATGTTGGAAGATAGATTGAGCTTTTCCCCTGCCATTGAAAAAGATAAAGATAAACCAGTAAATTCATATTACAAAGAATGAGATTCTGATTAAACATTAGGAAGGACTTTCTGATGGTGGTCTGCTTAACTGTGGAATTGACTGTTTTGATGAGTGGTAGACTCTGCTTCATTAAAAGATATTACATAGTAGTTGAATGTCCGTCTTTCAAGGATGCTTTAGCTGCAAATTTCCTACACTGAAAGCGGGTTGGACTAGATGACTAGAGATCCCTTTAAACCAGGGGTAGGCAACTTTTTCCTACCTGGGGCCAGTCTGCTGGTCCCGAGGTCTTCCACGGGCTGAAGGGGGGGGGGGAATAGCACCGGGCACACGCACTCGCTTGCTCACGCATGTGCAGTACTTCCGGCATACTGCACATGCGTGAGCGAGTTGCGGCTGCCATTTTGTTTTCAAAAATGGCAGCTGCGACTCATTTGCGTATGCGCAGTACTCCTGCGCATGCGCAAATGAGTCGCGATGCTATTTTGGAAAACAAAATGGTGGCTGTGATTCGCATGGTGGCGGGGGCGGCGTGTGGTGGCGGGAGCAGTGGCAGGAGTGGGCTGGGCCAGTCCAAAGGCCTCAGGGGGCGGATTTGGTCCCTGGGCTGTAGGTTGCTGACCCCTGCTTTAAACATGATTCTATTATATAAGGAAAAAACTACATTTTCTTGTATTGGGGCCTAAAGGAAAATTATAGATTGTTCCATGCTGCTATAGAAATTTTAAACTGTATTTATTTATATATCATGTTTTATCCTAGCTTCATTTTTTTATTTTTTATTTTTTAGAAAATGAGCATTCATGATGGCTAACAAACATTACTAAAAAAAGTTCAAAAAGAAACTTTTTGGCATAAAATATAGATGTATTAGACAATAAAACCATTAAGGCAAATCTTTGTCCCCCAAGTGTTTTGGACTTCAGTTCCCAGAAGCCCCAGCCATTTTGGTCAACAGTCAGGAATTCTGGGAGCTTAAGTACAGGAGAAGTTTGGAAACCACTGCATTAAGGGAACCATACTAAAACCATTTTCTCCCTATTATCTTGTACCCAAACAAGGAAAAATTCAACCATTATTTGTCGTTATGTCTGAACTGAATCATGGACTTTCTCCAGACTCAACATTTGGCAAATGCCTGAAATGTCTGTATACTACACTTGACTAATCAAAATTGTTTATGTGATTTGTCCATACATGCATGCCTATGCACATCACCATAATCAAAAGTGCCCCCCAAAAGGCAGGGAAACAGAAGATAAAAATCAGAAGATTCTAGCTTTCTGACACTGAAAAATAGTTGGGGTTGTTTGTTTGTTTTTAATTTTAAAGGGATTACATGGGGCTACAACCTATTTAAAAGTTTGTAGAAGACTTGATCCTACTTCTGCTTCTAGTAGAAGCAGTTCAACTTTTTTGCCAAAAAAAAAAAAAAAGACAGTGGAAAGTGGTGGTTTGGAGCTGCAAAAGAACTTGGAGGCTTCACGCACCCTCAGGGCTGCACATGACTCACTCTTGTTTTAAATTAATAAAGACCATATAATCCTGTGCATGTTCGCTCAGAGGTAAATCTCACTGGAGTCACTTATTCCTACCTAGAGGTAAGCATGCAAAGGTTAACAGCCTCAGTTATTGATTAATTAATTGATCCATGAAAACTCATATTGTTACTTTTGGTATTGTTTCTTCAAGCAAGTGATAGTCCTGGTGTAAAGATGTGAAAAATCTCACACTCATAGTTTTGTTATGTTTCTTCAAATAATGCCTGCATTTTCCTCCTGTCCATCTTTTGGATAATAATAATAATAATAATAATAATAATAATAATAATAATAATAATAATAATAATAATAATAATAATAATAATAATAATAATAATAATAATAATAATAATAATAATAATAATAATAATAATAATAATAATAATAATAGATTATTTATAACACCCTTTCCACCAAAGGGTGTACATAAGAACATATACAATAAAAAGTGATCAATAAAATACCACACTATAAAATACTAAAATAATATACTAATATGCTAAAAACAAAAACAAACATAATCCTTCTCAGTCACTACCCATCTTGTCCACCTTAGGCATGCTCAGCAATTTAGGGCCTATACAGACTGCCAGAAATAATCCAGTTTGAGACCACTTTAACTGCCCTGGCTCAATGCTAGGGAGTCATGGAAATTGTAGCTTTTTCTGAGACATTGAGCCTTCTATGTCAGAGCTCTGGTGCCACAATAAACTACAGTTCCCATGATTCCTTAGCACTGAGACAGAACAGTTAAAGTGGTCTCAAACTGGATTATTTCTGGCAGTCTGCATAGACCCTTAATATAGCAAATTGAAGAGGAAAGTCTTCAACCCTTTGCAAAAGTGGATCAGATCCTTCTCCAGCCAGTGGTGCAAAGGACGGCTGTTCCAAAAATGTGAAGTCAGATCCTGAAAGGCTGCCAGCCTTAACAGAGCCATATGCATTGGTGGAACTGCCAATAATCTTTTGTCTGCATATCTTAAATTTCTGGATGGTACATACCCTGCTAGCTGAGCTGCCAAATACAATGGGAGTTTAAAGTTCGGGGCCTTAAATACTAGGACCAAAAGCTCATAATGAGCCCTGGCCTGAACTGCAAGCCAGTGGAGGGATCTATGAGAGGAAGAGACATGTGAGACATGGGGAGATTTAAGACAACCCAGGCTGCACTATTCTGGATTAAAAGCAGAGGAGTAAGAGAGCAGGAAGACAAACCTGCCAGTAGGCTATTACAGTAGTTGAGGCGTGTAATAATCAAGGTCTGGACAAGCAAGTGGGCAGTCTCGACAGTAAAAAAACCAATGGATCCTACAGATGTTCAAAAGATGGAAGTTACATGCCATAACAGTTGCCCCAATAAAGGGACATAAAGACAAGCAATCATCCAGCAGGACTCCAAGGTTTCAGGCAACTGAGACACAGGCCAGTGTACAACCCTGTAAACACAATGAAAGGGATGAAAGTGGGGCTACTGGGTGGTCAGGCTGAAACACTAGGATCTCTGTTTTGTCCATATTCAGCTTAAGATGGTGAATGGTCATCCACCTAGAAACAGTCATTAGGCAGTCTGTTATGGACTTTCAAACAGTAGCATCAATTGAATCAAAACTCTGGAAAATCTGAGTGTCATCTGCATAGATATGATATTGTAAACCCACCTCTAAAATAAAAAGCCTATGGGGAAGTGTATATAATGAAAAGAGAAGAGGACTCAATACTGATCCTTGAGGTACCCTTAAGTTGTGGTATCCTTCAGTTTCAAGGAAGCTTGATGACATAGCTCCCTGAAATGAAAGACCAGAGGAACAATCCAACAAAAAAAGATTAAACATTCCCTGTTATTCAAAATGTTTCCTACCATGGAAATCAGATCTGAGGAGCCAAAGTGTCAAAGGCTGCAGAGAGATCCAGCAAGATGAGGACTGATGTTTGATGCTGAGCCTTTGCCATTAAAATCTCATCTACTACGAGTCAAAACTGTTTCTGTAAAATGACCTGTCCAAACCTTGATTGAAATGGTTTAAAAAAATGTGTGTATTCAAATAAGGCATCAACTCGGAGAGGGCCGCTCTCTCCAAAACCTTAGAGAGAAATGAAAAGAGAGACACAGAACATAATTAACATAAAGTGAAGGTTCCAAGGAAGGTTTCTTTAATAAAGGGTGCACAACAGCATGTTTAAAGCAGCCCGGAAACATACCCTTTGAAAAGGAGCAGTTCACCATGTGGGTTGTATAAGGGAGAAACACAGGCAGAAGGACTGAATAAAGAAAAGATGGAAAAGGGTCAGTAGGGCAAGAAGTAGGGGAAGAAGACAGCACAGTCTGACCCATGATGGCTTCTTTGATAGGAGAAAATTGGAATTCTGCCCATAGTGATAAAGACATAGCCTGAGCCAGAAACTCTGGTATCATGTGTATGTATCATGTTTTAAGATCTGTGGAAGAAGGTCCTCATGAGACCTTGTTAATATGTTTAAGGTATTGTCCTTAATATGTGTCTTTATTTTACTAAATGCATCTATCTATCTATCTATCTATCTATCTATCTATCTATCATCTAGCTGTCTATCTGCATATCTATCATTTATTTGTTACCTGCTTTCCTTGATGGATTGATTTTACTGAGTGATACTTTCCCCCCTCTCATTATCTGAAATGTGTATATGCATATTTTCTTGATTGTGTACTTGTTTGCCATTTCCATTTTAAAATGTGTGTATTGTTTTGTGTGCATGTTATTTCTCCAAAATGCCAAGTAAGCCTTTCAAATATGCACATTCTCAGGGGAGGTGTGTTTCATCTTGCAACAAGTCTTGAGGGGTAGAAAAATGCTGCTTTCATTTAGAATGTCAAATCCAATGAAACAATTTTCCATCCATACTTGGGTGACTACAATTTCCTTAAGCAACAATAGAAAATGAACATTGTCTGAATATCTTCTAATATCACCAGCCATGTAGATTAGCATGTTAGCAGAAAAGGTGGTAAAAAGGTGTAGCTGGTGGGGAATCCATTATATCTTCCAGCTCCCTGTCTTTCAAACTGAATTTAAGCACTTTCTTTTATGTTTTAGATTGAATTTTCAAAGGCAGCCTCTGATATACTGTTGAATCAAAATGGGACTACAGATAACTGGATTTCAGTGAACTTGCTTTTCATATATTTCTGGAATTGTTTGTGTGGTCTCTGACACTTTGCAGTAGTAGTACTTCCTGACAGACTATGGATTTGGTTGAAAAAGGAGATAGTTGTTCAGCATGACCTTGTTTGCTCAAGACATGAATCTTGAAACATGCCTGTAGATTACTTTAATGTGTTCTGGGGATAAACCTTTCTACACCATGAATGGCTAGGGGATTGTAGCTCATGTGTGTGCTGAAGAAATTGTTTTTCAATGTGACCTTGGCTTACTATCCTTTGAGTGAAGCTCGCCCTTTTAATGAAAAAATAGAGAACAAGCATGCTTCACTGGGATCATTCAGTCTGAGAAGGAACTGGAGAGAAAATCAGAGATTTTCCAAAACAGACACAGAGATTGAGAGGGAGAGAGTTTATTGATGGGAATATACATTTTGGAACACCCTCCCTAGGGAGGCTAAAATGGCCCCCTCCTTCCATCAGCAGGCCCAAACTTTTGTTGTTGTTGTTGTTGTTTAAATTCAGACAGATTTTTTTAATTGAAAAAGAGTTGCAAGTGTTGTATTATTTTAAACGGCATTTTTAAAAAGTCTTTTAGAGTGTATATTTTTAATATGGTTCTTTATATAATTCAATTTTAATGTAGCTTTAATCTAAGTGTTGAGGAAAAGGAGGGATATAAGTGAAGAAGAAGAAGAAGAAGAAGAAGAAGAAATAGCAAATTGTAATGAGAGTGTTGACTGTGAAGTTTCTAAGGCAGGAAAGGGAGAGGTGTGGGTTGTAGAGCAGAAATATAAATATTCTTTGATTGTTACCCTAGCATGTGACAGAGGGAAAAAAATGATAGTTTTTTTTATTTCAGTTTTTATGGCAAAAAAACCCCAAAGCAAACTTTTTGCACAAAAAAATGCATAGAAGTACATTTTTCATGTGAAAATATGTTGTGCGTGAAAAAATCCAAAAAGGACACAAAAATCGTGACAGTTGTGAAAAGTATTCCCACTGTGGTATCCTAATCATTTAGTTAGTTAATTTATGTCATGCCTTTCCCTGTACAGGACTGAAAAAAGATTGAGATAGGCTTTCTCATCAAGAATGATAGTATTTTGAAAGAGTCTTTAAATTCTTGATGTGGAGTTAAAGAGAATAGCAAGGTGGTTTAGAAAAAGTTGTGGAAGAGAGCAAAAAACAGGGGGAAAGGGAGATTATCAGGTCTTCACTATTGCTCTTTCTAATACCAGAAAATCTTGCAGCACCTTTGAGACTAACTATTTTAAAAAAAGTTGTAGTATGAATTTTCATAGTCCCAAAACAGACGGGCCCAAAGGAGCACAACAAAGTCTCAACAGGATCGTGGCAACCGCACATGCCCAGTCCCAATCCAGCTGCCACTGCTGTGGTCCTGAACCCGGCTCCCAGAAGGAGTGGATTCTATCTTCTCCTTCTTGGCCTGATTCTTTTCCTTTGGTGTGGCCTCGGTGTAGCTTCAGGCTGCAATGGGGGGGGGGGTCGTCTAAACACCATGTCCCCAATGCCTGAAGCTGTGTCATTTTGCCCATGTGTTTTGGGCCATAGACTCATTCTACTTCCTCAGATGCATGGAGTGAACAGAGTAAATAGGGATTTAAAGACTATTTAAAAATATTAGCATTCTTGATGAGAAAACCTATTTTGACAGAATTTTATGCTACAACTTTTTCCACATAATTAATCTCAAAAGGTGCTTCAAGATTCCTTTACATACTGACATTTCAGACTAACGTGGGTATGTTTCTGAATTCTAAGACTAGAAGAGTGAGTGATAATACTCAGGTGTAGGACAAATAACAATTCAAGGCTCTCAAATTAAGGAAGTGGAGCCAATATTGAGGAGAACCTGGAAGTCATCTCTGGAATTCACAGATACTCAGGAGAAATTTGGCTTGTGAGAACAATAGGAATGGAAAGAATATATGAATATTCCCTCTAAAATGGCTGAAAAACATGTTTCACAATTATTGATAAATACTAAAGAGGAGAATCTTGGATTGACAAGATTCTTTTCCATTCAAGATATATTCTGTGCCACATTCACCTAAGGGGGATGCTCGGAGAGCAGAAAAAAATCATTTTGTACAGAAAACTGCATTTTCTATGTAAACAATGGCATTTTTTTTCACAGAAAACATTTATGCACAGAAATAGTTTTTTCTTTGCAGAAAATGTTACTTATTGCACAGAAAATGCTGGACTTTGTACAAAAATATGTACAAAATTTGCACATAATATGTTCCAAACTACATTTTCTTTCCAATTATGAAGTTGAATGTTAGAAAAGAATGGAGTGCTTCTGGAAAGGCAATTTCCAGCATGCAGAAATAAGACAACTGTCCTATGTTTGGCTTTGCTAGCAAAGGTTAAAAAAAAAAAAAGGTAAAGGGACTTATAGTTCCTGTTTTCTTAGAACCATTGATTTAGAATTGCAAAGATGTTGGTCAATTACTATTGCAAGATGTTTTACGGTAGCTGAGTAGTAAATATTTCCTTCATCCTTGGCATTACAGAAATTTGGTGAAAAACTTTGCAGTGCACTTAAATTTACTCTGTAACCAAGACTCAGTTTACTGTACGTTTCCTAGGCAAAAGGTAAATTTGAGAACCACATTGAAGTGAAACAATTGGGTGGAATTTTTGCTCTCCTATCTATAACAAAAGAGGTTCAAATGCATAGTTAGGGACTGTACTGTAGTTTACCAAGGACACATTAGATGCTGTGGGTTCTCAAAGCTAAAGTAATTTCAGATCCATTGATATTTTTACATAGTCAGCATACTTTAGTTCCTGACCTGATCTGCAGGAAGATTACTCATGTAGATTAGCATAAGAATATGGATCAGATTTGGTCTCAGGTATGAAAACATAGAATGATGCCTTTCCAAAAAAAAAAAAAAAAAAGAAAAAGAAAAAAAAGAAAAAAAAAGAAAAGAAAAGAAAAGAAAAGAAAGCAACCTTAGAATTTTACTTTCTAGTCATTTTTATTCTCTCAAGCAATAGTATACAAGTGATAATTAATTCCCCTCAAATAATAAAAGCAGTAATATTATTGTATATAATTTACTGATGGTGTTCAAAAATGCTATTGCTATCCAATTGCAATACTTTATTTTCATACGTGGAGACCCATACTCAGATGTGTACTACTTATGTAAATTGCTATCCAAGTAGATTTGTTATATTTTTAGGTGTCCTTGGGATGTGTGTCAACATGCTAATTCTTTGTGTGATATGCCTGTGGAAGGAAATATGCCCTTTTATGGGCATATTTTCATTGGAAATGTAAAATGAGAATCAACCTCAGCTTATTTCAAATAATAATGTCCTTATTGAGACTGATAATAGGAGAGGAATGGGTTGTCATACTGTCAATGGATAATTGACACATACAGACATTCATACTCATACCAAACATATACACCACTTCCTAATTCACATTTTGCCTGCCTTAGTGTAGCAGTCTTTCATTAAAAAAACATGCAAACAAATTGAAATATAGAGTCATTGTATATATGCCTTTAGGAATCCAACACAGATGTGAAGCTAGAATTTTATTCCAGCTTTGTGGTGATGTGTTTTTTCCCCTATTTTAAAATGTGATTCACTTTGCAGCTGATTTTCTCCCTTGTTCCATAAAGAATAGTTTTGGCTTCTCTATCTCAGTTCCCTCATGTGCAAATTAGACTTTTTTATTTTAAAAAGTAATTCACTCCAATTACTAGTACTTATGCTGTGTTATATAAAATTTGATGGGCTGTCATCAGGCTGAACATTCTTTTCTTAGAATAAATGCTATGATATCCTCCAGGATCATAAATTACTTTCAGTACAGTCCACCATAGGTCATTTAAAAAAAAGAATATGGAAATGGAAAATGCTTACTTTAAGGAAACATAATAGTGTTTCTTAAAACATTAAATAATATGTCTTTGCTTCTTTGTGGGATGTGAGGTATGGGCAGACATTTTAGCTATGGTTCCTTTGTGGCCAGCAAGAGAGAATATGAAATTGTGGTTTGAAGTTGGCTTATGAATCCTAACTTACTCCTAACTTTGGTTTTCTTTTTATATTTGAGTACCTTATTCTGGTTTAATCCTTCCTTAGTGTTTTGCTTTGGTCCTGCTACCTCTATGTCTGCAGCAAAGTGAAAAAAGAACATCTCAATAATGAAAGATTTTGTATGGTTGAGGATGCATTTGCACTGCAGAAACAATCCAATTTGACACAAATTTAACTGCCATGGCTCAGTGCTATGGAATTCTGAAATTAGCTTGTTGTGGCACCAGAGGTCTCTGACAGAGAAGGCTAAAGTCTCACAAAACTATAATTCCCAGAATTCCATAACATTGAGCCCAGTCAATTAAAGTGGTGTCAAACGGGATTATTTCTACAGTGCAGATTCAGTCTAATAAATTTTACTAACACTTTAACAGATCTCTTGTTGCCTCCTTAAGGTGCCTGGCAGTAGACTCCATTCTCCAAACTCACTTGTCTCCTCACTGACCTCCAGGCTGGTTGCCTAGATCTGCAACTGCCTTGTGGGGAGGGAATTCAGCTACCATGTGTGCTTTTACCAATATCTGTTACACATATTTCTTTATGAAAAGTGATCTTGTAGGACCTTTGAGAATCTGTGGAAGAAATTATAGCATAGGCTTTCGTAGTCTTGGTCTTCTTCCTCAGAATCACACTGCTAATCATAACATGTGGTATCAGGTGTCAGTGATGCTAGTTTGTGAAAATAATGGAAGTAGAAAATAATATTGTTACCTGCTTTAGTTCTTTTGGTTTAAATCAGTAGTTCGCAAATTCTTGTCTTCCAGATGTTTTGGACTTTACTTCCCAGAATTCCTGACTATTGGCCAAACTGGCTGGGGCTTCTAGGAGTTGAAGTCCAAAACACCTGGAGGACCAGAGTTTGGGAATCACTGGTTTAAATGCTATGTTCAAAACATGTTCAAAGCTTTACATGCAAATTATTTTTATGGGATACTTGTAATAATTTAAAAAGAGCAAAACATATGTCCCTTATAGTTAACAACAACAAGAATATACCTGGAAGAACACTTTTTTAAAAGCATCCTTATTTTAAAGCATCCTTATTGTGCCTGACATGTCTTATATCAACGACAATTTAACTGTCTTCTGTAATACCTTGAGCTTTACTCACTCATTGTTTGCAGTACTTATCACTTCCATTTCAAGTTGAGTAGAAAATCTGATTTAGGAGTGAAACAAACGGTCCCTTTGTGGCTGCTTCCCAGAAGCTTGAGGGCATGACATTCAGACGACACATGCCCCCCAGCCACCATGAAGCCACCTACCTGACCATACAAGGGGCAGATTTTTGGCACTCCAGTGGTGTTAGCATCTAGATGCTGCATGCTGCAGGAGTGCTGAAAAGCCGCCGTAGCAGCAAAAAAGCCGGCATTTTGTCCACGCCAAAAGAAGTGGCTTTCTGCTGCTTCTTTTTGTACCAGCAAAATGGCAGAGTTGGGACGGGATGTGCAATCTGTTTCAGCTCTAGGTACAGTCACACCTCTGTTTTCATGGACTTGGAGTCCACATCCCTTGCCCATTCGTGGCCGGCAAATGGAGGGGGACAAAATGGGGTGCACACCCGTGGGGATGTGCTGCCGTTCAAGCCAAAGGGGCATGAATGTTGGTGATTTTCCATTTTTGCAGGGGGGAATCCAGAACAGATCCCCTATGAAAACAGAGGGACAACTATATAATTAGGTGAACGAAGGGGGGAAGCAGATGAGGGCGTCTGGGACGCCACGGGACGGTGCGCCGTGGGACCGCAGCATCCGCACCACGGCACACCA
>CM034703.1:219218319-219244253 GCA_020142125.1 Phrynosoma platyrhinos
TCTGTCTACTTCACTTAAACTTCACTTATACTTCGCTTGCTGGCCAGCATTTGATAAGGTCCTAAGAGAGCTATTGTGAATACATCCCTGTGTGTACACAATTCTCACCTTATGACTGTGATTATAAGATCAAGTTCTCTGCCAGTCCTTTGGGATAAAAATAGGGATGCTGATCATTCATTTAGCTTCCAATAGCTTGAAAAGAGTTTGTAGAAGCCTGATTCAATTTAAATGTTTTAGGCAACTCTGAGGCATATTAATTATTTATGCAGTAAAGAAGTAGGAATTTCCAATTTCTGTGGAACCTTCTTCTGAGGACTCTTGGTTCATTCAAGGACCTCTATTTTGTAACAGTGTGTTTATGCACTATTCATACTAGAATTTTAACACTCCTTAGCTTTTCTTATGTTGATAGGTGACAATGAGCAGGCGACATAAAATTATACATGGTAAGTCTGTGGATTTGAAATGGAAAGAGTAAAACATTCTGAGGTACAATGTTTATATATCAGTGACAATCCATAACATGTTCTGTTTTTCAGGCAAATGTATGTTAGTAAATATTCAATCCGTTTCAAGTGAGAGATTAGTCAAACTACTACAGTGTTTCTAAGTGGTATTCTGCAGTGTAGTTTAACTGGCAGGTTAGTAAAAAGCTAAAGGAAAATAAAAGCAGGAATGCACACCTGACAAAATTAAGAATTGCTTTCTTTATAGAAGATTCTGATGGTGAAGTATGCTCTCACCCACCTCCTGCTCAGAGTAATAACAATGTATGTCAGTATTTTGCTATGGTGCTCAAAAGTCTCTCATATCATATCTCCTATGACCTTTTCTCAATTGCTGCAAGCAGCATTATTTTCCTTCAGGATGGGAGTTTTTGACATTAAGTTAGGCCTTCTCTCATGACCTCTCACTGGTACTTTCTCCCGCAATAGTTATGTACTGGCTTTTCACCGTGTGATCTGTGCCATGTAACATCTCCAGTCCAGCCTTCAAGCAGAGTACAAGGCACCCTGTTTCATTGTTAAAATGATATTTCATTCCCCCCCCCCCCATATATATATATGCTGCCTTGAGGTCTTGAAAGGTAGGGAAGGTAGCATATACATTTTCTAAGAAAATAATAAGTAGATTTAACTTGAGGAGACTCTAAACTCCAGGACCACTATTGGCTCATGTGATTGCCATTGTGCTGAATTTTAAAGACAGATTTGAGTCAGCAGATATAAATAGAATACAAGCACTGCATTCACACGTGTGGGGTTTGAACACCTCCAGAAGCAGTTTCAGGGCTATGCCAACACCTGCTGAACATTCCTGCAAGGTACAAAGTATCTTGCCTCACTTTGTCTTCTTGCCAGGTGGATGAAGGTGTGTTTACATGATTATATGGGAGTACTGTCTTTTCCCCATATGAACTAGTGAACTCTCTGTATGAAATGTGATCTGTATGAAACTCTCTGTATGAAATGTTGGCCATGAAAATCCCAGTAAAATGAGGTCACATAAATAATTTTATTATATGTTGTGGGGAGCCAGGGAGTGCCTGCTCTATGATTTAAAAGTACATGTCTCCATGGACCTTGCCTATAATGATCTGACTCTCCACAGTCTGTTTAATGTGATAAATTTAAGGAGAGAATTATAGTAGTATGGAACAGAGATACAGTTCACTCAGTGTTTCTGCTAGAGCAGGGAAAAATATGTACAGGACAATTCAGGTGTTCTCTAGTCCTTGCAATACATGCCCTTTTTATTATTTTTCAACAGATTATTTCCTACTAGGGTAAAAACACCACATTTCTTATACGATTCCACCACCATTTTTTATTCTTATGTATACTACATTAAAGCACATCTGAAACATACGACTTCGTTCATTTGTTCTCTTCCTCTGTCTAATACACTTAAATAGTCAGAACACTTTTTTCCATTAAGATGTAAAACATTGCAGATTTATGTTCATTAAAAGGTTTGTATCACTGTAGATGTTACTATAGAGGTTATAGCCAAACTGCATTTTGAGTAATTATTGTGGGCCTGTCTCCATACTCTTATGAATATAGGTGGATTTACACTCATTTTCTGTTTCAACATTCATATGTAGTTCCTTATGTAATGGTTATGCCATTATTATGATGCATTGCTGTACTCCACTCATTGAAAAACTGCCATATTTGACCATATCTGAGACCTGCCAGTAGTGAAATAAACCTCAAACTGGACAGTTACTGGTATAAGTTACTGGACAGTTTACTAGTCTGTAAATATTGTTGGTCTAGTGAGGGACAGGAGATTGTGCTGCCGCCTCGCTTCATGAATAACTTGATAGCAATGACTTATTGTACCTATGAGACATGAATTTCCATACATCCCAGCAAACTTTTTCCTTTGATGTGATAGTGATAAGGATGATGATGATGATCAGCAGCAGCAGCAGGAAAAAGATTAGCTAACTCCTATTTGTTTCCATTGTTGACATTACTGTGCTGGTCCAATTATCAGCAAGCAGATGAAAAAGGGTGTAGTAAGGAGAGAATCATTATCAGGGACAGGAGGAGAAGGCGCTGCTGTATCTGAACCATCTGTTCATCCAATGCATGGCTTCTGTGGGCATATGGGAGTCTTCAGTGGGCTGACCATCTATCCATCTGCCAAAGCACTTTGCCTCTCAGGACCTCCTCCCTGGAAGCCATGCATACAAGAAATTGGCAGCTTAGAGCCTTCTCCTATCATCAATGATGATAACACTTTCCACAATATTCAGAAAGTATAGCCACTATCATAAGAGACTACTGCATTAATGTAGTGGAGCAACAGAAATCTGGCCTTCAGCATTACTTTCTGTACTTTTGATGTGAAGAACATTCTCCTTTCCCAATATATAATGTTCTTTCCTCCCACAATTATCACACTCAGTTTACCCTTGACTTTTGGATCCAGCCCTGCTGCAGGTCATTATTTTGCCTTTTCAGTTGTTCTCATACTATTGTTGTCAGGTAGCTTCAGTACTGGAAGTCTGCTAGAGGTAGTCAGATTCTGTTTGTTGCCATTTTAAATGGCATTTCTACTTTCTCATGCTGAAAATGTAAAGGTTTATAAGTCTTGGAACACAATTTCTTTCTACATTATGGCTGCAAAGTCCCAAGGAGCCAATTTGAACTGGGCAATAGATATCAAACAAACAGTGGAATGAAAAATAGGAAGAAGATGACTGTAGTGGCTGAGCAATGACAACATTTCTTCCTCACTCTTTTTAGTTTCATGCTTGACTACATGCTTTGACCAGAAAAAAAAAACATTAAAAAATCTTGTTCCAGAATTTTTGAAAAGGTGATCAACTATATAATTTCACCGAGATGTAACTGCCAGGATGAGCTGAAATTTCAGCAAGATTATTTTTCCTTTGTGCTGTATCCCTAGGAGAGGAGGCAAATCTCATAGATTACTTTTTAAAAAATATTTTTGATGCATTAAAGCCTGCTGTCAAGCATCAGACCTATAACAAAAAACTAGGTTTTTAATGTGCACATTCAGGACCAATATTGAATGTGATCTTTAATATATCACATCAGATTTTTTTTTTTTTAAAAAAATTATTTGTCCAAACTAAGGTTGAAATATAATCTGTCACAATTTTTGGTGTTTTCCATTCCACCTCACCTAGCAGCACTTCATTGATTTTTCTTGTTATGGAATTTCTTTTAAGTTTTTGTTAATTTCTGCCCATTGCTTCTAATACAAAGTGTTGCTTCCATGCATAGCATCTCAAATGGGACAAGTCAGTGAATCATTCTCTTCCATGCACAGCTTCTCTAATGGGACAAGTCAATGAAAACAGGAGGGTTCCTAATGCATTTCTACTTTAGGCCCTTTTCTTCTGAGATCCATTGCAAATAAAAGAAAATGAAAGTATAGATAAAATCGATAGCAACTATACTTGAAAAACAAACAAAAATTGCCATTCTAGAACATGAAAAAAGTCCCATTCCACAATTGTAAATATTGATGTTTATTTTATACTTGTGAAGTTACCGTATTTTCCGGCGTATAAGACGACCTGCGTATAAGACGACCCCCCATTTTTCCAGTCAAAATATAGAGTTTTAGCACCTCTATCCTCATTAATCTTATATCCGGCATATAAGACGACCCCCCCACTTTAGCCACAGATTTTGCAGCTAAAAAAGTAGTCTTATACGCAGGAAAATAAGGTATTGTTGTATTTTTGTCCAATAATATGGAAAATCAGCTGTGGTTCAGCCCTGGGCTGGCAAGAATATTTTTTTAAAAATAGATGAGAAATGTTTAAAAACATATTTCTTGAATGCCAGCAAACCCTGAAGAAGAGAATCCTGTACTAACAAGAATTTTAGTAGCTCTTCACAAAACTTATTCTTCACAAAATCCGCATGTGGAGTTTTTTGTGCAGAAACACCATTTTCTGCATAGACAACAGCATTTTCTGTGCAGAAAATTATATTTTCTGTGCAGAAATTACTGTTTCTGTGTAACAAATGCTGCTTTATGTGTAAAAATCCACATGTATTTTGTGCAGAATAAGCCCTAACCTGCAAATAGTCATCAAAATGTGCTGTTTTTGGAGACTTTTCATAGCAGGAAATTGATAAAATTACTCTTTGTTTCCTTTAAAAGTGACATTAACAAAGAATTATATCTCTTGGCCAATACAATAAATTTTAGGGAACTTTACAGTTACCACTAGCTCATCCATTTCAAAACAAAAGTAGAGGGAGCATTATGAGAAATCTTCAGAAAGTATTATGACTTCATGGCAACCTAGAAGTCATGATTTGGTCAAAAATCCCAACACAGCCATTCTGCTAAAAATAAGAATCTGAAAAGTTGGTATTTATCACTCAGAGATTTTGTGGTTTTCCTCCCTAGGTGCAGTAAGAAAGGAAAAACAGAATTCCCATAGCCCTTTGAAGAGCTTCTATCAGTAATATGTTGTGCTGACTTCTCTTCAAGGAAATATGGGCTGTCTGTCCCAAAGATGTTTCTGTTTCTTGCACAATATTTAAGAGACAGGATATGGGGTGGGAGAGGCTGAGATGATTTGACATATACATCATACTATATTAATATCCCATGTCATTGTATGATGCCATATGAATGTGACATTCATATGACTTTTCCTTATAAAAAATCTGTAAATTTTTGTTCTAGGATCCATTGTTTGATGGTTATTGCCATTTTCTAGCCTGCTGTCATTCTAAGCATTAATGACTGCTATACATCAGAGTTTCTCTCCTAGCATTTAATCCAGGAAAGGCAACGTATAAAATCACATTTCAGTCTTGTTTTGATCCTTTCTTGTTTTCAAGGAACTGTAGTATAAATCTCTTAGATAAAACTTTTAACTATAAAAAAGTGTTACTAGAGAGGTAATACATTTTAGTAGAACCACATAAACTCTGGCAGAGGTGGCCTGAATTAATGTTTATGTGATCTACTTGCATATTTCTAGAATCCTTGCATCCTCTACCAAAGAATATTAAATTTACAAAAGAAGAGTGAGTAATAAGTATCTCTTAAACATTAAATGTATATTGTCTGGTATTTAATTGGCAGCCACCCATCCAAGGACTAACTAAGGGCCTCTACAGACAAGCAGCTGTGGGCCACTCCAAGAAGCCACGGATTGGGACCTAGGCTGCCTCACGCCTCAGCCCTGATCCACCCTTATGGTGCCTCTGAAAAGAAGCGCTAAAATGGCACTATTTTCAGAGGAGTCAAAAGGGGCACCAAAAGAGGCGCCGAGCGCCTCTTCTGCACTCCTTCCAGCTCAGTGTGTCCAGACACTGAGCCAGAAGGATGTCATCAGAGCGCCTGCTGTGTGTAATGGTGGACGCTCCAATGACATCTTCAGGAAGGGGTTGGGGTGTCCGGCATCTGGCTGCCCCTCCCCTTCCTGGGATTGAAGACGACACTTTTTGCCATCTGCAATCCCCCTAGGTGTAACCCTCCATAGCTTCCAAGATCAGATAGGATATGGTGCCTTTAAGGTATTTAGACCACTTTTTAAAAATTTAAAAATCATAGTAAATACAAGTTCATTATTTCCCCTTTTTGATGAATAATTTGACCACTTCCTTGCACAAATCCCACTGAAATTATGTTTGAACAGCCTGTGTTAACTTAGCTAAAGTTGAAATAAATTTAAATTTTTGATGAAGCCATGCTGGAAGATAATGCTTCACACATAATCATTTCTTCTCAACAAGGTTTATCAATAATTTCATAAACTTTTCAGTAGTCATTCTGTAGACTTTAATGTTGGTGTAGAGATTCCATAATAATCAAAAGAAGAAAATGTATTATTTTACAGTAATAGTTTTTCTTCTTTAAAGGGTGGGAAAATATCTTACGTGGTGCTGATTTATGGAAATATTTAGGTAGCACTCTATCTTTTTTTAAAAAAATCTTATACAATGGGGAAAATACAATGCTTCAATAGACCATATAAAATAATGATTTCCAAATTATGCAGTACAGTTGCTAGAACAATAGAAATCATACATATAGATAGAGATGAGCAGTATCTCCCGGTTACTCTTCCATGAACTGTTTTTCTTGTATCAGTTGGCTGCCACGTGTTATGCTAAGTCTCTTAATTTCATGCAGTTTCTAATTTATCTTAGAACTGGGGCATGCACATTTTGCTTCTATTCATTTACATTATGTTCTCCCCTAAGATGATCATGAGCTCAAGTGTTTGCACACACTGAAACAATGATTTATTATTGTTAGTGTATGACACAGGAACACATATGTATATCAATAGAAAGTATAGGTAGCAACAATGTGTCCTTCCAAATGCTAACTCACAGTTATAGTGCAGATAGGGAAATTTGTAACCGTATCACCTACTTGCTTTCCAAATATGTTCTACTGTTAGGGATATGCTGTGCTAAATTATTTGTTCCCATGAGGGAGAATGAAAAATTTAATCAGTTATCTTCCTGATACCAGACACCTCTGAAAACTAAGCAGTGTTTGAGGAGGTTTTGATGTTTCTAGCACTGAGGAGGGTCCCCTGGCCCATGTAGCATTGAGAGGGCAAGGGGAAAGATAGTCAGTTATTTGAGAGGATTTCCAAATCCTTGGCTGCCTCTCCCCTTCACCTGCCTTCTGTGGTATCAGAAGTGTGGGAAGGTAGCCAAGGATCTGGAGGCCACAACTTTCCAATATGTTTTCCTGGCTCTCCTGTGTATGATGGCAGCACAACATTAGAGAATGAGTGTGTTCATGGATTGGGGGAGGGAAAGGGAATAGTCCCAAGAATAGAAGCTTGTTGGGATTTTCAGAAATATATATTTATGTGCCCCCATGTGCTATGGCTATTCTTTGGCTGATTGCCACACATCTCAAGCATCCTCCCTATGTGGAACAACTGAGGGAACTGGGTGTGTTTAGCTTGGAGGGTAGACTGTTGAAAGATTTTTAAACAGAAATTGAATTGTTATATTTTGGGAGAAAGTTCAGAATACAAATTAAATCAATCAATACCTCTCAGAGATGCTTTAACTATGGGTTCCTAGTTTGGCAGGGTTTGAACTACATTGTCCATGGAAGCTGCCAGCAGCCAATAGCAACTAAGATATGTCTATGGTTACAAGATAATGACCAGGCAAAGGAGCAACAAGAACAGAGCATTTGAAACAATCCAAAGTCCAAAGTATCAGAAGGCCAAGAAACCAGAACATACCAAGAGTTCAGAATAGCAAAAAGCAGGGTCATCAGGCAGTCTAAGAGTTTGGGGTTCAAGCAAGTAGAATCATCAGGCAATCCAAGAGTCTGGGTTTTCAGCAAGCAAAATTGTCAGACAAAGGTTCAAGCAACACAAGAATTCAAGGCAAGGGTGCTTTTGCCAGAAATGTCAGTTAACCTCTGACAATATCATGACATTCTTCCCAGGCTTATCTCAAGCTCTCACTTGTGCAGCTGTTCCTTATTGTTTGGCATTTTGCATAAATTCTTTGGGAGCAACACGTATTCTCCCTTTCTGACCTCCACTGGCTGAACAAAGGCACAGGTAAGTTTGCCTCCTCATTCTCATCAATGCCCAAGCTGACAGGAACCTCTGCTGCACTGGTGTCAGGTTCCTGACTGTCTTCATTGACAGCAGTCTCTGCTGGCAAAGGCACTGAGGAACTGGGGCCAGGCTCAAGGCTGGGTTCTTCTGCTTCCTCATCTGAGTCTCCAGCTTCTACACAGGGCATGACATACATAGCCTTTGGAGTCTCTTCCAATTATATTATTCTATGATGCATTTGAGTAAGAAGGGATAAACTACACACTAAATGTATGATGCATTATGCTTTTAAGCTTCATTTCCCTTCTTACTCAGGTGTGCACACTCAGTCTGCATAGGGACAACAAGGTATAAATTGAGAATGAAACTTTCCCCACTGCACCTGAGTGTTTTTCCACTTCACTCCCCAACAACACTGTTGTTTCTGTGCCTTCAAGTTATTCCCAACCTATGGCAACCCTAAGATGAATCTGTCATGGGTTTCCTAGGGCTGCAAATGTCGGCCACCGTCACCTAGTGGGTTTCTATGGCTGAGCACAGAGTTAAACCCTAATCTCCAGAGTCGTAGTCCCATGTTCAAACCACTACACCATGCTGGCTCTCATACACAGCATTGGCACTTAAAAACGTCCTACTTAGTTGGTTCCAGCAGATGTCCCCATGCCCCTTTACCCCAATTGGGGAAGGGGTAGTTAAACACATCTGAAGATGGAAGATGTAACCCTACCATTGCAGTGTGGTGTTTTTGCTACAGATTGAGCCTCTGCATGCTTAGAAGAAAGGAAATAAGGCTAAGCTGGATAATGTGCATTTAAACATGTAATTAAGCCCTAAGAAACAGATTAGTAAGAGCCAAAACCAAGAATAAAATTAATGTGCAAATTTGGTAAATGTAGCTAGCAGCTGTACAAAGGCCTGATAATTAAGATCATAGCACACAAGATATTTAATCCTTCCTTCCCTGCTGTGATTTTGTCCATATACTGCAACACTGGAACAGCAGTGCAACTAGTGATAACTCCCACTGCATACACACACACTCAACTGAGATTCCTCTCCAATGAATCACCATGTGGCTGCTATTTACCTTACAGATAACATACAAATTAATTGTATTCATATATTTCACATCATCATTAACATTAGAAGTACAGTATTCAGGGATAAATTTGAAGGAAATGGGTATCCTTAATATGGTGTTACAGAACCTAAGGAAAGTGTTTCTGTTACATATGCTGCACAGTTATGTATGATAGGCAGTTTATATAAAACCTGAAGTTAGCTGAAATATAATTCTGTGGGAAAACTATCTTGTGCACCTGATTCTGGAATTTTTCATCTTGGATGGCATGTGCTTGGCAACACTGCTCATTTTCAGAATGAGCTGGAAGAGATACCACCTTCTAACACAATTATTCTTACATCACTGTGACAATTTTCAGGCTCCCTCATGAACCATCTAGAGAGCAATCAGATTTTCAAGCTGTGCTCAACTAATGATCTTTTTGTCTGAAAAATGTCAACAGACTGGAACTTTAGCCAAAACAGTTTTTTGTAGACGAACATTCTTAGGCTGTTAAAGGGGGGTATTACTTTTTTATTGTTTTGAAGTGCATCCACTTAGGGGATCAAACTTTACGAGTTTTTAAAAGTTCTGTTTGGTGTCTAGAATTGCTTAAATTACCAGAGTGGAGAGGGGGGAAAATACACTGTGTCTTTATTGCTAAGATCACATGCAACATAAATACTATTGGCTCACAGATAGTTTGAATGAAGCATTCCATTTTACCTGATTTTGGAGATGTGCTAATTTTTTTTAAAGTAGTTGAGCAAGTGTGTTGTAAAGTAGCAAGATGATGGGTTAGCTGGGAGGAATAGAAGAGTCTAATGTTTAACATATACATTTGTCTCATTTTCCCAGCACCGGCTCTATTTCCTGGACTATTTTTAGAAATTGAGCCTTGTGTCTGGTCATTGTACTTGCTGATATTTAATGAAGGGTGTTAAAACTCACATCACATTCTGTTAGTAGCTGTGAGTAAGCTACAGCCAATGTGGCGTTTCAGAGGCTCTGTTGGTATGGAACTTTGATACAGAAAAGAGATTGCTCCACAATTTGACTGTGCTCACAGATGTTTTTTCCTGATTTCAGCAGGATTTTAAGTGAAGCTTTGAGGTGAGAGATTAACTAGGCTATCTTTGAAATCCCTATGTAGCACAGTTTTAGCAAGAGTCTATAGTGCATGTGCCAGAGTATCTCAGCTTGCAAAGTGATTTGATAATGGAAAGTGGTAGGTCAGTATTCTTGCATAAAATGGTGCAGAAAATTAAGAATGACAATAGTCTAGAGATGGTGTTTGGCTTTAGCAGAGATCTACAGGCAACTGAAAAGGCACAAAGTATTACCAATGTAACTAGGGCAGCATGTGGAATAAGATAGTAGACCTGTAATTCCCAGTATTCATTTGCAAGCATTGCACTGGAATTGCTAGTCAGGGTGCACAGTAATGCCTGGACTCTTAAGTCCCTGTGCACTTCAAATAACTCTCCACAGCTAATCTTCTAGTCCTGTTTTGCAATTTCAAGCTTGAAGATCAAATTATTCATCTTGTTGAGAAGGAAAGGCCCTTGCTCTCCTTCTGTGTGTGGGGATCAGAGAGGGCAACAGCTTCTAGCATGGCTTATAAGTTTGAAGAATTTTGATCTGTATAGGTTCTTCATGCCCCTTCACCAGATCTGGTAGTTTGTCACTGAGGCTTGTAACACTCAACAAGTTTTCCTTAGCTTTATTCATGGATAATTTTTACTATCCATCGTGACTTTCTAACCATGAGATAAAATGATTGTAATGCATTCTACTTGGCGACTGTGTTGATTACTGCTTAGAAGTGTAGTCATATCTTTTTAAGGGGATTGCTACACCTTGGGTGGAAGCATTTTTGAGGATCAGCACAGCAAGGTGGAACCTGGGCAAGGCACAGATTAAACAGATGAGAATTGTGTAGGTGAGGAAATTTGGCTAAAAGATCTGTTAGATCAATTAAGTAAGTACGAACCAAGCATGGAAGCTGGTAAATAAACTAATCTCTGCTTTGCAAAGCATCTCAGGAAGATTCAGTTCTCTAGCTGAGACTGGTAATGAGAGGAGTCTTCCAGAGTTTGTACAAGTGATTCTGCCCACCTCAAGCTTAATTAAGGTCTGTAGGCTTTGACTTGTAAAGCAAAGTGAGACTGTTTTATCAGCTGTCCTTTACCTCAGTGGTTTGTCTTGAGTCCCACAGTACTCCTTTTTTTCTTTTCTCTTGTTGTGTGAGGGTGAGAATATAAATATTTTCTACATTCCTACTGGAGACTTCATTAAAACATCATAATTCAAATTAATTGCCTTTATCAGCTGTCCTAGATTAAGCTGATAGTGCTGTACTGTTGTCTTCTCTCAGAATGCTATAGATCTCTACCCTGGGGTCAGTACTATACTAAACCTCTGTATGGGCCTCGGCAGATGGCTTATTGAGCCGTCTCCGAGGCAAGGAAGAGGAGGGGCAGCCGCACGTGTGGCGCCCCTTCCTCTTCCTGAGGTCATCCTCGGAGCCGCCGGCCCGAGGACAACCTCCCACCGCAGCGACCGCACGCGCTGCGGTGGATAAGTCAGGGAAAGTGAGCCCTACGTGTTTAGGGTGCACTTTCCTTGACTTATGAAAGGATCGCTGATTTAGCGCTCCTTTCAGAGGCGCCGCCGGTGCGCCGCGGTGCGGCTGCGTCGCTCCGGCGGCGCACCGTCCCGCGGCGTCCTCGGCGCCGCCGTCTGCTTCCCCCCTTAGTCACTGTGTGTCCACATACATATGTGTAGAGAGCTGGACTTGAGCTGGGAGGGAGACATGTTGTATTTTTTTTAAAGGTTTCCATGTTTTCACAGAAACAACAATAACCACATATGAACAAGTATTTAAAATCATGGATTGTGTGTCAGAAAGTTCTTAATTAAGATATTGTCCAAATCATATCTTTCTTGGACTCTAGTTAGCCAATTCATCTCTCAGTTCCCTGTTTTAATATGAGGATGAGAGTGAGTGTTAATGATGGTGATGATAGGCTGTATATGAATCCTGTGAAGCACTTTGAGAACCAAGGGAAAGGTTTTTTTTTCTCTCTGTCTAAATGCCAGTATTTAACTACCTTTAGCTACCTTTAACAAAGACAAAGTTACAGGAAAGAAATGAAGAATAATAGAAAT
Organism: Phrynosoma platyrhinos; assembly: GCA_020142125.1. Lineage (NCBI taxonomy): Eukaryota > Metazoa > Chordata > Lepidosauria > Squamata > Phrynosomatidae > Phrynosoma > Phrynosoma platyrhinos. The sequence goes on from CM034703.1 coordinate 219,230,616, forward strand.
TCAGGTAATCAGCCTCTGCAAGCCTGGGAGGATCTCACTTCTGCACATCACACCAGGACCTGCACTCTGAAATTACAAAGTTTTTGCCCTCAAATGTCCCCTCCAACAGGTTCACATCCTGTTTAAAAGGGAGCCTTTTCAGGGCCTAAAATAGACATTTTTAAAAAGGATTTGAAACAACAAATCTGATTCCAGGGATTCACTTTTTGGTTTTTATTAAGCTAGAGCTTTAACATTGATACATTTTAGGCTTGGGCAATATATCTCACAAGTTTTGACATGAGAGTAATCAAGGCATTGCTTTCAGTCTGTTTCTCCACCATCATAGGAATGTTTAGTGAGGACACAAAGAATCTTCTCAGTGGTTGCTCCCAGTGGAATTCCCTCCCTTTGGATGGACCATTCTCTGCTTTCTTTCTACCACCAGTCATATACCTTTTTATTGAGGCAGGCCTTCAGTCCTTAACAGATTGTTGTATTACATAAAGTATACCTTCCCAAGATTGGAATTCATATTTATTGGCACTGTGTATATATTACCTCAAACAGTGTATTCTCATAGCTTTGTTTATTTCTAAAGAAATCAAACCTGCAGAACCTCCTGGGGAAAAAAATACAAACAATTCCACCTCCATGGCAACTTTGACACACACTTCCCTCACTTCTGCAGAGTACAAAAGTTATTGGTATCCCTTCATGTTATTTATAATCTTTAGATTTCCAACTGCTGAGACAATAGGAATAACCCACAAAGAACCTCATATTGTAAGATATGTGCTCCAGTTCTTGAAGCTGCTCTTCCCTGATTATATAAAGAACAATATATCCCTTGAAGTTCCAAGATCAAGAAAGTTACAGATAATGTTGTAGTTGTTACCTCTAGCTTATCCTTGGGTGTCTCCAATGTGAAGATGGTAAAACTGCAAATCTTCATTTGAAACCTCTACAGTGTCCTGGAGAATTTAAACAATGATCTTTATCTTATTTCCTCCATCACTGTTTCAGTTAGGAACTGATCACAGCCTCTGTGTGAGTGCATAGTTAGAGAATGGCAAAAAATAGAAGATATACAAGTTCTCTAAATAAGACTGTGTGTGTGTGTTCTGGTATATAATGGGGTAGCATGTAAATAGTTGTCTTGAACAGTATTTAAAAGTTTTAAACAGTATTTAAAACAGTATTTAAATTTTTATACCCTTTTTTTATGACAAAAAATAAATATATAAATAAAATACAGGCATATAGCGGTTCACAAAGTATATGTGTTCCTGGACATTACTTCTTTAACTGAAGTAATCTCAATAAAGTAGTAACTGAGGGCCCAAGCAGACTGCCAGAAATAGTGCAAATTAAATTGAGCCACTGCCCTGGCTCAGTGCTAGGGAATCATGGGAATTGTATTTTTTTCTGAGACATTGAGCCTTCTCTGTCAGAGAGCTCTGGTACCACAATAAATTACAGTTCCCATGACTCCTTAGCCCTGAGCCAGGGCAGTGCCTCAATTTAATGTGCACTATTTCTGGCAGTCTGTTTAGGCCCTGAGTAAACTGTTTTGAAGTACGTAAACTGTTCAAAACTAACAGTATGGAAATATGAAATGGAACAAACCAGTCAAGTAAATTTTGCATAAGTAAACAACAACATTTTAATCCTTATATGGACCATTTGAAGGCTTCTTCCAAACTGCATCCAGGATGATTTTGTCTTTCATCAGCCTCTACTTTTTTATGATTTCCATTTTGGTGGCCAAATTTATAGCTCTATGCTTGTAAAACAACATGCTAGGGATTGCTGGTGAGGCACTTTCCTCCTTTCTTTCTCTTTTGCTCTTCACATATGCTCAGTAAGGGATTCTGGAGGCAGCTGCTGTTACTTTACCTGTTGTAATATTTATTTATTTGTATCCCGCCTCTCCCTGTTGTAGGCAGGTACAAACAACTAGAATATCCCATTCTTTTCCAACTAAGCCTTATTGCACTGTTTACTACAGACATGTTGCTGCAACTTGGCAGTTGAATGTAGAAATTTCACCAGTCCTTCACCACCCTTCCAATGGTATTGCTGTTTTTTAAAAATATTGCATCTATACAGAGGACAAGGCGGAAAAGAGGATGGCTGGGTGGGTAGAAAATGACTATTAAAAAGAGCTTCTTTGTTAGAGACCTTGTTAACTGAGGTATGGCTGTATTTACAAATAGATAAGATAAAACAGGTAAGCAACATGAGTACAATTGTATAGGTAGGTGTTGGTAATGTAAATGAAGAACATCTTCCAGTGAATTCCCAGAGGAAAGCATTGGAGCCATTCTAGTTTTAATGTATAGTTATTTGTGTTTTCTGTGACTCAGAGAACTTGTGTTATGTTCCATGTTGAGACCAGTTCTGAACCTTCTAGAACTACATACCCAGGCATAGTCATGTTGGCCATGTAGCAAGGTACAATAACTTTCAAAATTCCACAAAACAATAATACCTTTTTGGGGCCAATCAAAATGCATAAAATGCATGTTGTAAGCTTTTGAAGCACCTCTAGCTTCTTCATCAGGCAAGAATGTTAAAAATTATATGGGGGGGATGTTAGTCACAACCCTGCATTGACAAAATCTCTTCTTGAGGTGTTGTCACCATTTTTGTAACTTCTCTTCTACATTCTTTTGAAACGGTGAAAGTAATTCATACATAGATATTTAGATCTGGCTGGCACACTGCATGGTCCATCATTTACAATATGAATATAGATATTCAGTTTCTGAGATAGCTCAAGTTGTGAAAGGTTCTTTAGCACCTAGCAGAAACCTGTTCAATTTATTAATTGATTAAATTGATTAAAAGATTTATACCCTTCTTGATATCCAAGATCTCAGGGTGGGATACAATACAATCAATTTAAACAGACTACATGAGACCATACAGTCACACTAAAGAATTATAGTGCTGTTATTCCACTTTAACTGTTGTGGTTCCATCCTATGGAATCCTGAGATTGGTAGTTTAGGGAGGCACATCAACTATAATCCTCCTCTGGTGCCTCCAACCAAATTAGGATTTCATAGGATGTTGCCATGGCAGCTAAAATGGAATAATAGTACTATAATTATGTGGTCTGAACAAGTCAATAGTTTCATCCCCTGACATCCATGGGCACCTGCCAGGGCACATGTATTGCTTCAGTAGTGTTTAAGAGCCCCCACTGGCCCTGTTATCTTTGGGCTTCTGTCTAACATAGCTGTGACTCATCACTGATTCCCTACTCTCCCAAATGCCAGACACTGATCCAGACAATAGTGGCACTTTTAGATAGAAGACAAATGTCAATTTGGTTCAAACAAGCAGATCAAAAGCCAACTGTATCTTCCATAATGCAATGTCTGAAACTTGGGAAAGATTTAACTGCAGGCATAGACATCCAAATGCAGGTTCTGGTAAAATTTCCAAGGAAAAAGAGGCAGCCTTTAATCGTTTACTGGAACAAGTGATCTTCCTATGTCTGAAAATAGGAAAGCCAAAGAAGCAAAAGTCATGGCGAAAGGTATGTCAGAAGACATAGAGATGAGGGGCTAATAGTACAGGGGCTTTGGAGGAACAATAAGGAGTTTGTACAAGATCTGTGAATGTATACAAGAGCAGTGCAGAGGCATGAGGAGAGGTGTATGGTCTGGCGAAAAAGGTGAATTATTTTGGTAGAGTTCTAAATAGATGTGAGTGGGTAAATGTGTGCCCACAGGAGGCCAGACAGGAAATGTCTGCAGTAGGCAAGGCAGGACCTGAGTAAAGGAAAAATGAGAGATTTACCCCTAGAGGTAAATGCTACAGTGTTGTATATGGAGAAAGATGATATGATCAGGAGATTAGTATGGGGAGTAAAAGAAAAGGTGCAACTACAAAAAAAATCTGTCTCATTAGCAGTATATGATGAAATCATAAATGTGAAGTTCTTCACTACAGAGAGAAACATTTGTGAGAAAAGACTGGATGTTCAGACATAATAAGATGGTGATGAATCCATTCTTCCTTTATAATATTCTTGGTGTTATCATCCCCCCCCCTATTAAATTAGTGTCTTGCCTTAGATATTTGTGCTAATTTTATTTGCATTCTATATGTTCATTGCTTGCAATCTAAAACTATGCCTGTTATTACATTAATATTAATCACTATCATGTTATTTCAGTGGAGAAAAAAAACAACAAATTTTTTCCTTTAAACTATTCAAGTGAAGCAACACAAAAATGTCTATTTGTAAATGGACAAGCTGAACAGGTTCTAATTATTCCATTTGAATCCAGATTGCCTCCAGCATCCTCTGAGTGATATTCTATTTGGAATCCTTCTAGGCTGGAGGGAGTAAGCCATTTTCAGCTGATCCTTTCACCCTTTCCTTCCCTTTTTTCTTATGCCCATTTTCCCACTGTTCCAGAGAATCCTTCAAGCTTCCAGAGCAAATTTCCCGGAGGACATGGGTGCTATAAAGGTAGCAACAGGCATGGCAAAGAGCAATACAATCCTGCAATAAAGAGGGAGGGCCACAATTCAAAGTCTTTGCCAAGCAGTCAATGGAATTGAAGAACCCAAGGTTCCATGCTGTGTGGAAATGGAGATGAAGGTGGAACAGACATGGGTAGCAGAGCCGGGAGGCCACCAGCTACTCAGGCTACAAAGAACAGGGAGAGGAGCTTCCACACCCACCAGATGCTATAGATGCCCTGCTCCAGAATTTACATTAAAGATTAAGATTAAGGAAAGCCAAAGAACTTTACGTGATGCCTCAGCCTCAGCAGGCAGGATAGGTTTCCCCCCAAAATGTGACAACATCATCAAGGAAAGTATCTGGCCCTGAGTGCCCACTCGCCTTCCCCATAAAGTGACAATGGGGTAGTCTGCATTTTCCAACATATCAGATTTCATGCCTCTTAAGAATATCACATTCTCCCCATGCATGCCTTTGAGAAGGAGCTTAAATCAGAGGCTAGTTTACCTATTCTCTTTATGTGCACATTTATCTGGCTCTTATCTGTTGTCCATATCAAATTTTACTTGTTTATATTTTTTTTTACTGCCTCTAAACCACAGATTTTCATTTCATCATTTTTAAAGAGACACAAGAACGTTTGATTATACATTCATATTCTAAAACATCTTAAATTAACTTCCTGTTAATTGGAATGCACATTGCCATACCTAATAGTTCCACAAGAGTATAGATCAATTTAACTGTGAACACTTTCCCCACCAATGTTTTTTTTGTTTTGTTTTGTTTTGTTTTTCATTATTTGATTCATTAAATGCAAAATATATTTTCAGGTTTTTCAAAACAAACATACATCAGTATAATTATGATTTTGCTAATGTGATTTTTTCTAATTATTGTTCTCTAGAAATTACAAATTAGTGTAATGATTAAACAGGCAATTAATATTTCACTTAGCTACTGTGTTTGTTTTCTCGTATTGTCTTCCATTCATTGTTAAGACTTAAATAACATAGGAATATATTAACATATAACAAATTATATCATCTATCTTTATTACTGGAAGAGATATTGTTGCAAACTAACACATTCTTGTTCTGATGGCCGTATACATATAAATGTTGATGATTGTTTTGTTGGAAATAGCTGTACACTATTTGAGATGCTGCTGTTGCTATTATTTTATTAGGTATGTGTATATCTTCTCTTTCATCTGTCATTGAGCTCAAGGAGATATAGGTCCAAACACTTTGCAGAAATAATCCAGCTTGAGACCGCTTTAACTGCCCTGTCTCTGTGCTAGGGAATCCTGGAAATTGTAGTTTATTGTGGCACCAGAACTCTCTGACAGGGTAGGCTAAATGTCTCACAAAACTACAATTCTCAGAATTCCCTAGCATTGAGCCAGGGCAATTAATGGAATCTCAAATTGCATTATTTCTGCAATTGGACTATAGATTGAGTTCCTAAACAATATTTTGTACAGGCACTGAAAGGACGCAAACTGCATTGGTTTCAGCAAATGTGTTGTGTCACATGCATCCAGATTATGCCCTTGGAGTAATATGGTTTCAACATATCTTGTCAAGTGTGCTTCATGTACTACCAACATGTTCTAGAAACTTCCTCTTTCTAACTCAGTCCTGGATTTCTCTAATGATGTATAATAATAATAATAATAATAATAATAATAATAATAATAATAATAATAATACCGTAATAATAATAAACAATACCTTAACCATATGGATAATTCAGTAAGTTCATTATTTATCATACCAGAATTTCTGCTCTTCTAAGAATGTACATAATTTTATCCCATTCACATAATACCTTGTTTTTACATACGGGAGAGTAACATCAGGTCACATCTAAAGGATTTTCTACTTTGGTGAAATATAAATTAGAATTGGCGGGAAAACTGGATACTAATTTGGAGAGGAAATAATGGCACAACATGTTACACATACATACAATATTGCTATTGTTGGGGGGGGGGTTATCTCCTTAATCTGTTTCTTTTGTAATACAGTATTATGGTAAATGGAATATAGTTTTGAGTTGAGGCATTTAGATTTGATTGTTGCCCATATATTGAAGAATTCAGAGATATTTCCCCCTCTTTTTTCTTTTAGGTCCTTCAAATCATCACAGCCAGTCGACTCTGAGACCGCCTCTTCCACCACCACACAACCACACTCTGTCCCATCATCACTCCTCCGCCAACTCCCTCAACAGGAACTCCCTAACCAATCGGCGGAATCAGATCCATGCACCAGCTCCAGCACCGAATGATCTGGCCACCACTCCTGAATCTGTTCAGTTACAAGACAGCTGGGTGCTTAATAGCAATGTGCCCCTTGAGACCAGGTAGGCAATAAAAATAGGTTTGCCTTTGGTGGGACTGTCTTGAAGACACTGTTTTTGAATGTCACTGAGACAATGCATAAGCCTATTGATCTGAGGGCTGGAGCAGACAGGCAGGAAAAAACAGTTTGATCCTGCTTTTTCCCAAAGTGGGTCGAAACCCCACTGCCCACACAGCCCACTTACAAGGTGGGCTGAATGCGCATGAAGCAACATTAAGCCAAACCGCTGGGTATTTTTTTTTGTTGCCTCCTCATCGTGCATGCACACCATCACACAAACACACCGCCGCCGACCCCCAAGTACATCCCACTGCTTACCCAAATGCCATCCCATTGGATAGTCACCCTTTAGATCAGCCACAAAGTTGGACTTGTGATGCTTAGCCTATACAGGGCATCAGTGCATTGGTGTGTCACACAATGACAAAGCACACCATGGAGATCCTCCCTACATGCCCCCTTCACCCCATGCCCCTCTGTTGGTCTGTCTAGTTTATGTATATTGTAATTACAACCATTGGAGTTGTAGCCCATTCATTTCTTTGCTTTGCTGCAGCCCTGCACTCATGTTGGGCTGTTTATATGCAGAGGCAAAGATGTGCATCTTCTGTGCTAAGCCAAACTATCCCATGTTCTGTTTGATCCAGTTTTTAGCCACGGAGCATGGCTTTGATCTGGTTTTCAACCACATTGAAGGCATGCATTATCTAAATGCTCTGCCTTCAAAGTGATTAGAAACTTTGGCCCATCTGTTCTACCCCTAACAAGATTTCTAGGAGATCTAACTGAAATTTTAGAAACCCCTTACATTAATGAGGAATTTGAATATTTTTATCTAGGGATTACTAAATTATATGTAAGAGATGCATAAGCATACAGATATGATCCAATCCATCTGTTGACTCCTTTTCAGTGGTGTTCACAATGTTTCACTTCGGCTGTGTTGTAGCCATAGAAAAGAAAACATTCATGAATAAATTGTTAAACAGGAATAAAATAAGATTTATTGGGGGGAGGATGTTAATTTGTGCATACAATCAATTAACCTTTCATCTGAAGTAGTATGCCCAAGGGTTTCCTTTCTAAGCTGCTCATTTAGTTACCAAAACTTGGGTCTAACCTGTACTGCAGAAATAATGCAGTTCGACACCACTTTAACTGTCATAACACAATGCTATGGAATTTTGGATTATTATATTTATTTATTTATTCATTTGTTTGTTTTTGTGGCACCAGAGTTCTCTGACAGAGAAGGCTAAATATCTCACAGAAGTTCAAATCCCAGAATTCCATAGCATTGAGCCATGCAGTTGACATAGTGTCAGACTGCATTATTTCCACAGTATAGATTAGACCTTGAACAGTCCCACTTAACTGTTGCTTTCTTTGACTACTCATCAGACAGGTGCATTCAACAAATAGAATTTATGTGACATATTTCATTATAAAACAAAGTTGAGTATTATAAGGGTATAAATTATGTATTTGGCCCATCCTGAAGTAATAAACAGGACTAATTTGAAACTAAGCGTTTTGGGAGACTTGGAAAAACAATCCCTGATTCAAAACTGACAGAGCTATAATTTTAATTTATATTTCATCCAACATGCAGACTCACTTAACTCCCTCTTGTACATACTGTCAATCTGATGCCTGTAGGACAAACAGTAAAATTTTAAAAGGTGCTGTGTTTGTTAACTGGTGGAAGGAAGGAAGGGAGGGAGGAAGGAAGGAAGGAAGGAAGGAAGGAAGGAAGGAAGGAAGGAAGGAAGGAAGGAAGGAAGGAAGGGGGGCACTTTCCAAAGTACTATTTCTAAATGCTCTCCATGATTATTGTATTTTCTGAGTTTTAGTATTTTATTAAGCTCAGTCTGAGTGTATAAAAGCAAGTGAAAATAGATTGTTTGTAGCAACACAGCTATAGTTTTATGCTTTAGATTTCTTTTCCATATAAGCCAAGATTCTTCATTCTCTGTCTAGCTCCACATACACTATCTTGTTAACTTCTCACATCCTTGTACTTGCTATCTTTAGCAATACACATATAGAACAAGAGGGCAATTCAGATCATTTTGACAGCCACCATGAAGAATTTGCATGACACTTTGTTTAACAAATTTCTGACTTGGAGTCTGTAGTTGATATAGGTTCTATGGGTGTTTGTCCTGTGTTACTGGATATGTTCAAATATGTGCAGCCTGAAGTCACAGACAAGATATTTGGAAAAGTGAAAGCTGCCAAATGTGTGTTGGTTCTAAGTTTTTTCTACTTCATAAGAGCAATTTAGGAAGATACTACCAGACAAGCAGTGATGAGTTTCTGGTGGGCTGCATAAAAGAGGTTGTGGTAAAGCTTCAAAGAAACAAACCAAACCAAACCAAAATTCTATTCCCTGATGCTCACAACATGGGATAATTGTCAGCCACTGTACATTATTAAGAATTGATGTTCCTGCATAAGATTTTGAGTCTGGCTTCAGTATTGGTTATGTGACAAAAAAGCTTTGGTCTTTTGGATGATGCTCTTCACCAGGGGTAGGCAACCTTTCCCCTTTAAGGGCCGAGAGACTTCAGCTCCCAGAAGCCTCAGCCATGTTGGCCAATAGTCCCATGTTGGCTAATAGCTTCTGGGATTCTGGGAGCTGAAGTCCCTTGGCCCTTAAAGGGGAAAGGTTGCCTACCCCTGCTCTACACCAAAGTCTAGATGGAGACCTGCTGATTCTGCTGGACCTCTCAGCAGTTTGCATCAGCCTTTGTGACCTTCAGGGCCACTTTACTCAGATGGGACTTGTTGGTACTGGTAGGTTTGGCCCTTGGAAATGTGAGTTCAGGAGGAGGTTCTTGTGATTCCTATTGAATATCCTGTCATCAGCTTACAAGATCTCCCAAGGTTCTGTTTTGTCTGCCATGCCATTTAACATATTGATGAAACCTCTGGGAGAAGTTAAAGAGTTTGATGCCACCAGTATACTGATGATGACCAACTCTATCTCTCCTTTCCATCTAATTCCAAAGAAGACATTTATCTGCTAAACCAACTGTTTGCTATCAGAAATTGACTGGATGAGGGATAACAAATTGAAGTTTATTCCAGATAAGACAGATGTGCTTCTGGTCAGTACTGGTTCTTGTTTTGGTTATAGTAGATTTGGAAGGGTTTTGTAATAGAGAGTGCTGCACTTTTGCCTCATAAGATATGTTTCAAATGTTTCAGACTGAAAACAGGACTTTATCACATGGGGGCAGTTTCGTCTTTAAAAAGATAATAAAGTGCAAATAAACGATCCCGGAAATAAAGCGAAAATAGAGCTTGATCACATAAATGAATTTCACACATAATTAGAATAAATGCAAAATAATGCGAAAAGCGATAAAAAGGTGTTTTTACATTTCATACAGAAGTGAAAGAAATCCATAAATATACTAGAAATTATATACTTGCACATGCACAGAAAGAGAAAGCAGAGAGGCTCATGTCTGCCTGGCATGTTTGTAGCCCAAGCAAAACAGGAAGTAAAAGGGTTATTGTGTGAATAAACCAAATTTGACTTTCACACTCAGTAAATGTGCAATTACAGTAATATCAAAAATGCATTTTCACTAAAATCTCGAAAGTAAAAAGATCTGGGATTACACCACTTTCTGACCACTTTAATAGCAGTTTTTGTGTGATGTCGTGAAATCGTTGCGTGTAATTACGCATTTTTTTCAGGATTTGTATGGGATAAACTCTAGATTTCCCCTGTGTGATAAAGTCCAAAGTGTCAGTTGCTGAATTCTACAGAACCAAGAAGGTTGTAGGGCTAGCAATCCAGCTTTGTTCTTTGCTGTCAAATTTGTTGAGAATAAGTCACCTACAATGTGTGGCTTACTCTTAAATAGTATAGTAGATCTGGCATTTATTGTTAAGAACTGCACAGATGAAAATTCTTATCCTATTTGGTCACAGTCAATCTTCCATGTTTCTCTGTGCTACTATTTTCTAAAATTAGATTTTAAAGGCGTATAAAGCATCCAACTATTTCAGAATAGTGTTGACTTTTAGCCTATTTTGTGTGAGTACAGCATAACTGTCAAAAAGAGTTCCTGTGAACTGAATTTTAAGATTCATTCTTCCGTAGTGCAGGATCTTTTTTTCTTGAGGCAATTGCTGGATTCTTCTTTTTCATGATACCTGAACCCTTGCAGGGTTTATTTTTGTAGCTGTAAATGCAGTGAGCTATAAGTTCATTTTATTCAAAAATAAATTCCACTTTTAATTAAATTTTATGCACACTCGATCAGCTATTAATGGGATTATAGCTATGTATATTTTGTAAACCAAATTCAGGTTTTGAAATGGAGGAAAATTCCTGGAAATTTTGTTTCCCAGTTTATCAAGCTAGCCAAATTTTAACCTTATGAACCCATTCTGCACCATATATACTAAACTATTATTATTTATTGATATGAATAATTTAACTTTAGAAGAGATACCTAGATCCCATAAGAAAAAGTAATGATTATGGGGAAGCTTAAAGATAAAGTTTTAATTTATATTCTTAAAACTATGTAACTGCCTTGTGAAAAACTGTTGCTGTTTTGGCTATATGGAAGCTGTTGTGAAGTAATAGTTGTGTATCCACGTAGCAGTCAGCTCTGTTATGCAGTGGACATGTATGACAAGTTCTTTTCTCTGTTGAAGTAATTGTAAGGATGGGCAGATATGCCAAGTTCATTTCCAGAAATGTCCTCCTTTTCCCACCTTCAAGTCCATTTCATGCATATTTTTTTTAAATCAGGGGAAAAATTCATACATATTTTGTGTACATCTTTCACATGAATAGCTTAATGGCTGATATACTAGATGCATGGTCCTTTAAGTAGTGATTCCATACATTTTGAAGGTTTTCAGTAGGATTTTGTTTGTATTGTTCAAATGTTTGCATGTTACACAAACCAATTTGCAACAGTACTTTATTCCTCAGCTTTGAACAAATAAATCCAATGAAACAAATTTCTTACTAGCCTCTAGAATGAAGACACTGGTTGTCATAGAAGCTCTGTAAATTGGACTGCTGTGATTAATAACTGTTCCTCAAATTAGATGAAAAAGTAGAGATGCAATTTTATTACTGTTTCTTCTTGAAGGTAGCAACAAATAATTTCAGCAATGTTCTTCCTACTGTGACAAAGTTTTTGAAATTACACAGTTTTTGAAGGCTATTCACACCTTGTGACAATTTGGCACAAAATTTACACCTGATTGTTTCACACAGTAAACAACATTTTCTGCACAGGAAAGAATAATTTCTGCATTGGGAATAATATTTCATTTAAGAAATACTAATTCATATGCAGAAAATGCTGTTTTCTATATACAAATTTTAATATAACAAATATAAAATTACAGCTTTTCCTGTGCAGAAGACAGCATTTTCTGTGCACAAATTAATATTTCTACTTGGAAATTTTATTTTCCATTCATAGAAATGCTGTTTCCTGCACAGAAACAAAACAAAAATAATGGACACAGATGATTTACATAATTTTAAAAGTAGTCAATGAAGACATTAAATTAGTTAATGATTTTCCATACTTTGGCTCAGTCATTAGTCAGAATGGAGAATGCAGTCAAGAAATCAGAAGAGGACTAAGATTTGGAAGAACAGCTATGAAGGAACTAGACAAGATAATGATGGAAAGGTCAACTTGTTTGAACTGTGGTACTACAGAAGAGTTCTACAGATAGCATAGTCTGCTAAAAAGATAAATAAATGGGTCCTAGAGCAAATCAAGGCAGAGACATCACTAGAAAAAACACTAATCCTTGGTAAGCTATAAGGCATTAGGAAAAGAGTAAGACTGCTTTCCAGATGGATAGACACAATCAAGGAAGCCAAGGAAGCTACAATCTGGAGGACTGCTTTCCAGATGGATAGACACAGTCAAGGAAGCCATGGCCCTGAATCTGAGAGATCTGAACAGGGCAGTTGATAATAGGTGACTTAGGCCCGAAACACACAGGCCAAAAGTGGCAGCTTCTGGCCAATTCAGGGGCATGGCATATAGATGAAGCTATGGCACAGCTGCCTAAGAAAGCCCAGGGCTACCAGCAAAAGGAGCACAAAAATGTGCTCCTTGTCAGTGGCCTATTCAGGACCACAGTGGCAGCCACTCCCAAGACTGCAGCATCTGGTCACCATGGTCCCATGCCAAATGGGGAAATGGAGTGGCAAAAGGCCAAGCTGCTGGTCTGCTTGGCCCCTATAAAGTCTCTCATTCATAGGGTCACCATAAGTTAAAGTCAACCTTGATGAGAATAAAATGTCAAGAAGTACTTTTGGGAAATTTCACTACAATTATGTCAGCCATCCCTCATCTTTTAACATTAATTTACAATTTGTCTTCAGCTTCCATGACTATTTCTCCCTAAACATTTTTATCAGCAGGAGCAGGGAAACAACTGAACCTTTTCACCTGAAATTTTGCTTTATGACTTTACCTTTCTGCATTGACATTCTGTTCCCAGCTGGCTACAGACTTTTCACGTTGCACTGCACTTTAATTTTGTAGTTTTCTTAGTCTTCCTTGAAATGTGGCAGCTTATTAATCTCAATACTGAGGCTCCTCAGTACACAGCCCCCCACCTTTGATTTGTGCTGCATGTGTATTAGGAAGGAGGGTTCCCTGTTTTTATATATTCTGCATACTCTCCCTTCTTGTTAACACCAAGTAACACACTGATATGTATTTAACTTCTGAGAGGCATCTATAATTGTATTACCATATTTTCCAGCATATAAGACAACCCCCAACTTTT
>CM034703.1:219244353-219256941 GCA_020142125.1 Phrynosoma platyrhinos
CTCTGAACCAGTCTTGCCAAGAAAACCTCAGGAGAGGATCACCTTAGGATTCCTCTCTTCCTCCTCTTCTCCCAAGGCTTCTTGCCGCCCCTCACCTCTGTCCTCCTTGTCCTCTTCTTTTCCCAAGGCTTCTTGCCGCCCCCACTTCTGTCCTCCTTGTCCTCCTCTCTTCACAAGGCTGCTTCTCCTTTGCACCTCTGTCATCCTCCTCCTCCTTATACCCGGTGTATAAGAAGACCCCTGGCTTCAACCCAGATTTTCCTGGGTTAAAAAGTCATCTTATACGCCAGAAAATACGCTACTACTTTCAACTTGACTCCAATTTATCATAAGGTTTTCTTGGGAATATTTATTCAGGATAGGTTTGTCATTGACTTCCTCTAAGGCTCATAAAGCATCCCTTTCCAAAATGGGTTTTGTATGGTGAGATTGGAACGCTATTTTCATTAGTTAATGCTACACTGTGGTTCCTCTCACCTCTAAAGTGGCAAAACAACTATAGTTAGGTCTTGCAAATTATATCAGTAATGAAATATAATGTAACAGCTAACACAAAAAGTTAAATTGCACAAATAGGACTACTTCCCAGCCATATAGCATTTGGTTTTGATTTTGCTAGCCCTTAGCAATTATTATATTATTTCCATGAAGGTTTGTAGAGCAGGTATGCCATCTAAAGTTTTGCAGTTATACAACCAAGGTGCTCTTTCATTTTCAGTACTTAGGGCCTTTGCAGACTGCCAGAAATAGTGCAAATTGAGTCCACTTTAACTGCCCTGGCTCAGTGCTAGGGAATCATGGGAATTGTATTTTTTTTCCTGAGACATTGAGCCTTCTCTGTCAGAGAGCTCTGGTGCCACAATAAACTACAGTTCCCATTATTCCCTAGTACTGAGTCAAGGCAGTTAAAGTGGACTCAATTTGCACTATTTCTGACAGTTTGCAAAGGCCCTTAGATGTTTCTCCAAAATGTATAAATGTTGTTGTTTTTTAAAGAGAATATTTCTTGTGTTCTGTTTGAAACTGACTTCATCTTTGAAAAAGATTATATTTCTGTTGTTTTTTGTGGGTTTTTCAGGCTGTGTGGCCATGTTCTAGAAGATTCCCATGGAAATCACTCCTCCCTACCCAGGGTCTCACAGTATATATAGACCCACTCTCTTCCATTCCAGTATTCTCTGAAGATGCCAGCTGGCGAAACGTCAGAAAGAAACTATTCTAGAACATGGCCACACAGCCCGAAAAACCCACAAAAAACTATGGATGCCAGCCATGAAAGCCTAGAACTTTATATTTCTGTTTATTGCAAGCCAAACAACTATTGTTATTGAGGTAAATATTGAGCACTCTAATACCTAATATTCAGATTCAGATAGTATAACTGGATGCTAAGTATACAAAGAGTTTTACATTTAAAGGCTTGAGTACTTTTGAGAGATTCTTCATGAGTGCTATAGTGATGGTAGTATTCTTTATAGTGCAAGTTTACATCATTGCCTTCAGTGTATTAAGCTCCTTTGTTATGGAAACCACACATGGGGCCATTTGCAGATGCCAATCAAATGCATAATGGCTCAGAAATTAGGGTAACCCAAAAGCTATTATGAATTTTCTTTGAAAGGGTGTTTGTCAAAGATTGAAATATGTCCTAATGCCAGTTCTGATGCCTGCCTGGTGTTATTTATATTGGTATGAATTAAATCTCCATTGCTGTAATTAGCAATGCTTTAGTCTGAAGAGAAAGAAGAAAAGTTCAAATAGCAAGGAGAAATTATTACTATTCTTGAGCACTGCTCAATTTTTTCTTCCATTTGCCACTAGGCAGTGGTTTGCATATTTTGAAATATTTGTTTCTTCAGTAGATTCAGACAGTTAGCGGATCCAGACATCTAAGCTCCCAAGGGAGTTGTAAGGGCTTAAATCTTCATTGAGAAACACCTGCACTTTTTTTGAGGTACCAGCCATAAATCCTCACTTAGCTATGAACCTGAAACTGCTCTTTAGCCCATCACTATTTCTCAACCTAGCTTAATATATGAGATTGTTGCAAGGATACAATAGAGTGGTTGGGTATATTGACCATTTCTCATAATTTAAAAATTGAGTACATTCCATCTGAACTGGGATGGGAGATTTTTTTATCCTTCAAATGTTTTTGGCATGCAACTCCCAGACATCCTAACCAGCAAGGCAATGGTGAGAAATACCAGGAGTTGCCATTCTAAAACATCCAGAAAGCTGCATAATTCCCTCCCTTGATCTACATCTAATTCATGAGTACAAGTTGAGTACTCTTTATCCAGGATTCTGAATCCAAAACTTTTTGAGCTACAACACAAGCAACATACTACACACACACCGGCCACCCCAACCCTATGCCGACGGCGTTTAAACACGCCGCAGTGAAAGGGCGAGGAAGAGCTGCAGTGCCGGCTCTTAGGGTGGCCTTTCGCCATCCCTGAAAGGAGTGGCATTTTGCCGCTCTTTTTGGGGCAGTGAAAGGGAGGATCAGGCGTGGGGTTGCCGCAGCCCTGATCCACCGCTCTCCAGGGGGGCTTTGTGCCGCCCATCTGCAGAGGCCCTTAGTCTCTCTTGCCAAGCGCACACATACACACACTGAAGTTTTACTTGAAGCTTTCAAGCTATAACCTCAACTTATTCATGGGTCATAGCAAAATCCATAATTTTGGCCCCAAAACATGCCTTTGACTTATACATTGAGGTCGACTTATAGTCAAGTATATACAGTATATGCAAATACAGGTATTCCAAAATACAAAATACAGAACACTTCTGATCCCAAGCATTTTGGATAAGGAATATTGAACCTGTAATCATGAATTAAATGTAGATGGGGGGGGGGGAATTAGTTCAGAGAATAGTTCAGAGAATTTTTAGAGAATAGTTCAGAGAATTTCACATCTATAAAAACTTTGCCTAACATAATTAAAAATCCTAGAGACAGAGAGAGAGAGAGAGAGAGAGAGAGAGATAATTGATGATTAATAATATTGATTAAAGTAATTTGTTTTTTCTAAGGCTACTTGATTACTATTCGGCACTTTAAACATGGTGAAATAGTCTTAAAGCATTAACTGTTTAGCCCTAGAAGCAGTGGAATGAACAAATCTATTTTTGAAACTCTAGCACTAATCTAGGCTCCGTTCACAGCTCTTTGAAGGTGTCTAGCTGATCAATCTAAAATTAATGTTATTGTTTTCCACCTAAAATGTGTTAGATATATTTGAAATCTTCTGATCATGTTATCCAGAATGAATAGATGAGTTCTACATCTTTCCATGTGAAGGCGATAGGAACCATATTGTTATTTGGATTAACTGGTTTGCTATTGACCTGCATGTGTCGAACACTTAACTATGAGCTTTTGAATGTCAAGAGCATATTAGAGGTGAAGAGGCTTGTCTTACTTATTGAGAATATTTCTGACAGTCAAGAAACACATGTCCTTCTGGATATGTAAACAAATGTGAGTTGCCCTTCTCTCAGGGAAGGTTATGAGGCCTAACTCATTAATTAACATATGAAGCTTTCATATTCTCCTCATTCAGAACCAAAAATAATAAAAAAATAGAAGAGCAACATATTAGCATCACCAATACTCTTAATAATAAATTTATGGCATAGTTGTTGTCCTCAAGAGCTGTGAATTCAGAAGGAATCTAATAGTTAGTATTTTTTTTAAAAAAAAGTTCTTCAGATCTAGAAGTTCAGCTTAAGTTTAAAGAGTGAATTGTTTAAACGTCAATGGCATTTTTGTGCCTAACATGCAGTGGAACATTTCTGCTCATTGTAGGTACATTCAGGCTTGCTGGTTCACTGCATTCATTGCTGAAATAATTCTGATGACAATTTTTAGATTTTTTTTCATTCATTTATATGTATGTATGTTACCTGATAGTGATCCAAATCCGTAGAATGATAATTGCTTTTATTGTATGCTGTTTCATCATACCCCAGGAACATCATGTCTGCTGTAATCACATCTAGGTGCTTTCTAGAACATTAATTCTGGATGCAAAGTTAATACAACCTTAACATACACATTATGTAAGTAAGTGACAGTTTAATTCTCATTGCAGCATTCTCATAAAGGTAACTGGTCATGTGGTGTCTACATCATCCCTGTCAGATATTAGTCTACAAGACCCAAGCAATAGAAGCATGTATTGTGTTATGAATTAGAAAAACAAGTATCTGTCTCTGCTGATTTTCCAGGCCTTGCTATGTGACAATGTACCTGGGACTTCCTAGAGGCAAAAATCAAACTTTTTGATCTCTGATGGCAATTCCCTTACAGATTTAAGGAACAAGGTCACAAGAGTGCCAGTGTCAGCATTTCCTCCTCTGTAGGGAAAACTCAGTATTGCTGTAGAAAACAAACAAGTTCTATGAAAAGTGTTAACACTCATGTAACCGTATGACACTATAACAGAAACTGCATTGTTCCTCTATCTATTTTAAGATATATTCTTGGCACACATATGTCCCTATAGGTTCAGCTTTATGCTTTGACAGAACAAGATGCCTAAAGGCTGGCACCTGCTTTTCAGTCCAACATGCTACTTTCCTGTCAGGCAACTTTCTCACTGCTTCTGGATGTCCAACTGTGTCTGTGTTAAGAGATCCAAGATGGCAGTGACAAGCTATCCTTGAATTTTAAGCACCTCACATGACAGTCTGTCTTAACACTTGCATTAAAAAAAAAGCCTTGCCTCTGGGGCCTATTTAGTCAACATTTAAGAAATAATAAATGGCTGGAAGACTGGTACAGTGCATTTTAAGAGGATGTGCTTCTAAAAAGTAGGCTGCTCCTGACAAGCTTCAGAGTGTGCTTCAGTAGTTATTAAGTGTCAGGAATATCTTTACATGTTGGTTTTAAATTTTTCCCTGCCTAATTGCATATCCTTGGCTACCAAACAACAAACAGTTATTTGAATATTGATTATATGCTACAGGCTGGTGAAACCTTTGGAACAGCAAATTGTGTCTCTCTGTGTCTGGGGCATATGCTTGTATGGACAAAGGGCAGGCAACTCCATATGTTTGTAGTTAACAGCATATTTGTGCATATGTTCATCTATCTAAAAGCATGCAATTGAAATGAAATTCCAGTCCTCTCTTTATTGGAGTTAAGATTTAAGATTCCCAATATATGTTGTGCAGGAGAATAAACTTGTATGCAGTTTTTATTCCTTATGATATGGATCTTTTATTTCCTATGCCCCAGAGCAGGAAAAAATGTCACACATCCTGAAACCTTGAACTTTGAATATTGAGTACAATAATTTCATTTTTTTAAAAGCCGATAAACTTTTCATTTTGCATTTGATCATTGCATGAACTAGTTGTGGGTTGTTGTTGGGTTTGGGGGGTTTTTTTGTTTTGTTTTTTAAAAAAGCTTTCCTATTCTTACACTATTGTACAGTATTTTTCTTTTTGTACTGGCTGTTACAATGTGATTTCACTGAACAGTATGAGCTGCCTGCCATGTGGGAGGATGCAACTCCAATTTTTTATATTAAAAAAATAGGTCACAGAGAGTTAGAATGCATGCCCCATTTTCTATGACCTTCTCACAAAGTACTTATCCATGCTGCATGAGCCAATGAAGATGCAGAATACTGCTATTGTCACTATCTTCTTCTTTTTTTCAGATGTGAAACTAACGTTCTGAAATGCATTCATGTTTCTACCTATTTTATCTTCTTCTTTTTACTTTTTATAAAATAGGATTACAACAATTGATGGGGATATCTGTGAGTCTCATCAGGGTTTTTTTAGTGTCAGCTTTGCAGAGTATTGGAAATCTTTGGATTCAGGTCTTGTTTTGAAAGCCTGCTGCTTGTCATGAGGGCTTTCATGAAGGAATTTTATCATCTTTATGAGAGGTTCTTATGAGTTGTAACAGTAACTTTCTCCAGGGCTGTTTGACACCTCTTCTCTGCCACCCACTCATTACTTCTTTGATGTGGGAAACTCTTATGGAAACTCTTGTAAGGGCTTCTTAATATCCCATCACACACACCCTTGTCTGACCAGTAATATTAATTATTTAAACATCAAAGGGTTCTACATCAGCTTGGAGGGTCCCTGACAAAAATATGGAAAGGCAACATCATCAACAAAGCAGGCAGTTCAAAGAATAAAATAAATCCAAATATGTCTCTGATTCAGCAATGATTATAATATATTGAGGTTGACTCTAACTCTTACAAACGTACTAAGATTAGAACACCAATAAATGGAGTGTAAGAATTATGGACATCCTAAATTAGGAGTGGACAAAGTGGAGGCCATGGACCCCTCTCTGCAGCACCTGAATCCCCCCACCAGTCCCCAAAAGCCCCAACAGCCCCTTTTCCCCCCAATTTCCAATGTAATCCTGGGGTAATCTTGCAGAAAATCATGTACTGCATGACAGAGTGAGCTCCCATCACTAGTCCCAGTTTCTGCCAACCTAGCAGTTTGAAAGCATATAAAAGTGCAAGTAAAGAAATATGAACCACTTTGGTGGGAAGGTAATAGCGTTCTGTGCAGTCATGAGGGCCACATGACCACAGCCATCTTTGGACAATGCTGGCTCCCTCGGCTTGGTAATGGAAATGAGCACCACTCCCAACAGTTGGTTACAATTAGACAGTCATTTCAAGGGAAAACCTTTACCTTTTACTTGCATAAAACCATTCCAATGCATGCAGAACCATGCAAATCATCATCACCACCATCATCAAGATGCATGAAAATATGGAAAAATACTCCCACCCCACAAACTCATATTACTTCAAATACCTCTGTTTTCTTCTGCAATCACTCTAAAATGCAATAGCAAAAAGGTATAAAGAAGAAGAGATATGATCTTTACTTCCTCCTGTTATTTTTCAGAGTTATTGAAGAGAAAACAGAGACATTTGGGCTTGGTCCAGGGTTGGCCTATCTAGGGGATTTGGGAGAAAAATCAGCCCCTGACTCTCACACAGTTACCTGTCTCTGCTCTAGATTGTCTCTCCTCCCCTCCCTGTCCTAAAGGAAAACATCTTCCTTTCAAAAGAAATATTAATTGTCATACAAAATACCTCATATACTGGGGATTCGAATGGTAATGTAAAGTGGATTCACAAACCATGGATACAGTGCATTTATAATGTTAAACTTTGATTCAGTGGTAAGATAGATAAGATAGGAAATGGCTTCTAATAAGGGAAGAAGAAGGAGGGGGGAAGTAGTCTTCATATGACTCACTCCTGATTTGCAAGCTTTGTGCGGCCAGAAACCAGCAGGTTATACCAGGCTTAAATGGATATGTGCTGTTCATCAGCTCAATGCTGTAAAGCTCTTTCAAGGAAAAAAAAAAGGAAAGCAATAGCAAAAAGGTATAAACATGTGTATATTTAACAGAGTCTTCATTGAATTCAGGTTCTGCTGGTGTAATTGTAAGAAAATATTGCAATTTTGGTTTTCCTTTCTGCCACTTATTTGCAAACCAAGAAAAGTTGTGCTCTCTAGCTAGAAGTATTGTTTTTCATCATTCTGTAGCACAGTTCCAATCACTATCATAAACTCACTTCTTTTATTTTGAATTTGCCAAAATGCCAACACCACTACCCCTGCATGGTCACTTCCTTTTAGACATTGCAAAACCCAGTTAATATGCAATTTACTGCATCTTTGCTAGAACAACCAAGACATCAATCCTGACTCAATTTTACAAAGAAAAACTGCTGTCCTAAAGAATTACAGCTTCAGCAGTACAAAGAATACTGCTTGCTTCCCACATGAGCTACCTGCTTTCTAGATGACTCATACTTAGCACTCCTTTTCAATGGTGCTGTTACACAGATTGACTCCACTTTCCTGTCTTTCATTCTGACTTCAAATCTGACATCCTGTTACCAACATTTTTGTCTGAAGTGTGAAGCATCATATGACAGAGGCATTGATTTTTTTGAGGGGGAAAAAAGAGCGGATTAAACTTAATGCCTAGAGAACAAGTATAATTGTTCCAAGGACTGTGAATGCTACAATGCTTGATGATGTATGTTGCATTGAGAATATTGTAATTGGATGGCAAATATAAATGCCATAAATATATATTTAAAACAATAATTTTCTTAATTTTCTTAGACATGTTGAGCTAGATTTCCTAGGTGGTTTTATATTGTACTGCCTTCACCTCCAATCGGAGCATCTTTTCTTTCTCCTTTACATCACTAGTTGGAACAGAGTGTTCTATTGCCTCTGATTCCTAAAGATTTGGCCCAGTAGTCTACCCTATTACAAGGGGTAGATGTACTACAGGAACACACAGATACATGGCAATCTTTCCCCAACCTGTTCCAGGACACAGAAGAATGGATTAAAAAAGAACCCTTGCAATGGGTGGTAATGAAAATATGTGAGTACTTCATTGAGTACCAAAGAGGATGAGGAAAATATCATTCAGATCTCAGAAATAGTTGAGATGTGTACAGCTACAGAATGGCTGAATCTGGATTCAACCTAATTTTGTGTTATTACATTTGCCTGGGAACTAATATCTTTGGTAGCCCATTACACTGACCTTTGAGTTTGAACTAGTTTCATATTAAGCTTTCTCTGGTTTCTGTTAGGCTTTTAGTGTAATATAGTCTTCCACTGAAAGTCAGTCTTTGCTTTGAATTGTACGGAGAAATAACCATTTTTGCAAGTTATCTCTGGTTCAACCATTTTGAATTTCAGCAGTATGGATTATGACGTGTTTTCAGTTTCTTTTCATGTTATATCGCTCTATTCCTCTGGAAGTTTGCCAGTACACAAGGATGAGTATCTTGTTATTGCAACTCTTTAAATTTGTTTTAATTATGCTATTGTTTAATACTTTTTTATGGGGTGGCCAGGTTTTGGAATTTTAGGTTGTTACTGTATTGCATTTGATGGTAATTTTAATGTTGTAAGCTGCCCCGATTGCTTTGGAGAGGGGTGGGATATAAATGCATTTTATTAATAATAATAATTATTATATTTTAGATCATTTTTAAAAAAAATCTAGGCTGACATTTAGCAGCCAGATATGTAAGTGGTGGTGGTGGTCATCGTAACAATGGCAATGACAGTAACAAAGTCAATTTTTCAATCAAAGTACAGGTTGAGTCTCCCTTATCTGAAATGCTTTGGACCAGAAGTGTTTTGGATTTTGGAGGGTTTTTTTGTTTAATTTTTTGCATATTTACATATACATAATGAAATATCTTGGAGATGGGACCCAAATCTAAACATGAAATTCATTTATGCTTCATATACACTTTATGCACATAGCCTGAAGGTAACTTCATACTCAATATTTGTTAATATTTTTGTGCATGAAACATTATGTACATTAAACCATCAGAAAACAACAATGCTATTATCTCAGCCACCTATGTGGATAATTTTAGATTTTGGAATATTTCAGATTTCCCAATTCTGGCTAAGCCTTTTTATATCGAAATCAGATTCAAATCAATTTAAAATACTTTGTTTTATTTGAAGATGTGTACATGTCCTCCTAATAATTTTCAGATACTATTCTACTTTTTAAAACTAGATTTAAGGAGAAAGTGAAACTCCTCTTTCTCTTTTTGCTGCCATTCTATTTTTAATTGCAAAATAGGTAATTTAATGTATTTGCCTGCCTCTGCTAACTATGATAAATATATCTTCATTTCAGGCATTTTTTGTTCAAAACATCTTCTGGAACAACTCCTTTATTCAGCAGTTCTTCCCCGGGATATCCTTTGACCTCAGGAACAGTATACACACCACCTCCCAGACTGCTACCTAGAAATACTTTCTCCAGAAATGCATTCAAGCTAAAAAAGCCCTCCAAATACTGTAGCTGGAAATGTGCTGCTTTATCAGCTATCACTGCTGCAATCCTGCTTGCCATACTGTTGGCCTATTTCATAGGTAAGTCCAACTTTGAACAAATGTCATCTTCTGGTTGTTCTCCTTGTTTAACCCCCCCCACACACACACACACACTATACTAACATGCAAGTGTATTGTTTCCAAAATCCCTTTCTCAGAGGATTGGTTGGATATTGAAGAGACAGAATTGGCTAAGGGTTTTGGTTCTAACTTAATTTTAATACAATATTTTGTATGTGCTTGCTCTCTCCTCTGTTCGTTTTCGCTAGTAGTTTGGCTATTAGATACTTCTTGATAAAATCCTTCTTCTTGCTGTATCTGCATTATTTTGGAATTACGGGAGATGTTGGATTGATCAGATGATCCAATTCCTTCAGTTCTGTGTTTCATAAGACCGCCAGAGGTTGGATGGCAGACTTGTTGCAAGCATAAAATTGTTGATCTGAGTGCTGACTATATAATTTCTTATATATTCCTATAGGCAAAATTGCATTCTTTCTCCTGTGGCTTCATATCAAAGATCACCTGCTTTAGACATGTATTCAGATGGCATTGGAAGATAGTCACCATGTCTGTGTTGCTGTCAGTTTTATTTTCCATACACTACCTGAGATTTGTCAGATAAACTTTACATATATAAGGCCTCTCTTTAACTTTTGTTCTTGTGCCATCATGTCATGATCTGTGGCACTGGTTTAGCAGTCCCATACCCTTTCATTGTTAGCTTGTGTGTTCTGTTTACTTCTGAATCAGCTTGTTTCTTGTACTATTGTTTGGTCTTAGTACTGATCTTTCTTTTAGTGTCCTCAGATGTTAAGTCTACTGGCAATCAATGGGATATTTCCCCCACCTCTACCATAATTTTAATGACAGGCATAAATTTGCAAACTCTATAGCTTTCTTTAACTCCAGCAATTTATATTCTTTGATTACATAGTGGGAACAGTGTCCCAGTTATCAAATATGTGCAAACCTTAGACTGCATGCAACAAGCTCCACATACCTATGCAATTTTTTTCTGACACAGTTTATCTGTGAAAAGTAGAGAAATGAGTCCAAAATAGCTTTTATGTGGGCTAAGACATGTCAGATAGGACAAATAAAAGGGAAAAGACTCAATATAAAAGTGCATTCAAAATTAGAGAGTGAATTTTCTGTAAAAATATCAGTAGCTACACAATTTGCATCCCTTTTCTATATCCAATTGCAAGGTCCTAGGCATCCTTGCTAGGTAGAAAGCCCCATTGAATATAGAGGAAAGTGTTTTAAGTAAACATGTTTAAGATCGCATTGCTCATCTTTTTTCATAAAAACACACACACATATATAGTCCTCATATAGCATATAATGGATTGCTAAATCTTAAACTGATCAAGACTCAATATTTGTGTGGTATAGTAAGTGCAACACCTACCCTCAAGGGGGGGGTTTGGAGGGGCTCGTCTGGCCACATTACAGTGTTACTCAGTTCTGAGTAGGCATTCACAAGGTTGATTCCTATACTGGCAGGGCTTTGGACTGGTTGACCCCTGGAGTTGCTTACAACTCTACCATTCTGTATGTCGATAGTAATCATATACTCTAAATATTATCCTTTGTATAAATATTTTTTAACAGCTGCCTGTACAATTAGTGGAACAACTTTCCTTAGACTAGTTCAGCTACTCCTCTCTTAGTAGGTAGCTGGTAAAAGCCATCTTTCATCCTCCCTTGCTACCCTTCCAGCACCTCAGAGCACCTTCCAGAACAGGGGAAGAGACAAGCATGGATACATAAACTAAGAACAAAGGTAGATACTTGAAACTTCATCTTAAGCTGTGAACATTGTGCCCACATACCTGAGTACTTTGCAGTGGGGGGGCTACTTTGCAGGGGGGGCTCCTAGAGTGCTCCTGACTCTAGCTTGTGGGGTCTAGCTGTGATGGCATGATCAGAAAGGCTTTCTATGCCATAAATACATTATAAAATATGCACTGCTGGGGAGAAGAAGGAAAGCAGTTTGTTGGCAGCCATTTTGGGTGGGTGAGTGTTTAAATTTGTTAAAAAAAACACTTGGGAGAGTGTGCTTGTTGCTTAGGGGGTGTGGCTTCAGTGAGTCACATCTCTGAGTAACTAGAGGGTAGAGCTAGCCACCTAGTTCTATATAACTCCTCCCAGAGGCACGCGCTGGATTTTTCACAGAAAAGGGAAACAGCACAGGTAGAAGGGGAACTGGGAACTTTGTTTTAGAACTTCTCTATTATTATTTTTTCACTTTTTAAAAAAAGGGCTTTGGGGGTTTTTTTGCTCAGAGGAAGTTAGAGACTTGCCTCCAGAACAAGCTAGCAGCCAGGAGCTCTCTATAGAGTTATAACCCCAGTTAATTGAGCTCACTGACAGAGCTTGTTGAAAAGGCCAAGCCAACAGGGGCCCTTTACATGGGTGTTTACAGGGGGACTTTTTGAGGGAGAAGCCCACAGTCCTGTTTCAGTGCTTAAGATTTTTCAATATGGACACTGAGGGAGCTGCTGCAGTCACCTGCAACACTTATGGGGTGTTTGTCTTCTTTCCTAGCAATGTGGGGAACTTCACCTGCACTAAGTGCAAGTTGGTAGCCCTCCTGGAAGAGAAAGTCCAGCATCCGGAGGCCCGGGTAGCTACACTTCAGCATATTAGGGAGCAAGAGCTTTTCCTGGACAAAATTGA
>CM034703.1:219272439-219304004 GCA_020142125.1 Phrynosoma platyrhinos
TCTGCCGAGGCCCATAATCTGAGGGATGAGGCTTCTACTGAGTCATTGATTTGGTTGGGCTAGCACATTTATGTAACTACTGCCCTAGTCTCTGGAGCAGACAGGAGGAGGAAAACAGGATGATGAATATTTCAAATAATATTTTCAAAGATGTAGATGTGTTGGTCTCTTGCAGTATAAAAAGGAGGAGCAGGGCATAAGAAATGTGGCTTCAGTTATAAAGGCTATTTATACAGGTGTGGGAGAGGGATGGAATGTAATAGAATCCAAAAAAGATATAAATCATGTTCCTTGTCCTACATTTTCAAAGGGCTGGGTGAGCCATACAGGTGTTTCAGGTCTTTACAGTGGTCAGTTAGTGTTGATGCATGAAAGCAATAAATCTACTTACCAACAGTCAGTTGGCCTGGGTTCAAAGCTCTCTCTGAGAAGATTTCTTTTGTTATCTGTACAATAACAAGGACTACCAGCATGGTGTAATAGTATGGTTGTTGGACTACAACTCTGGAGATCAAAGTTTGATTTCCTGTTCAGCCATGGAAACTCACCGAATGACTTTGGGCAAGTCACACACTCATCCTCGGAAAATTCTGTTAGGATCACTATAGGTCAGAAACAATTTGAAGGCACACAACAACAACAAGAAAGGACTCTTGTAGTGTGCCCTGAAGCCATTATCTTTGTTCATACCTCTGCTAATAGATTGAAATTTCTGAATATAATACAGTTCATATGAATTAATGCAGGGGTAGGCAACCTTTCCCCTTTAAGGGCCGAGGGACTTCAGCTCCCAGAAGCCTCAGACATGTTGGCCAATAGTCCCATGTTGGCCAATACCTCCTGGATTCTGGGAGCTGAAGTCCTTCGGCCCTTAAAGGGGAAAGGTTGCCTACCCCTGAATTAAGGGCAACAGAGACGATCAAAGGTCTGGAAACCAAGCCTGATGAGGAATGAGGGAGCTGGGTGGGTTTAGCCTGAGGAAGAGCAGATTGAGAGGTTACATGATAGCTATTCTTAAATATCTGAAGGAATTTCATGTCAAAGATGGAGTGTGCTTGTTTTCTTCTGCTCCAGAGACGAGAAAATGATCCAATGGATTTGAATTACAAGAAAAGTGATTCCACCTAAACATTAGGAAGGACTTCTCTGCAGTAAGATTTTTTTGGGAGTGGAATAAACTGCCTCAGATGCTGGTGGACTTGAAACTTCTTTAAACAGAGGATGAATGGACATCTTTCAGGAGTGTTTTAATTATATAGTCCAAATGGCCCCTTCTGTCATGTCCAACTCTAAGATTCTATTACTCAAACTGCAATCATGTCCAGATCATCAGGGGCTGAGAGCAGGAATCCTTCTCTCTTGACTCTTTAAGAAGAAGGTCTATCATATTTTACTCTTTTTACAAATGTGGCTAAGAAGGACCTTTATTATGGCACCCAAGAAATGTATGCACTATTTGGACAGCTTAATTCATTTTTCCCCCTGTGAAGTTAATTAACCTAAAAGATCATGGTTTGTCCAAGTAAGCTTCATGGAAGATTGCGAATTTGATCACTGCCCTCTTCAAATAAAACACAGGCATCAACTGTTGCCACTATCTTGTTTAGAGCTAAACTCCTAATTAGCATAATCATAAGTAGCAAGAGGCAAGAAAAATGGATGTTCAAGATACAGCAGCCAATAAACAATAAATAATGTGGTAATATCTCCCTCACACTAAGTTATACCTAAAACTTTAAATATGTATTGACTTTTGTTTTGTGTTCTTCTACTCTCCTCTTTTGAAGATACTTCTACTCTCCTCTTTTGTGTTGTTGTTGTTGTTGTTGTTGTTGTTGTTGTTGTTGTTGTTGTTAAAGTAGCGTTATAGCCCTGGTGACATTGTTACTGGAAAGATGTAATTTTCAAAGACTAATATTTTTACCATTTATTTTACCTTTTCATTTAAAGACAGCTTCTATTATAAAAGAATAGTTGCATTATGGATTTGGTCAGTAACACCTTTTTCCCTGTACCTAAGGTGACAGAGGGCAAGTTGAAAAACAATAGCCAAAATGTAATTAAAAATGCATGATATATTGAAAGTCTAATTGAAAGGACTGATCAATGTAGAAACCAGCAGTAGCCAAAGATCAGATTCATAAAACAACATTTTAAAAATCCTGCTAAAAAAGAGACAGTCATGGCTGCTTTTTCAAAGGCAAGAGGCAAGGCGTCCTATAGAACTTTGTTTTGGCAAGATGTTCTAATGATGTTTCTGAGGGGGAAAAAATCCTGCTTATTTGTTCCTCCGTTTTCCTTTCCACTGCCTATTGCTGATCCTGGCAGCAACAATAAGTACACTGCAGGGTGGCATCTTTTAATATATTTTTAAAAAGCCACAGTATGCTAGTATTTGGCAGGAACCATAAGATTTAGATGTATGATTATGATATTTGAAGCTGAACTGGACTAAGGATGTGTCCCATTCTCCTGCAAGACTCATGTGCATATTTTTCTGAATAAAAACCAGAAGCAAGAGGCATAATGGACCCAGTGGACCCAGTTTGTCTCTTTTCACATAAATTTTATGGGAAATCATCCAAGTGGAGCAGGGAGGCTGCAAATAGGACAGTGAAGTTGAGGGAATTACCATGTGTGTATATGCGTGTGTATGATGTGTGTGAAGAGTGAGAGAGAGACAGCAAGTGTGTGTGCATGTGTTTCACATGTTTTTGTTTGTTGGTTTTTTTACAGGTGACAGCTGATTTTGATCAGTTATCTTTCTCCCCCTGTCAAACTGAGCACCTAGCTGTGATGTCCTACACTTGCATGGTGGGGAAAACAACTTAAAAGGAAGAGTGGTGGAGGGGACTGGAAAATGAATTGGTGTAGATAAATGGGGAGTTCTTCTCTGGCCTGAACTTTCATTTCCCAGAAAAGAATGAGGATAGTTGCCTGTATTGAAAGCATAATCATGGTCAAGATCCATTAAGCTTCCTCATGGAGTATAAAGCCCAGAAAAGATGGGTCAAATGAAGTGGCTTTTGGCTGCTTTGTAGGCATGACATGCTCTGGTCTTTTGGATTGGATCAAAAAGAAGCCAGGATAATCTGGCTCCTGGCAGTGCTGGTTGGGTCCTGTGACCATGGCCCACTTTGGGAGAGGACCATGCGATCAGCACAGTCCCAACCCACTTGTGGCCAGAGCAGACTCCAGCCACTCCTTCTTGCCCATCTGCTCCAGCCCTAAGTCTCTGCCACTGTTCTTATATCACCATTAAGGTCAAAGGCTGCTCCCTCTTCCCCACTTCCCCCAGGGCATGCTACAGGACTTAGGCGAATGTGCTCACAGCTTCATTCTCTCAGCCCCTCATCATTTGGGGAGCTGCACCTAGGTATGTTCCAGTTGCCCAGAGCACCTCCATCCCTATGGCTTACTGTTCTTCTCCACATTGTACCTAGACACATCACAGTTTATACATTACCAGGTGGTTGGTGGGTATGAGTGAGGGAAACAGATTGAGGACAAAGTTGAACCTGATGTCCCTTCTGATGCTGTTATGCAAATGAGATGTTGAGCAAATAGGTACTGAATACCTATTTTTACATGCACCAGAAAGTACATATAGCATGTTCAAGAGTTATGTTAGTGTAGGTCATCAAGAGGATACTAGGCTATTTTCCTCAAAACTTGCCACTCAACATGAACTTACAAATATTGAGATTTCTATTTTCTATTTTTTGAAAAAAAAATATTTTGAAGTGACAACACTGCAAATAGGTCATCCACCAGTGGCACTAGCTGGGATTTATAGGCCCCCTGGAGCAAATGGGTCTGGAAAATTCAGAGTAGCTATCCATTATTATTATTATTTTTTGTCACTAAACACTGTTCATATTTATAGTTTTTTGTGGGTTTTTCGGGCTGTGTGGCCATGTTCTAGAAGAGTTTATTTCTGACATTTTGCCAGCATTTGTGGCTGGCACACTGTGGCTACGACTTCACATTGTTCATATTATTTGTGGGGACTTGAATGTCCATAGATATACTTCTTAATTTTCTCAGAACTTTTTCTCTCATTAGGAAATTTTAATTTGAAAATTGTGGAAGCGTCTCCCACTCGTGTATCTGGAGGAACTTTGGATCTGTTCCTGTTTAGCATCCTAGCTATTGAGATTAGGTTGTAGATGTCAGATCATTTTCTGGTGTACTGTAAAGTTAAGAAATCACCTGTCTCTCCCACTGCTGCACAAATGAAGCATTGTTGAGATTTATCTACGATATTTTTAGAGTCCTTTATTCAAGTCTTTAGTGAAGTACCCAGTGACAGCTCAGTTCAAACCATGGAGTGGTAAAAGAGTGAATGGTGGAACATAATACTAAGGAATGAGATAGAGCTGGGAGATATTTCAGCAGACCAGAGTTTTGCAAAGGATGCACTAAATTCTGACAATCTGACTAATCAATTCAAAACAGTAAAAAAAAAGTGTGCTAGAAGCTGTGGTGCCATCAAGAACTCACCTAGTTACATGACACCAACTAAGACCTTGGCTGCATACAGAGTTGTGTACAAAATGAACTATCATTCATCAGTTGGAAAGGTGGTGGAGACAAAGCCCATCAGACAAGCTGTGTGAAAGCTTGAGGATTGCTTGTGCAATTTATTACTGCCATGTAGTAGCAGTGGTTGTTGTTGTGGTTGTTTATTTATTTATTCCTCATTAGTGATTTGGTACATTTAACATATTATTGAGACCAGCATCTGGCTGCAGTGAGGCTCACTGGAAGTAATTTGGCCTCCTCCTTTGACCAAAAGTTGGCTTCAATTGTTAAATCATTTTTTGTAGGTGGATCTCCACCACCATCAGCTGATTTATCACGGTCTTTGGCTCAGGCTGTTTCTTAGTCACCAGGGTCAGAATTCCAATTTCCCCCTATTTCCGAGGCTGGATCAAACTGTGTTGTCTTCTTCCTGCCCTACCAGCTGTGGTGAGTCACTAGGCAGAGATGATTTTCCGAAATTTAGGCTGGCTGTAAAGGAGGAGTTGCTATGGGAAGAGTCACTATAAATGAGGAGGAACGAGTCAGTTTGGAGATGAGTGTGTCAGTTTAACTTTAACAGAATTCTATTAAAGGGGAAGCAGTTTAATCATGTAAGAGAAGAGGTTTAAAGGAAACAAGAAACAGTTTACTTTTAAAAGAGTTGAGTGAGGGAACTGAATAAGAAACAACTTGTCATTTGTAAAGTACTGTGATTACTGTAATTATATGATCAGTGAAACAATCTTGAAAAGATAGTACATGCTTGTAATCAAAGTTCATGTTTATCTTGTTTCCAAAAGAGTAGTGGCCTGAGAAAATTTATATCAATAACTCCACAGATAACAAAAACAAATCATATATAAGAGACACTGTGGATCCCAACCTTCATTCATTTAAAGGAAGTGTAATAAGGGTATAAAGGGGGCAAATGTCAGGACGAAGGGGGTCTTCAGATGTTTATGAGGTGAAAAGACAGCCTGGAAGCATTGACAGGAAGACTGCCTTGGTCACGCCAACCCTTTTCAACCCTTTTCCTTCTTTTATTTATCCAGTCCTTCTGCCTTTGTTTCTGCTTTCTATAATCCACATGGTTAATTGCTCTCTTTCAAAGGGTATTTTTCCAGGCTGCTTTAAGCATGCTGTTGTGAGCCATTTATTAAAGAAACCATCCCTGGATCCTTCAATTTGTTTATTATCCTGTTTCTCTTTAACATTTTGGAGAGAGCATTCCTTTCTGAAATGATGCATTATTTGATCACACACAGTTTTCTTTTTGATCCACGTCAATCAAGATTTTGGACAAGTCATTCCACAGAAATGGCTCTGACTCATATAGAAAACGATATATTAGAGGCAAATGCTTAGCATTAAACATTGGTGCCAAGCCTCTCTGAGAGCCTTTGTGGCTGAAGAGCAGGATATAAATACTCCAAATAAATAAATAAATCCTATTGGATCTCTCTTTAGCCCTTGACACTCTAGATTATCAGATCTTACTACTGCAGTTGGTATAATTGGGAATAATAGGAAATGCTTTATCCTGGTTTAAATATTTTTTGTTGGATCATTCCTCCACTTTTTCAACAATTTCCCCCATACCTGTATGGGTGACTCAAGGATCAGCATTGGGTTATCTTTTCTTGTTATATACGCTTTCTCTTGAATTTCTTATTTCAGAGGCGAGTTTCCAATATCATATCTATGCAGCAATTGCTGAGGATTTTTGTTTTTAGTATATTTGCATATTAACATTTTATTAGCATTTTATAGTGTTATGTTATGTTGTTTTGTTTTTTGATTATATATGTCTGAGGTTCCACCCCTTGGTGAAAAGGGAATCATAAATAAACATTATTATAAACATGCAGTGTTGTTTGCTCAAAACTTTTTTTTGCAATTTGTTTACAAAAAAGTCCCACAATATATATATATATATATATAGCAGTTGACTTTTTTTGGTAGGATGTCAAGACATCCTTCTCATCAAGGATGAGAAAAACTGAGATCGTCTTTATATCCCTAATAGTGAGATAAGTTTCCATTTGTCTGCTGAGTACACTATGTTTGCTTGATATTTATTTACTTTCGTTGAAGTTGGTTTGTATTAGAAGAGACTTTCTAAAGGTCAATTGGTCTATTGCAAACAGAAGTACCTCACTTAAGCACTAATGTGTTTGTTGGAGGAAGTAGTTAGGCACAAGCATGGACATAAGCTAAAACACTTTGCTTTAAATATAACCTGAAGTGGACAAAATATTGCTTATAACCTTGAAGAAGGTTGCATTGTGCAGCTTTTTGAAATGTTTGGACTTGTGAGATAAGAAAAGGGGGCAATGTTTTTCAGAAATAGTATGTGTCAAGAAAACTATTCAGTCTTGAGGGCATGCTGTTGTATATATTTCTATGGAAACAAAAAGCCTTTAGTATATTTTATGTTTTTACTTACTTTTATGTTGATAGGTCTAAGTCCATAAAAATCAATATTGTTGTTTGAAACACTCTGATTTATTTATTTATTTTGGTTTTAACCTGCCTTGTTCAAGGCAGGAATATAGACTGGCACCCAAGTTATGATCTCATAACTTTGGAGATACACATTTATGGTAATTAATGAATGAGAACGACCCCAAAGACCTTAAGTCAGGCATTACTCTTACTCTTAAACCCTAAGCAAAGGGTTTCTGAGGCACTGCTTATCAAGGCAATGTGAAATGAGGACTACAGTGCTTTCCCATTCATGGGCACACTGAGACAAGCAACTGGGGCAGGACCCCAAGTGGTCTCTCCATTTGCTTGTTTCAACGTTCCCCACAAAAGGGAGAGCTTTGCAGTCCTAATTTCCCAGCACCCCAATGTTCTTGATTCCTTGGAATCCCAGTTCTTGGGTTACTTGCTTGGTTTAAGAAGTAGGTGGGGATGGGAATTGCAGTAGCAGAAGTAGCTATAATGATCAAGCCCTATCATCATAGCTGTGTCTGAGGGTGTCTGAGGGTGTTGGTCTTTTTTTAAAAAACAACAACAACAACACACTTCTATTGTGGGATTTGCAGGATTTGTTAACATACAGCAGTCACTTCCATTAATAGATGCTAATCAATCTCAATGTAGAATGAATTATAGATAACATTAATAAAAACAATATAGATATCAATAATAAAAACAGTCATGGATATGATAATACAAGAAAAGGTAAGATATGGTAGAGGGTTGTTGTTAAACATATTTCAAGGATTCAGAGATTCTGAGAAGAGTACATAATCCCAATTCTACAAGTGATGGACTAGAAGTTTCAAGAGCTCTATGTTGTTATTAATGCATTGTATGAGGGGATACCAACATTCCTCAAATGTGTTTGTTTGTTTGCTTGCTTGTTTGTAGGTCCTCAGTAGGTGACATTTTATCTGATAGTTTCTGCATTAACCATTCCATATATACTCGATTATAAATTGACTTCATGTATAAATTGAGGGCAGGTTTTGGGGCCAAAATTATGGATTTTGATATGACACGTGGATAAGTTGAGGGTAAAACTTAGGGGTATGTAACAAACAATCTAAAGGATGAAGCAAAGGAAAACAATGCCAAAGAGCTTCCAAAATTCCAGCAGGCATAGCTGTTTGTGCTCACATTAAAGACTGGATGGATGAGACAATAGAGCAAGGTCAGTTTTCCAGAACAGATTATGCTCTTGCTGGTTCCTTTTTTCATAAGCGTTAAAGTACACTACTTACATTGACCTGTGGATAACTTGATCTAGGTTTTGGGGTCAATTTTTTGACTAAAATTTCTTGACTTTTACATGAGTATATACAGTACTTTCCATACTTGACTAGTTAAAGTTTTTTTAAAAAAATGTAAAACTAACATTGTATTACTAATTCATTTATTTCTGAATACAAACAGCATTAACAACTCAAAGTCTCTGGAGATTATCGCGTGGGTTTTTAATCTGACTGCACCCTAATGGGGTGCAGGTGGGAGGCAAGATACAGGGAGGAATTATCACATGTAATTTACCATTGATTTTGCTGGCCAAGTGCAGCCAGGCTGCAGCCTGGGTCTCAGGATCACTCAGCAAGCCGTTTTTCAAAGCCGGGTGCTTTCCGACTTTGAAAAGCAGCTTGTGAGTCATCCTGGGACCCAGGATGCACTCAGCTGGCAGAACTGGTAGTGAATTATGGTGCAATAATTGCTGCCTGTATCCCATTCCCACCTGCACCCAGTTAGGGTGCTGTTAGTTTAAAAGCCTGTGTGATAATCTCCCCTATTTAATGAAGACTGTTGCAAATTATCCTGTATTTGTAAAATTAGCCACAACTGTGTTCTGTTAAAATCAATGAAACTGAAGTCTTGGCAAACACAGTCATTTTAATGCTCATTATCTGCCGGTGTGGTTTAGTATGCCAGACTAGCATCTACTCATCTGGATGGGCCTAGTTACACCCAAAGGATGTTTTCTAGGTACAAGGCTAGTGCTGTTTGTGTGCTCACTAGGAAAACATCCTAAGAAAGGGAGGGAAAGAGGCAATATTAGATCTGCTGGCTCCGAGGCCTTTTCAGTTTCCTAAGAAGCCTCAGGATCAGGCCCCTCTATTATTCCATATTGGAGATGGTTCTGTTAATACCCCTCTTTGTTGCTCAGTAGGGTTTTAAAAGATCCCCTGGGTGTGTGAAAAAAATTGCATTTGCCCACTCTCACCTTGTTCATCATGAATTTATTACAGTGGACCCATTGTATCAGTTCACTAGCTATCCACAGATTCAAGCATCCACTGATCACTCAGTTCCATTATGCAAGTTACCACACATTGACCATAATGGGGCTTGAAGTTTCACATTTTTTTCTCATACAAGAGATCACTCCAGAACTGAATCCCTGCAGATGGGAAAAGTGTGCAATATTAGATAGATAGATAGATAGATAGATAGATAGATAGATAGATAGATAGATAGATAGATAGATAGATAGATAGATAGATAGATAGATAGATATCTGCCTTTCTCCTGATATAGGGACTCAAGGTGGCTTGCAACAAATAAAAAAGTAGAAAAATAATGTTTAAAACAATTAAATGGTTTATAACATTAAAACCTTAAACATTTACAATATTAAAATGCATTAAATGATATGAGTTTGCAAATAGCAAACAATTCATTGCTTCACTCATGCCATCACCTGCCTTTTCATTCCATCCCTTGGCTCTCAGACTGATTTTTAACCAGTGGTTTTTTGATAAAATTCAAAATAAAGAATGAAATAGATCCAAGTTCAAGTCTAAAGCCCAAAATAGATGGACAGGAAAGAGCAGCTTTCAGCCACTTTGGGGGTGGGGTGTGCTGATGATGCACACACACTCAGAGCAGCTGGAAGTTGCATGGAGAGAACACCCAGCCAGGAAAAGCCAGCCCAAGAAGGAGCAGGGAAAGTCCACTCTTTGCAGGCATCCTGTTTTGGACCATGGTGGTCGCTCAGATCAGTTGCCACGGTCCCGCACCAATTGGAGGGCAACTAGGGCTGGAGCGGCCTCAGCCTGCTCCAAGCTGCCAGTCTGCATGACCCCTAAGTTAAGCCCCATCTAACCTATTTTTTTTCTCTTTTTTTAATATGTAAAATAAAGTATGAATGAGATTCAGGTTCCAGACTAAGTTAAATTACAACTAACTTGTAGACTTGGTTTTGTCTTCCAAAATGCAAATAAGGAATGAGCTGGATCCAACCCAATATTACTGCCACAATTTATTTCCAAATGTAATGTTATTTACTTAATTTTTTTTACTAACAAATAATTCTGGTATAAGAAAATAAGAATCAAGGAAGGAAGATGAGTAGACAAAAACAAAGGGATGGGCAGTTGAGAGAAAAAGGAAAGAGCATGTGAGGAGAAACCCTACAATTTTCACAAAAGCATTCTGCAGACTGTGTCCAGATCAAAATTTCAGACATACCTTATTATCTGAATACAACTTATTGCTAAATATTTCAGTTCTTTGATATGTGTAAGTATCTAGACAGTTTGCGATTTCAGTTTCAACAAGAGACCTTTTTTTAATTCAGATGTATTCTTGTATACATTTTAAGTGCTATGTTTTGAGCACATCCTATTTAGTGATTTTTGTAGTAAATTTTAAATTTTGGCATGTAATCAAGTGTAAATAAATTTCAAGAGTCCATGTGTAATTGCCACTTAATTGGTCCATTTTGAGTCCCATTTAGGGAGAAAAGATGGGATATAAATAAAACATGCAAACTTTTTGGGTGCTACTGGGAAATCTGAAGTGACAGTGAAAAAAATGTCTTATTCTCTTTCATGTTCAGTGTGGTTTGATCTGTGCTCGGTTATGGTTTCATTATGTGGTGAGTTACACACTGCATTTTGAGCTATGTCATTTTGTACTATTGAGACATTTCAGGACTCTAGCCTGTTGCATATATCTCAACATTTTGCCTGTGGCACCCATTTTAGGACCAGGTACCACTGATGTACAGTCATGAAAGCTGTAGCATAGTTAGTGTTGCCAGAGGGAAAATTGGAATTTGCTCCTATGCTTTAATGCTTGTGTAAAAGGGGGAATTTCAGCAGGTGTTGCTTGTCATGAACACACAACCATTAAAGGTACAGGAGCCCCCTCCAGTTTTCACTCTAGCAGTGCTAAATGTAATGTATGGTATAATTATTTTCAGTAGTGCACTCATGGGTTTATGGAAAGGGTGGAGCAGGAAGACAAAAGAACAGAGATACTTGGAAACCATGAAAGCAATAATGGATCTTAAAGAATTACAAAAATCAAAATGGTTTGTATATTTGAGAAAGTTTAAGGCAAAACAAGAGTCATCTACCTTCACATTCAGTATTGTACAATTAAAATAATGATTGAAGTATGATTAGAGCCATTAGCAAGAAACACTTTCCCTTGGTATTCAGAAGATAAATCTATTAAGGAAAAGATAAACTGTAAATATTCAGGGTATTGGGGATTATTCGTACTTTCAATGCATTAGTAACTTCAATTTTTGAGTCTGATCTTACTATTATACTATTATATTAACTCTATATTAACTCTTGATTTAGCAATATTCAATGTCATCTAACTATAACTTTACTTAATTCATTGTTCTTTAAAAATCAGTGAAGTTCTTTGATGTACGGTAGGTCAGAGATTTGAGTTTAGAATATTAAAATATTTTGGCTCCTTATAGTTTTACATCTTTGGAATTTAGCAGACAAATCCTAAAATAAATATTGGCAAAGCAGCATGTTAAAAGCCATCTCTTACTGCTAACCTGACTCTCTGGATGAAGAATAAGCTTCAGTAAATGGAAAACAATGGTTTATGGGCTTTTGCCAGGAAAAGTAGTGAGGAAGCAAAAATAGATCCTTCTCCCCCACCATTACCTGAAGGTTTATGCTGAGACAAGAAATACTGAATATTCTGAGGGCCACAGCTGCACTTTGTCTGCTGTATTAACCAGTAATAGTGAAACAAGGTAGCAGAAACAGCTATTTGATCTCAGAGATACAGAAAGTTACTTATATTTTTTTTAGCCTGAATAGCCATGTTTACTCTTGTGGTGTATGTTCAACATCTACAATTTATAGATAGCAAAGTTTGTAAATGAATGTGTTTGACTGAATCATAAAGGTGTTAAGAAACTGGTGATGATGTCACACATTTATTTGTTATTGTCTCCCACATTTTTGTAACTACTAATATTTCTGCTAACAGTTTACTAACATGATCATATTCTCAAGTTTACACTTACTCCCTTCCTGAAAAATATTAAGATGTATTCTACAACTTCAAAATCACTAATATTTATAAGCCCACAGCTACCTGTTTCAATTTTACCTTTTTAACAAAGTACTGATAAGTACAAAAAGGTAATCTTGAATATTTGCAAGCCAAATGCTCTTCACGCTGAGCATTTGACAGATATGTCAAGAATGATGTGGTATTCACCTGTGTCCCTTTAAAATGCTGCAGAGATGCTATGAGTGGAATGAAACTCAGTGAGAGGAGAAAGGAGAGACCCCAGTTGTTGTTTTTAAAATAAATTTTTATTTCTATTTTTTTTTAAAAAAAGTGTGTGTGTGTATGTGTGTCTTTAATTTTTTTAAAATGTTATTCTTTTAAATTTTTCTTTAAAAACATCACATTTTACCAAATTTTCATGTTAATCACATTAAATGATGTATATGTAAATATATTTAGACTGTGCATATGCTATTGTAATTTAAAGTTATAATTGTAATTTTGTTTATGTCATAACTATTACCATTACATTTAGTGATATATAGGAATTATGATTTATAAGTAACATAAGTACAAAAAACTTTATTAAGATCCCATTCATACTAGGAAATAACCTGGTGTGGAAACTGGGTTATTTCCATATATTTGCCACAATGGAATCTCTTTGTGGCATTTTGTCCCTATTCCCATTCACACTTGGGGAGAAAAGGGGGGAGGACAAGGAGGATGCTGGCAGGTGTAAGGGGTAGGAAGAGGAGGGGGGACAAGGAGGACACTGGCAGGAGTGGAGAGAGGAAGAAGAAGTACCAGATCTGGTTCATTGCAGCACTGCAAAAATGATGCAGTACGTGACCAGATGCAAAATGCGTTGGGTCAGGTGGGTTCAGCTGGGACCGCCATCTCCTTTTTCTGACAGATGGGCACAGATACAGTGAGAATCTTTTATTCTGAGAACAACTGAGCCTACTGAGTTTAATAAGTGAAGATGGGTGGTCTGGGGGTGGGGGGGAGAGAGCTAGAAATCCTGCATTGAGAGACATATCTCTGGCACATAATTTTGATACATCTCCCAATGCAAAACTTTCAAGCACTTTTCTTTTCCTTTGTTTCCACACTCAAAATGGAAATGATCATGTGGTGGAGGGGGCTGTAGCACAGCAAAGAAAATATGAGTTGGGAGGAGTTTGGTCACTATGCAGTTGAAACAGAATTCTGACCTCTGCAGCAAATGTGGATTGGATTTATGCTGCTATAACTCACTAACAGGATGCCAGCCAAAAATCATGTGAGAAAAACAAAAATGGTCAGGTTTGTCTATTCCAACTTCAACTTTTGGTTGTTTTCTATGAGCAGCTCTCAATTATGGCCCTATATGCATCAAAAGCGGTTTCTGAGTGTGAATCAGGAAATTACCAGTGCAGACACTGAGAGTGTTCTCCTGAGCCTTGTTATGTGAGTGCTCCCTCAACCCCCTTGCTGCCTTTTCCAACCACTTCATTTCATTGCCTCCTTTGGGCGCATTTGCATGCTTTTCTTCCTATTAGTCTTCTGTGATCATTGGACTATTGAGGGCCCTCATAAGCATAAGCACTAAATTAGAAATAGAAGGTGTATGGGGTCTTTAAATCAAAAGTCCCTATGATGGGGCTGTTAGATAGGGACATTTTGGAAAGGTCTGTGACAGCCAGTAAGCAAGAAGGACTCCAAAAAACCTGACTTACCCTTCTCCAAATCTGGCCAAGATAGTTCTTTCATTATGCTCATAGATTGAAACTATAGTTAGGATTTTAAAGTTCAGAAAGAAGGGAAGGGTGGTCCATGTATGAGTAAATAGTTCAGCAAGGCTTGTTCCCAGGTAACTGTGAATATTATTTCATCCTTAATGGTAAATCCTGAAAATTTCTAGTCCTCTTTGCAAAGGTATATGTTGGTGATGGGGGAGGGGAGAAACTAAGAAAACAAGTACCCATTTTGATTATATTTTTATTATCATAATGATAAATGTACTGCCCTAGCTTTTGAAACCCACTGGCTTTTTTGTGAGGCAAAGATGGTTAAGGAAAAACATGCAAAGGAGCACAAGTAGGTCTACATCTTTTTTGCCATGTTACAGAGAGAGGACTTGCACAGAAAGAAAGGCCTCAGCCCCCCCCCCCCCCCCCCCCCCCCCCCCATGGTCACAAGGTGGCTTGAGAGCAAAACTGGTAAGTGAAAAGCAATTGCATTTTCCTTCTCCATTTGCAGCCAAAAAGGTTCCTTTAAGGATCTGGGTCTCCAGACCATAGGTTTGTGTAAGCAAAATTTGTGAGAAATGTAGGCATTGCAACAGGGAAAGCATGCCTGTTTTACTTCTGCACAACAAGGAATACAATCCTGTGTACACACTCCAGTAGCTCCCACTGAACCCTGGGGAAGGGGGTACATTACCATTTAAAGAGGAAGTCCCATAAAACCTTTAGGGCCAGGGACTAACATTACTTAGCTGTGCCAATGTAGCCATAGAGAGAAGTAAGCAAAATGCTTAAATCATGAGCAAATGGGTTTACAAGAGCAGCAGACTTTCTGAATTCCTTTCTGTTGATGATGCTGATACCAGCAATGGGGGCATTAAGAAAGATTTAAAAACTTGCTGTAATAATTTATAGGTGCTGGGTATCTGTCTCAGCACTTACATTCCTGCTCATCCAAATTAAACCCAGAATATTTCTCTGTATTTTTTCCACCTTTCTAGCTGTATTATATGAAACACAGTCATTCACTCATTTTCCCTTTAATTCCACTCAGATCTATTAATTTGTTGGAGTGTAAACTACCTTGACCACAGTCTATTTGGCAGGTATCCAGGGAAATATATGCTTGCAGTTCTATTTATAAAGGCCCATCAGGTTTATTTTCTTTTTTTTCAAAGAGCTTTCTCTGCTTGAATGTGAATTATTTCTTTAGTTCTTTACATTAAGCAACCCAGGGTTTGGAAGTTCTCATTTTCTACTTCCTCCAAATCCCTAGATCTTGTTTTGCTGTCCTTTGTATGGCATGAAAGATTATGTGCAATTCTCAGTATGTGGTGAGATTTGTATGAATAGCCCCAGAGCAAATGGAGAAGAAAGAATCTGATACCTTGCCAAGATCAACATGGGAAAGGGTGAACAAAATCACTTGAATACCCCAGTGTTTACAAGAGAGCAGTTCCAGGTAATCACCAATCAACTCAACAATGCAATTAGTTTTGATTTTGGAGTAAATTCTAGCTCGACATAAAACATGTTAAAAATATATTGGTTTGCAGGCCTTGTGTAGGCTGAAAAGCTGCTGCAACCTGTGCAAAATTCACCTTTAGGGCCTTTTCAGACTGCCAGAAATAGTGCAAATTGAGGCCATTGTAACTGCCCTGACTCACCCCCTAAGCAAACGGCGCAAAGGGCTGTTTTGGGGGCAAAGACGGGGAGGGGCAGCCGCACGGTGGGCTCCCCAACCCCTTCCCAAAGGCATTGTCAGAGCGCCAGCCCCTCCACACGGCTGGGGCTACGAAGATGCCTTCCCGCTGCAGCGTCCACACACGCTGCGGTGAAAGAGTTGCTGAAGGTGTGTCGCCAGCCTTTTGCAGCGCATCTTTGGCAGCTTGTGGAAGGAGTGCTACTTTAGCGCTCCTTCCAGGGGCAGCGAAGCTGCACTGCGGGGCTGAGGTGTGGGGATACCTCGGCCCCATGGCGCAGCTTCCTGGGGTGGCCCAGGGCTGCCCGTCTGCTTCCCCCCTCTGTGCTAGGGAATCATGGGAACTGTAGTTTATTGTGGCACCAGAGTTCTCTGACAGAGAAGGCTCAATGTCCCAGAAAAAAAAAATACAATTCCCATGATTCCCTAGCACTGAGCCAGGGAGTTAAAGTGGACTCAATTTGCACTATTTCTAGCAATCTGCAAAGGCCCTTAGTTGAATGTTGCAGTTGTGTAGAAGGATACTTAACTCTTACTAGCATAAACACATGTTAAACGGTGTGGATATATATTTTAAGCAGACTGCAGATTGATATTGAACTGAAATATAGTTGCAAATTGATATTGAACAGAAAAAATAAATTAAGCTGAACTTTACAGATAAAAGATTCTTGCTTCCTCTCCTGGTGTTTTCACTGTTATGTGCCATCAAACACTTTCAACTTATGGCAACCCTGTGAACGAGAGTACTCCATAATACTCTGTTATTGATAGCCTTACTCAGGTCTTGCAAATGTGTGTTGTGGCTTCCTTGACTGAATGCCCTAGTAACTGACAAGACAAAATAGTTTCAGGCACTAATTTTTAATACAGAATTTATGTCTTCATTTAGTTAGCTTTAATGTATATCTCATATTGAACATCATTATAGTCTCTTACTATGAAGTAGCAATTTATATATTTAACAAATAAATACTTGTAACTCAACATTGAATATCTGGTACTAATAATATCAAAAAGAATATTAATAATAGGGAAATTATTTAGCATGTGAGGTAAATAATTTACCACATCCTTTTTGCAGTTTTCTTTGACAGTGATGCCTATTATACTATTGCCTTCTAAATTCCTGAACACTTATGAGTAGGAACTAAAGTTCTCTTAGATTTAATGTCCCCAGTTGTTTTCTGTAATTTTTTTCAAACAGCAGCAGTAGCAAACCTAACATTTTGAGACTAATTCAGATCTGAAGAGGCA
Source organism: Phrynosoma platyrhinos (assembly GCA_020142125.1). Classification (NCBI taxonomy): domain Eukaryota; kingdom Metazoa; phylum Chordata; class Lepidosauria; order Squamata; family Phrynosomatidae; genus Phrynosoma; species Phrynosoma platyrhinos. The sequence goes on from CM034703.1 coordinate 219,289,405, forward strand.
GTGGAGTAGCAATAGTATTAACTGTATTCAAGATTTCATTGGAATATAATGTCAGATTGCAATAGGCATATTTTAAAACAGTGGTTTTTTTAAAAAAAATAATAATAGATAAGTGACAAGTAAAGGTTCACTTAACCATCCATGAGTGCCTCCACTGTGTATATCAGATGTTTATCAGATCTCTTTCCATTTTTGGTTTTCCTGTCATTAAACTTGAGTTGCCTTGATCAATCCTTATTTGCAGACTTCCAGCTAGAGCATACTGAGAAATTACAGTTTATGTTGTCACTTTATACAGGAAAATGTCATTTCATAGGGCAATCCTTCTATTTCTTTTCAAGTTAGTTCTTATTAATGGCTCCCTATGTCGTTAAATTAAGATATCACCAGAGAAATGGCACTGTTCATTTCCAGTTGAAGTATTTCATGTGGCTGTATATATTACACAACACCAGCTGTGCAATTATAAAAATAAATAACCATGGAAATATGTTTACCTACTTTTCATGTTCTTGAATATTTTTTCTTTACAAATTGATTGTGTATATTGGCTCAACAGGCTTGGATTGGTAATAGTTCAGGTATGGATCCTACAAAACTTGTATTGCAACTTCTTTCATGCATTTTCTCTCAAAGGTGCTGCAAGACTTTATGCCTACTAGTAGTATATAATAAGAAATCCTCTCTCTCTCTCGCTCTCTCTCTCTTCCTCCCCCCGCCCCCATTCTATGCCATATAATCTCTTTATATCTTATTCTATGGCATATGATCTCAGTATGGTACACAGTAGAATAAATGTAAACAATTTAAACAATATTAAAACAGAAAAAAATTAAACAGACTAAAAGCATGTTAAGCACTTTTACAGGTTTAAACAAGACAGTTAAAATAGTTTAAAACTATTTAAACCAAAGAGTTTGATGACATGCCCAAGTATAACCTGCAATGCTCTTGAAATTTCTCAGTATGCTCTAGCTGGAAGTGATATATATTAAAGCCAACTGAAATGGTACTGTGTGTGGTGTGTCATTTTTTAGCTCAGCACTGCAGAGCTTTCTTGAAATCGTGCCAGATGTTTCCCACCCATAAGTGTGGTTGTATTTGACCTCTAAAGAAAAACCCACCAGGTTCTGTAGTGGTTCCATTCTTGCACCAACACATTCTACCCTAGCAGGATGCTACATTTCATCCTAAATTTGTCCTCACAAGGACTGATCCACCATAATTCTCCAAGATAAGTCTCTTAACCCATTAGGTTCTTCCCAGGCTTTCCCTCCACTCCTATTCAATGTTGCTGTTTAAATCAAAAATTGCAACTCTGTTTTGCAATCAAAAGTTACAAGGATAAAGAAAAATGCTTCCTTTGACATCACAGTATGAAAAGGGGCTAATACTTTATTCCCTGATATTTCCCATTAAAGACAGCACAAAGAGCCTTTCTTAGGCAGATTTTTGTACCACATTTTTGTTTTATTTTATTTACTTCCTTTGATTTATTAAACTTGTAAAGCACATGAGTCTCCAGGCATTGCTATATTAATTAAAAATAACATGATAAATTCACAAGTGATGTGTTGTAAATTTTTTAGTATAATGTCTTTCCTCTTTTAAAACCTATCTAGCTTATTAGGAGTAATACAGACTACCTAGGTTAAATGTTTTAATAAGAACTTATTTTTTTTCTGAGAGAAATAGATGCTGTGATTGAAATTAAACGTGGAGCCATGCTGTTTGTGATTAATGCTAGCAAATAGGAGTCAAAAGGAAACCATGATTTTAATAATAGCAGTAGTTACTCTAAATAGTGTTCCTGCAATCAAAAGGATACATTAATGGATAAATTGTTTGCCACTGAAATGGTAGACTCCCATTTACTGCAGGCAGGTAGGTAGGTGCAGGGTTAATGGTGCTCTGACATCCAAAGCCACATTGCATTAAACCCATTTGCAATCTTATCTAATGTAATTCTGTGCATTCATTTTGTCCAGTACATAAATTGTTTTAATACTGTATAAAGAGCAGCAGAAAGGTTGTCTAAATTAAGTATTGAAGCTGCAGACAAAAATATCCAAGAATGACAGATTCCATGATAATTGTGTTGTGGATTCAGAATGCACACAATGTAATTGACAATTGCTTTCCGGATATCACCACTCTCAGCCTAATATTTGATAAGTTTTTGTATTAGGATTTTGTAGATTTTTCGGAGTGTGAGACCATGTTCTAGAAGAATTTATTCTTGATGTTTCACCTGCATCTGTGGCTGGCATCTTCAGAGAATGCATTAGGGTCCGCATGCTATTATCATGCTAGCTTTTCTAGTGCAGGCAGGTGTAATGCTATTGTTACATTTTAATGGTGGGAGTGTGTTAACTTGCAGAAGTATTTGGGCAATTTTTCTAATATACCACCACCTCTGGTGTTGATTTCTTTTCTTCTTTTCAAAACCTCAGCAACTTTGACAAACTTTTTGCTATGTTTTTACCTGTCATTTTACTTTGAACTTCAAATTTTCAGGGTAAAGTATTATTTTGAGCTTTTCTTTTAGGGGATATTTTTAGTGGGCTTCTACACAGCTGTGTAAATGACTGAACACTTTTCTAAGTTGCTTGTTGTCCAGCTATGTATCTGCAGCAATGTGTAGTTGGCTACAACTGTACAGAGTTTTTCACTGTTTATTTGTTGTTGTTCTTGCCATGTGCCTTCGAGTCCAATCTATGATGACCATAAGACAAACTAACTAGAGATTTTCTTGGCAAACCTTGCTTCAGAGGAGGTTTGCCATTGTCTTCCTGTTAGACTGAGACAGTGTGACTTACCCAAGATCACCCAGTGTTTTCCATGGCTGAACAAGGATTTGAACCCTGACCTACTGTAGTTCTGGTCCAACACTCAAACCACTACAACAAACATATAAAAACTTCAAAATCACACAAGAATCACTGGACTGCCTTACCCCCAAAGCACTTTGTATATACACAGCTACTGTCCACCATATATATATGTGTGTGTGTGTGCGTGCGCGCGCACGCGCGCATGCTCACAGACACACACAGAGAGAGATCCCCTTTTGTGCAAGTATTTTACCAGGGAGATATGCATTAGGAGGGAGGGAAATGAACAGAGGTTTGTTTGAGAATAGTCTGAAACATAGTATTGCTGTTACTGCCTGTGATGTTCCAGCAACTTCAGTATTCCTATGCAGATATTTTCAGTATTCATAGAAATATGGTCTTCCTTTGGTACATGACTGCAAAGAGAACTAATGTTTTAAGAAATGTTTAAGAAAGATGGATTTTTATAACAGCATTTCAGGATATGTAATATGCTTTGGGACTGAAGCAGCATTGGCTGCCTTGGTTGATGATCTAAGAAGTTGTAGAAAGGGAGTCTTGGAGATATCTCATCCACAGGGTCCTCATAATTTGCGGTCAACACAAACCTAGCTAACAACAACTGTTGGGGACTAGACAAAGAGCTATATCTGTAGTACTAGATATCTGAGTAGCTCTTGATATAATCAACCATGAATCCCTTATGAAACACCTGGTGAAGATGGGTTTAGAGAGAATCATTTTACCACAACTTCAGTCTTCTATGGGGAACCGAAGATGTCACTGGGGGAATCATGCTCAATGACTTGGCTGTTGGTTCTTAGCTTTCCAGAGGGATTGGTTTTGTCCCCTGTGGAATTAAAAAAAAAATCAGTTTAAAGAGTTTGGGTGCTTGACATATAGTTCTTTCTTAGAAGATTATCACATAATGATATAAATTGGCTTACCTGAGCTTGCTTAAAATTAAAAGCAGGTGGTATCCTGATATTATCAGATGCATTAGTCACTAAAATTGCTGCCCGGGTGCATTCTAGTTCCATTGCCGCTCAGGGGGTGCTCTGATGGCCATTTTTTTCAAGCTGGAAAACTCCTGGCTTTGAAAAGAGTCGCAAGGAGTGCCCCTTTGAGCAGCAATGGAATCGGGCTGCAGCCAGGCAGCGATTTCAGTGGCTAAATGCATCTGATATATCAAAATGCCACCTGCTTCTAATTTTAAGCCAGTTCAGATAAGCTGGTTTATATCATTATGCAATAATATACCTATTTTCTTTCCACTCTGAGGAAACTGCTGATATTCTTTCCACCCTGAGGAAGCTAGCTAGAAAAGGAGCAGGGCTGAATGGGGGCTAGTGAATTGAGACTCCTAGACATGACAGAGGGCCTTGGCAGACGACTAATAGGGTCGTCTCCGAGGCAGGGAAGAGGAGGGGCAGCCGCACGCGCGGCGTCCCTTCCTCTTCCTGAGGTCGCCCTGGAAGCTGCCGACCCTCCTCACGGCCGGCGCTTCCAGGGCAACCTCCCGCCAGAGCGACCACATGCGCTGCGGCGGAAAAGACAGCGAAAGTGTGCCCTACGCATTTAGGGCACACTTTCGCTGTCTTGAGGAAGGAGCGCTGATTTAGCACTCCTTCCAGGGATGCCGCAGGAGCGCCACGGTGCGGCTGCCATGGCCCCACGGCGCTCCGGACCAGGGCGTCCTGGACGCCCTGGTCTGCATCCCCCCCAGAGATGCTCTTGGTCAAGAGAGAGAGAGAGAACTGCTGAGTAGAAATGAATTTGCTTAGTTCAAGGCAATGCTTCTAAGAGTAATGGACCAGCTCCTGGATTCTGTTCTGACAAGATCAGCTGTAGCATTAGTTACATATTGACTGAATTACTACAGTTGCTTGAGGTTACAACTCGAGAGTCCTTCAGAAACTTACAATGAGGAAATTAGTAAATGCTTGTTTTCTTGTTTGCTTGTTGTTGTGCCTTCAAGTCATTTCTGGCAACACTAAGACAAACCTATCATGAGGTTTTCTTGGTAAGTGTTGTTAGAGGAGATTTGCCATTGCCTTCCCCTGAGGCTGAGAGCATGTGATTTGTCCAAGGTCACCCAATGGGTTTTGTGGCCAAGCTGGTAATTGAACCCTGGTCCCCAGAGTCATAGTTCAACACTCAAACCACTATGCCACATTGGTTCTAATGGCTAATATAATCTTTGCACATGACATTATATTACACAAGTATTGCCAGAGTGACACACTAATTAGAAGTATGTTTCTGGGTGTAACTGGAAGTGGTGATGTTCACCTTTAAAACCCTATATATTGAGGATTGCCTCCTTCTCTGTCAATCTGCCCATATGCAATAAACAGATAGGGAAATTCTTCTTTATGTATCAAATATGAATATTGTATGTATATGTCTATCGAGGCTCTATTGATTGGCACAAAATAAAGGATCTTTATTGTGGCTGCACCCAAACTGTGGAAGTTTTTTGGACCTGAGTCTCATTATGTTTCACAAGATAATGAAAACCTGTCTGTTGTGATAGGCTTGTTTTATTACATAGGTAGCCATCTTTCCAAGGCTCCTGCCCAAGCTGATACTGTTATATTGCATAATTATTTTTGAGCTGGGATTAATGGTTAGTTGTCCTCACTGGTACATGAATCTCAGTAGAACAAGGCATAAACCCATGTATAAATAAATAAATAAATAAATAAATAAAGTTTAGATGTTAAGATGTGCAATTTTAACCTGGAAGGCTTCCTAGATTTTGGTATAAAAACAATTTCCTCAATTAATTTGCAAAGCTGCTCCATTCTACCCTTCTAGGTCATGAATTTCTACACTGACTTTCTGTTTTGGAGAAACTGACTATCATTGTCTCTGCTTATGGCAAAGTATGATTTGGTCAAAGCCCAGTTTGCTCATAAACAATGAACCAAAATTAAAATGAAACTATATTGGGATCCTGGTTACAAAATATGAATTCAGCAAACCATAACTGCCATGTTAAAACTAAATGATTTGATGACAATATGGTTAAGTGTACAAGAGGAGATGGGAGGGAGGAGCCTGAGGCTTTGTTCTCCTTTACTCTGTTCACACATATAGAACAAAACTATGGTTTGACATTGGATGTGGACATGACACACAAAACATGCAAACACATTCCAAAATTCCACTTCTTACCTCTCAGTAAAAACAACAAAGCTGGAGCGATTGATATATCGCAGAGAAGTGGCAGAGACAGAAAGATCCCCCATTCCCACCCACTACTAATTGATTCTCTCCAAGTCTCTTCCTAACCAATTACCATTCCCAGGTTGCCATCTCTTAAATCTCCCCTTCCCCAGAAGGAAAAGCATTTTTGTCAGTTGTTGTTGTTGTTGCCTTTTAACTAAGTTCATCAAAATCTATATAGTTATGTGGTAAAAAGAAACTGTTGAAGATAAAATTGAATATGATGGAAATAATTCCTGTAATACTAACTTGCTAGTTTAAACTACTTTATTCCTCTTGTAATAGATTAAGTAAGACAACTTTGGGCATATGTTTTAGCATTTTTTACTCTCATTCTAAATGTCTTGGGGGCAGGGAGCTGCTCTCTGCAACCCGATTAAATGTATTGTTCATATTCTTTTGCCATCTGTCAGAAAACTCAAGGGAAACCAACCGGTTCATTTCTTATAAATCACAAATGTTGATTTGCTTCCTTGCTCTTTTAGGAACAGAATGCAATCAAACCTGTTGCATTACCTCTTTCTGTGCTTGGCAGCAAGACCACTGAGATACTAAACCAAATCTGATACAGCCAGTGTTGTATTTTCTCTATATAAGTACCGTTGTAGAAGGACAAGACAATAGAAGGAGGGTCATGCATATGAGGCTGTTTTGCACTTACTGTAGAGAAATCTTCTTTGCCATGTTTCCTTGATTTCAATTAATTGTTCTCCATTTCCAACATTTCAAAAAGATAAAACAGACTGAAGAAAATACCATATTGTTATCATCACCAGCCATAGACATCCTTGTTTCAGGAATGAAAATGCATGTAAACTTTCGGGAGAGTTAGCTATGTGAAGCTTTTGAACCAAAATAAACAATCTTGTGACACCATAAAGGCTAACTGTAATGTACAGCCTGACTTCACTCAAGGAACACAAGCTTTCAGAAGACTCAGAAAAAGCTTTATTCAGTAAGGAGAGTGCAGTGGGTCCTTGTTATCCACTGGGATTTGGTTCTAGGACCTTCCATGGATAAAATCTGTGAATTCTCAAGTCCCATTAAATACAATGGCATAGCAAAATGACGTCCCTTATGTAAAATGGAAAATCAAGGTTTGCTATTTGGAATTTGTACTTTTAAAAATATATTTTCAAGCCGTAGATGCTTGAATCTGTGGATTAAAAAAATTTGTGGATAAAGAGGGCTGACTGTATATCACAGTACATAGTTGTTGTAAGGACTTGGAGGATTTTTTCCAGTTGCATAGTCCATTTAGAATCTAATGCTATTCAACATCTACATGAAACCACTGGGAGAGATCATTTGGAGGCATGGGGTGCTATCAGTATGCTGATGACACCCAAATACATTTCTCCATGCCTTCAAATATAGTCTCATCTAAAGATAGAATGCCTCCTCTGAATGAATGTCTGGAGGAGGTAATGGGCTGGAGTAAGAAAAACAAATTGAAGCTGAATCCAGATAAAACAGAGGTGTCAAAGGTTCTAATCTGGGTTTGGAGGTGTAACAATTTTCCTGAGTGGGATTACACTCCTCTTAAATACTGTGTTCATAACTTGGGGGTGCTTCTGGATCCGTTGCTCCAAATGACAGCTCAGATAGATGGGATGGCCAGGAGTGCTTACTATCAGTTTCGGCTGTTACGCCAGCTGTTCTCCTTCCTAGAGCTGGAGGACCTAAAGATGGTAGTGCACACACTAGTAACCTCAAGGCTGGATTTTTGAAATGTGCAGCACGGTAGCCAGATTGATTACTGAAAAAAGTGATCATATCATACCAATATTAAAATCACTCCACTGGCTGCCAGTTAGTTTCTGGACAAGTTACAAAGTGTTTGTTATTACCTTTAAAGCCCTACATGGTTTGGGTCCAGATTACCTACAAGATTGCCTCATCCCATCTAACCCACCACGTACATTCAATTCCTCTGGTTGACTTTTATTCCAGTCAGCCAGGACTGGTTGATGACTGTCAGCCAGAGGACATTTCTGCAGCCTTCCCTAGACTGTTGAACAACTTTCTGGATGATATTTGACAGGTATTCAACTCAAAAACAGCACTGAAGATTAACCTCTTCAGATGATTTTTAAAACTGTAAATTTTAAATGTAGGTTGTTTTAATAGATATGTGTCTTGTTTGTTCTTTTAAATTGTTGTGTTTTAAATGACACATTTATTGGTCTATTGTTGTTTCTGACCTCGATCCATGGGAGTAATAATAATAATAATAATAATAATAATAATAATACAATTCACCTGTTACAAAAGCCATCATCCCCTTTGTCAACAACTAAAAACATACTGTCTTACCAGGTCTTAGTCCTCCTCCTCCCCACAACCACCACCAAGCTACCACTTCCCACAATAATGACCTTGGTAATTTACAGCTCATACTTCCTCCCTACACATCTCTGCTCATTATCCAGGTCGTGAATGATGCACAATCTTTTATTTTTCCAACATCATCAATAGAACAACATACTGCAGCATCTTGCATTATCACACAATTAAGCATGACAGAACCATGCTCGGACCATGATCCTGACACTAACATTGCAACACTGTACACATCTCCTCAGCATTAAGTACAGTCTACATCAGTGAGACTTGGACCCTGGAAAGTCTGGATAGTATTGGCTCCTAACAGATTTATTATGGCATATGCTTTCATAGGCTAGAGGACATTTCCTCAGATGTGTGAAGTATTTTTAGTATGAGGTTTTGCCTGAGATGCACAAGCACATATATGTATAAGTAGAGAGGAATACATAAACAGTGCAGTCAGAAGAAATATTAAAACCATTTTTCTGTAATAACCTCATGACATTTTTTTAAAGAAAAATTCACACACTCATTATTGTGAAATGTTTATTTTACCCCCACACTTAATTCTACTATGTTGCTGGGTTAAAAAAATGTCCCATAATTTAGTGCTGCTAGTTTCAAAGTAAATTTTTTCCACACTATCCAAACATCCAGAACCACATCCACATGCAGAAAACAGCAGAAAAGGAAAACACTTGTGGACAGGACAAGGGCAGAGAGAGGGACTTACAGTACTTGGGCCATAGGACATTTTTCTCTCTCATTAACAAAACTTGCTCTGGTGAAATAACTGTTATTCTAAGAAAAAAATAATAGTTTTTGTCAACCTTATAGCAAAGCAAAAGCAAAGCAGCTTATTTATATACCACTTCATATCACGCTATGGGATGTCTAAGCGGTTTACAACTGTAAGCTCATTGCCCCCCAACAGTTGGGTACTCATTTTAGCGACCTCGGAAGGATGCAGGCCTGAGTCGAGCCTCAGCCCTGGCTGGTATTGAACTCGCAACCTTGTGGTCTAGAGTGAGTGGCTGCAGTACAGGCATTTAACCACTGTGCCACCAGGGCTGACAATCACAGCATTTTACTTCAATTTCTCTGCATTATTTTGAGGCCAAGAAAGGCATGAGGATGTTTTCTAACCCAGTGGCCTAAAATAAAATAAAATAAATTACTAGTATGCAGCCTGCCTAAAACCCCATATTCCATCTGTTATTGGAAGCTAAGCAGTGTCAGACCTGGTTAGTACTTGGATGTAAGACCTCCAACACATACTAGGTGCTGTGGGCTATATTTTGAGGAACGAACTTCCAAAACCACCTCTGAGGATTTCTTGCTGAAGAAAACCCCATGAAAAAGTTGAAATATTACTTGAAAGCACATTTGTTGTTATTAGCTGCCCTTGACTCAACCTCGACTCATGGTGACCCTGTAGATGTGACATCTCCAAGCCCCTGTATCCTCCAATGCTTTGTTTAGGTCTTGTAGATTCAGGCCCATGACCTCCCTGCTTCAGTAGCCATATATTGAGCAGTATTCCTCTCTTTCTACTACCCTTTATTTTTGCTAGCATTATTTTCTTTTCCAATGAGTTGTGTCTTCTCATGAGGTGGCCAATGTATGACAGCCTCAATTTAATCATCTTGGCTTCCATGGAGATTTCAAGCCTGATCTGTTCAAGGACCCAGTTGTTTGTCTTGTTGGCTGTCCATGGTATTCTCAGCACTCTTCTCTTGTACCACATCTTGAATGAGTTGATTTTATTCTTACTGTTGAATTTCTTTTTATCTGCTGTCCAGGTCTTGCATCCCTACATGGTAATGGGGAATACAATGGATTGGATGAGTCTTAGTTTAATGCTCAGTTGTATATATTTACTATTTAGGATTTTGTTTAGTTCTTTCATCATTGCCCTTCCCATTCCTAACCTTTTTCTTATTTCATGACTGCAGTCTCAATTCTGATCAATGTTTGATTCAAGGTACACAAAGAAATTGCTGGGATGGGAATTATGTAGCCTTCAAGATGTTATTGAACTCCAGATCCCAGCAGCCCTGGCCAGAATAGACAACTGTGTGGAATGCAGGAAGTGGCAGTTCAGTAACATCTGGAGGGTTGCACAGTTCCCCTGTTTGAGATATATAAATAATAAAGAAAAACATAAATGACAATTGACTGAAAGTTAGGGAATTGTTTCCTACTATGCAAGTGGTGGTGTCCTCAAAGGACTTCATCACAGGTCTGCTTCTGTGTTAATTCTGCAACAAAAACTCTGTGGAACAAAAAAATGTCCCATGGAACTAGGTACATATATGGCTGTATCACGTTGCTGTGACTCCTCCTTATGAACTGTGTCCCAAACAAATTTTAATATTGCAGTGTGTCTTCCCCCATCAATACACCTCCAGAATTTCCAATGCACTGACTATGTATAGATATAATGTTAAACCATGGTTTAATTAGAACAAATCTAGGTTTCCCCTGGAAATTCATCCCCCTCCCACCTGTGAAGAGGGAAGAGGGTGCTGCTGTTTCTATTGTATATTAAGTTCTCAGGACACTATTTAGTGATGGTTATTGTTAAAAAGTCATATCCTAGTCAATGTTTTGAAGCCTTTCTACAAAAAATGTGTTTGTATTACTCATCAGTAAAATATTACTCATGACAAAAATAAGAGAAAGACTCAAGAAGATAACAAAATCAGTGATTATACCAAAATGCAATCTGCATAATATCTCAACAGAATTTGCTGATAACATAAGAAACAGATTCACACTACTAAGCATAATAGACCGAGAAGCAGAGGAACTATAGTCTGAAGCCAGAGACATAATAAAAGAATACAGATAGACACTTTCAAGAAACAAAAAGTAAGAGAAAAAAACATGGATGTCAGAAAAAACACTACAAACAATAAAGAGAAGAAGAGGAAAAAAACAAAAGGAAGATAGGAAGGAACTAAAAATTATGAATGCAACAGTACAACGGCTTGTGTGGAAAGATAAAGAAAATTACTTCAATACCCAACGCTGAGAAATAGAACACAACGACAAAAAGGGAAGAACAAGAGATATATTTCACACGATCCAAGAAATTAAAGGAAAATTCAAACCAAGGACTGGGATGATCTATGACAATAAAAATAACATAATTCAAGACCAGGAATGAATAAAAAGACATTGGATGCAATGCACAGAAGAATTATACAAAAGAGATGACAAAATGAAGGACACATGGAATGAAGAGCCATATGAAGTTGGACCCTAAATCCTAAAAAGTGAAGTGGAAACTGCAATAAGAGAAGCAGCGGAAAACAAATCACCAGGAACAGATAATATTTCAATTGAACTGCTGCAGTCCACATTGACAGAGTCAATTCTAGTGCTAACCAACATATATCAACAGATATGGAAAACAAAATAATATCCAACAGATTGGAAGCGATCAATATACATCCCCATCCATAAAAAGGGAGACACAAGAAACCGCAGCAACTATAGGACCACAGCACTGATCTCCCACACAAGCAAAATCATGCTCAAAATTCTGCAACATAGACTCCAACCATACATAGAAAGAGAGATCCCAGAGGTCTAAGCAGGGTTCAGGAAAGGAAGAGGACCTAGGGACCACATTGCAAACATATGATGGCCAATGGAGAGCACCAGGGAATTCCAAAAGAAAATCAGCATGTGCTTTATAGACTATAGCAAAGCCTTTGACTGCATAAGGCTATGGAATGCCCTTAAAGACATGGGAGTGCCAACACATAAGAAAAGAGGCTTGGAAACAGAAGAAGGAGAAGTGAAAATAGGAGGAAGGAATATCAACATTTTAAGATATGTGGATGACACCATAATGCTAGCAGAAAACCTCACAGACCTGGAACACCTACTAAGGAAGATCAAAGAAGAAAGTGCAAAGGCACATGAAACAAAAATAATGACCACCGAGGACCTTCACAAGTTCAACCTAGAAAATGAAGAAATAGAAATAGTAAAAGAATTCCCATATCTGGGATCAAACATTGATAGAAATGGGGACTGCAGTCAGGAAATGAGAAGAAGACTATGAGGCTATACAGATGCTGCCACTGCAGATAGTGCACCCTTTCTGTCACACACCAACAAGTCTCTTTTTGTGGCTTCTTTTTGTGCTGAGGAAAGGCCAGATCAGGGCTGTGGTGTGTGGTTGCCATGGCTCTGATCTGGCAAGTAAAGGACCAGCGTCCCACCATCCCTTAGGGGCCATCTGTACAGCCTCTGAGAATGGGAAGGGTGGCTATGAAACAACTAGAAAATATTCTAAAATGCAAAGATATACAACTCAGCAGAAAACTTAGACTCATACAAGCCATTGTACCCCTATTATCATGTGAGAGCTGAACAGTTAAGAAAATGATAGGAAGAAAATCAATTCATTTGAGATGTGGTGCTGGAGAAGACTGCTGAGGATCCCATGGACAACCAAAAAGACAAACAAGTGGGTCCTAGAGCACATCAAACCAGAAATCTCCCTGGAAGCCAAGATGACCAAACTGAGGCTGTTGTACTTTGGACACATCATGAGAAGAGAGGACTCTTTGGAAGAAACAATAATGTTGGGGAAGGTGGAGGGAAGTAGGAAGAGAGGAAGGCCACATGCCAGGTAGATGGACTCTATTAAGGAGGTCATGGGTATTAAGGGGTTGCAGGAATTAAGCAGAGCAGTGGAAGACAGAGGGTCTTGGAGATGTCTTATCCATAGGGTCACCATGAGTTGAGATCAACTCGAGGGCAGTTAATAACAGCAAAACAAAAATATTTTATTGGATTTTAAAATATAATTACAAGGGGGGACATAAAAGAAGGGGGAAAAGAAGAAAAAAAGGAAGAGTAGATGCATAGAATATAGACCAGGGTTTTGCATATATGGTGGGCCCTTAAAATCTGCTGGGTTTTGGTTCCAGTGTCTCCCATGGATATCAAAATCTGTGGATTCTCAAGTCCCATTATAGTAAAATAGTGCCCCTTATGTAAAATGTCAAAAATCAAGATTTGCTTTTTGGAATATTTGGAGGCCAGGTTCAAGCTATGGATGGTTGAATCCATGTATGAAGAATCCATGATGCTGACTGTATATGTACACAAACTGACCATATTTTCAAAAATAGATTTTCTTGAAACCAGTGCTTATAAAATATACATTAATGCATAAACAAGCCAGATTTTTTAAAACTATTGCACAATAGATGATAAATGTTTGTCTTTCCAACCTTGGAGTATAAATCTTCTTTTCAACAACAAAAACATACAGATTGTTGTAAGTTACTGAAAAGTTTATGGCTTTTAAGTAGCTACATTAAATAACTATAACCTGAGAAGTGTCTCTGTGTTGGTTCAGTTTAGATGCTCTTGGCATTTCAAATTTTCTATTTTAGATTAACCTCAGTTCAGAGTGTTATCTGAAACCTATGCTGTGGCTAACTGTAAATGATGGAAGTTGGTTTATTTCCATTCACCATAGTTAAGAATAACCACATTTTGCTTGGTTTGCATGACCTGTTTGCTTGGTTTGCTCTACTGTTAAACTGCTGTTAAACTAAAATAGAAGAAAAGATTCTGAACTCTTTCACATAGCCATGCTAGAATAGGAGCAGCGATTTCAGCCTCCGATCCAGGAGGAATCACAAAAGTTCCTCCATTTGGAGCAGAACTAGAAGCATGGCATTTACATTTCTATATGAGTGTGTTTAGTTCTTATATGGTCATGTCATCCCACATGTTTTCTTGAATGTGTTGCCAGTGTGGTTGCATCATTGATGATGTGTAGATGATTGACATGCATTTTGAAGCGGCCCAAATTTAGTGGGAACAACAATCAGTTCAAAAAATACATGAATCCATGAAGTAAGGAAATAATGCACTTTCATAATGGGAACTACACCTCGACTGGAATCAATTCACCGACCCAGTGTCAAAGCGAATCACAAATTAATTTAAGTGTAAGTGGGAATGAGCCCTAACTAAACTATTAATTAATGTTTGGTCTGTATGTAAGAACACTTCTCAGCATGTGGAAATGCATTTTTCTTCTCCAGCAAGTCTTGCCAAATACATTGAAAGATTTAGATGCTACTGAACTGTAGACCAAAGCAATTTGCTGTGTATTGTCCCTACTGGAGCACCAATTTTCATGCAGAGGAATTAAATTTGATGTGATAC
>CM034703.1:219317481-219360025 GCA_020142125.1 Phrynosoma platyrhinos
TACAAGCAAATAACACAAGTATAATGTAACAGAAAAGAAGGCTGAGAACAGAGAAAGGGAGAGCTCACTACAAAACCAGCCTTATTAAGACTCTAAGGTTGATTAGAGCTATGCATATACAGCTGGAAGTCATCTGTGTTCTCAGCAGCTCTCCATTAACCCTGTAATGGTCATTAACCTTATAATGGCTCAAGTGTAGAGCTTGTTACTATTCCAACAGGATGGTACAATCCAGCAAATGGGGGGGGGGGAGTACTGAGGGCTGCAAGGATGGGGGGGAGTGAAGGTCCCAAAGTGGTGATCCCTCCACCAGTCCTGATGCTGCAGATCCCTAGCTGGTGTCCAAAGAAAGAAGCAGTTGTACCTCATGGGCACTAATTTGGTGCCCATCTATGGCACATTGCAGGGAGATGCTGCCCCCTTACACACAAATCAGATAGACTTAGAAACATTGTTTAATACCACATGGCAATTTGGAAGTAACATCTGGTTTTATGGCATACTGCTGCAGAGGTGGGAATCATGTGGCTCCCCAGATGATACTGAACTGAAAGTCCCCATAGTCATAGCCTACACAGCCACTAGTGAGCAATGCTGATAGTTGTATCAAATACTAACTAGAGAACTGCATACCTTCCAGTCCCAGGGTTAGTATAAGCAAATGTAAAACAGTATTTTTGTAGTAATTAAAGGTTATTATTTACAAATTAGAATTTGTAAATGAAAAATGATCTATTGAAAATTAGTACAGAATCACTCAGTGGAAAAATAGCAGTGTAAAGGCATACCTTGTCTGTATTAGTCACAGAGATGAATAAGTCCCCCTCCCCTCAGTATCTTCAGTTTCACTTTATCCACTCTTGGAAGGTACCAGTGCAGTGAATTTCACTTGAAAATGATCAGATTAGTATGGACAGCCACTTATAGAAGTCAGTAAGCCATTTCCTTTGTTAAGACTATGAAATTAAATACATTTTGTAACAAATTAAAACAGATGGAAGAAACCTTCAGCTATAACAAATGTGTCAGGGAATTTAGTACTCCTAAACTGCAGACACATATGTTGAATCCTGAAATATAGATTTTTGAAGACTGAAATAATATGGAGTGATTCTTAAAATTAGTGAGGAATCAAATTTGTAATGCTGCTTTTAATTAACAGAACTAAGAAAACCTCCTAGTAAAAGTAATTCCTAGAAATAAGAAATGTGAACTGACTCTAATATTTGTATTTAGTTTTCTAAATGAGAGGATATGTCACTTTACAACTTCATTTTACAGTCGCAGGCTTTGATTTCATATAGATATGTGGGTGTCACTGGGTTTTTTATTCCAGTATCCTGAGGAGATGTCCATTGTACTATCTATCAAAAGTTAAGAACGTGGAAATGGAAATTCTCCATATAAGTTTGTATATCTTTAAATCATTAATGGGCAATTGTATTAGGTGTGTGAGCCAATTTTCCATCTCAGACCTGCTCTTGGGTATCCCACATACTGCCAGAAAAAAAGAGGATGTGGCCAAATGTTCACATCTGACTTTCAAGAACATGCATATTTTACATGTGCAGGGGAAGAGGATGCAACCTATTTAAACAATGGATTGTCCCTCCTGAATGTTTCTAGCAGTGCAAGTCACTATTTTGTGAGCAGAAAAAGGTGTGCTCTGAAAGAATCTAGATGGGTTGAGGGCTGCAGAAACAGCCTTAGGGGCCCCAAACAACCAAAAGCCTGCATTTTGCCCACTGATGCCACAGACTGAAGAATATTAAATCTAAATAATGGTAAGTATTCCTGCTATTGAATATGAAAAAGGTTAAACTGCAGAAATCTTGAAATGAATGGAGTTTAAAAGTAACAGCAGCACAGCTTTATGCCCTAAAAGTAAGCAGCTTACCTGTTTTATAACATACAGTCAGCCCATGGATTCTTTATCCATGGATTTAATCATCCATAGCTTGAAAATATTCAAGACAAATATCAATTTCAAAATGGAAAGCTTGATTTTTCCATTTTATATAAGGGATACCATTTTACTGTGATATTGTATTTCATGGGACTTGAAAATTCACAGATTTTGATATTCGGGGGTGGGTGGGTCCTGGAACCAAACCCTAGCAGATACTAAAAGCCCACTATATTATTTGGTCAAGAGGTCTTATGTCCTTTGTAGATGTCTGCTCACAACTCCAGCATGTTCTAGTCACAAAAAAGGATAAGATTTCTAGATGCCCTGAACCTAATTACATAGAGATCAACAATAAAGAATTATTTAAAAACAGAAGGAGCACAAGGCCAACAAGGGATAATGGAGTTATAGGAATACTAAAAATAAATAAATAAATAAATACAGAGAAGCTGAATTTATTGATGTAAGACAGACATTAGTGTCTGAAATGATATTTTCAGGAAAGGAGGCTGAGGAGCGAATGAAATTATTGGTGACAAGAGATGTCACCAATACTACAAATAAACAAATTATTGGAGCTCCACCTGAACATTCTTAAAGGACTCAAATGTTGAATTGTTGATCTTCTAGTAACGATAGATAACATGTTCCTGAGATCAGTCTCTGTAGAATAGAATTGAAGAGAGGTTGACATAACAACAATTTTAAAAAGGGATACAAGGAAGAAACATCTGTTACAGGTGATTTAGTAGAAAGCTTTATTGAGGATACAATTAACAAACATATAGGACAAAAACTGTTATTAAAAAATCAGCATGGCTTCTGCAAAGGCAAATATTGTTTAATTAAAATTTTGGAATTATTTCGGAGTGTCACCTAATATATGGAAAGGATGATCTGACATACTTTACTGGTAGTGCAGTGGTTAAATGCCTGTACTGCAGCCACTCACACATAGACCACAAAGTTGTGAATTCAATACTTGCCAGGGCTCAGGCTAGACTCAGGCCTGCATCCTTCCAAGGTTGCTAAAATGAGTACCCAGCTGTTGGGGGGCAATGAGCTTACAGTTGTAAACCGCTTAGACATCCCGTAGCGCGATATGAAGCGGTATATAAATGAAGCTGCTTTGCTTTGCTTTGCTTTCATTCTCAGTAGACTTTTGACAAAGTCCTTTATCAAATACTCCAATTACAAATACACAAGAAGATGTTCTTTCTCTTAATCCATTATTGTAAAGAAGAAATACTCCTTCTTATGGATCATTAAGTAGATGAAGAACATGGAACATATACAGTCGCACCTCCATTATCGTGGACTTGAAGTCCGCAGTTTTGAATGTTCATGGAGGGGTGACCTCCATTAAAATCAATGGGGCATGACCCCACGGGTGCATGCCCCATTCAAGCCTATGGGCCTTGAATATTGATGAGTCTCTGTTTTCACGAGGGGCGGGGCAGAATGGATCCCTTGCAAAAACAGAGGGACAACTGTAATAGGCATCTTTCTTTCTTTCTTTCCTTTCTTTCTTTCTCCTATGCAGGACCCAAAGTGTCTTACAGAGTGGAAGAGATAAACTCATTATATTAAAAAATAAATAAAACCATTGCTTCAAAAACAGGATGAAACTAAAACACTTTAAATAACATTTTAAATAAAATGAATTAAGATAAAATTACACCATCTCTTGTAAAAAGATCTTTCTGTGGCAGCCAGTGAATGATCAAAAACCTGCCTCCTATAGGAGAGAGTTCCAAGCTTGGGAGCATTCACTAAGAAATACACTGTCTTGTATATTCACTAAATCTGACTGTGAAGGTGGTGGGCCTGATAGAAAGCTTTCCCCTGAAATTTCAGAACTCAAGTTCCTGGAGGGAGAAAACAGTGGGATCTCAGTTGAGAAATCTGTTCGGACTGATGCTTTTAAATTTCCTGATGGATGATCTGGAACTTGGGGTGAGCACCAAGGGGACTGAATTGGCTGACAACAATAAATTAGGGTGGGTAGAACAAAGCCTGATTGCAGAGAAATGGCTTTGCAAATAGCAAATGCAGTTCAGTGTGAGTTCATTATCGTATGAGCTCCCTTCTTGCCACAATGGTGCTAATTTATGAAAAGGCAAAGATACCAGTTCATGAGCAGCCATTATTGCACATGACTGGGGATGGACTCCCCCTAGATTGTTGCTTGGATTCAACTTACATCATGTGCTTTTTATAGTTAAACTCCCAACAAATTTCAGTTTGAGCTAATGCATATTCTGGCTAGAGTCCTGTTAGTTATAAGTGATTACACCTGTATATTTTCATCACATTGCCAAAAAGGGTATCTTGTATCTCCTCCTGTGTTGTTCCTAAGCTGAGATATGCCACAGAAGCCAAAAAGCTTAAAGATTCAGCCACCAATTAGCATTTTCTGGCTGCCCTCATATACCTTTGGAGGAAGGAACAGCTTTATGCTGGGGAAGGAATCTGCTGCTGCTTCTCAAGGTAAACAACAGCAACCAGAACTAGGCTGACTGGACTGATGTTGTGCACTCAGAGGGAGAGATTTCTACCTTCTTACCCCAACAGTGGCCTGAGGATGCTGGTGGAGATTTGGCATTTTGCTAGCATGCTTATTGGACTTCAGCCTAAAAGTACAACACAAATATAATATATCTAAGAAAGGGCAACCATATTCCATTTTTCATCAACAGGCACTCTCAGATAATTACACAACAGCAGGAATGCAGTTTTACCACATACTTAACTTAATGTTTAATCCTGTCTTGAGTATGCTGCAATGGTTCCAAATTTATCCTGGCCACAAATGCCCATCTAGTAAAGGTGTTCTACCTCAGATGTTCTTACAAGGTTTTCCTAAAAATATCTCTTTTGTGATTCTACACATTTCTTGCTTCCTAGCCAATTTCATTCCTGCTGAGAACAGTCGGAGAAAACTGTCAAGTAAAAGTATAGCTGTTTCTTCTGCTCTTTAGATGCATTTTAAACTAACCCTAACTACAGCTAAAATTTTGTCTAGCTGTTGGAAAGAAGTAGTCTGGACACTCTGTTTTCTAGTATAGGAAGCGAAATTTGGTTTTACCAGATCATGAGATATTAGCATTCTCAAGAATATGAAAGAGACCTCTGCTGTTTTGGAGGTTACAGTCGTAGCAGCTGTAGCTCTATAGAAGTGAATCTCAACCAATGGGGAATATTAGAATTTTGGGTGAGGTGAAAAACATATTCAGTTTTGTTTTCAACAATTGAAAAAATGGGGGGGGGAGAGTTGCTTTTTTAATGTTGCTTGTGCCTAAATCTTACATGCATGATGCTCAGAATCCAGGCGAGCAGCCTCAATCCTCATATTTATAACAAAGTCAATAATATATGTGAAGTTGAAGGCTTTCATGACCGGCATCCATAGGTTTTTGTGGGGGGTTGGGACTGTGAGGCCATGTGCTAGAAGAATGTATTCCTGACGTTTGCTTGCATCTGTGGCTGGACTCTTCAGAGAATGGTAGCATGGAGATGTGTGGGGTATATATTGAGAGGATTAGCAGGTGAATCTGTGCATTGTTCTGTTGAGGCAGGGCCTCAGGGTGGGAAGGTATATGAGGAAGATTAGTGTCTATTTAATTAATGTTCCATTGTCTCCTTGGAAATCCCCTGACCCTGGGTGAAGTTCATTTGCATTTGCTGAGTCCTGATTTTGGTGGTTTTGAGGACTGGTAGCCAAACTTTGTTGACTTTCAGGGTTTCTTCTTTCCTGTTGAAATTGTCCAGGTATTTGTGGATTTCAATGGCTTCCCTGTGCATTCTGACCCAATAGTTGATGGCATGGTCCAGAATTTCAGTGTTTTCAAATAGCATTTTGTGCCCAGCTTGGTTTATAACATGGTCTGCTACTGCTGATTTTTCAGGCTGGCACAGTCTTCAGTGTCTCTCGTGTTCCTTGATTCATGTTTGAACACTGCATTTTGTGGTCCCTATGTAGACTTGTCCACAGCTGCATGGAATGCAGTAAACTCCTGCAGCCTTCCACAGAACAATACACAAATTTACGTGCTAATTTATGTGCTAATTCCCACCAGACAATGGACCATTAATTCAATAGACACTAATCCTGCTCACATATCCTCCCACCCTGAGGCCTTGTGTCAACAGAACAATACACAGATTTACATGCTAATCCTCTCAACCAAGGGTCTCACAGTATATATATCCCACATACCTCCATGCCACCATTCTCTGAAGATCAGGAATACATTCTTCTGGAACACAGCCTCACAGCCTGAAAAACCCACAAAAACCTATCAAAATATATGATTTTCAAGTAGATAACTAGGTACCACTTTGGTGGGAAGGTAAACAGCATACTGTGCAATCATGCTGGCAACATGATCACAGAGTAGTCTTCAGACAACGCTGGCTCTTTGGCTTAGTAAGGGAGATGAGCACCGCTCCCTATGGCAGACATGACTTGAAAACCTTGTCAATGGGGAATACCTTTAACTTTAATCCAAAACAACAGCAACAACAACAGCAACAACAACAACATGGTTTAAAATTGTTTTTATAAATTTCCAAATGTGTTAATTCATTTTTAATCACAATGCAATACTATATATTTCAAATACCATGGAAGCCAGGTACATGGTGAAAGTGTACCAGGTAGAACATGATATTTTTATGTTCATCAGAAATACTTCATTACTTTAAAAAAAAAACATTGAATAACCCTACTCTGGATCAACTGGCAGTATGGGCTACACAGTGCAAACATTCTGCAATACAAGTAAATTTGATACTTGTTCTGCTTGCATTACCATTTCTCCACAATGATTTATGTCAAGCCTGTTTGGCTACATGGTGACCCCTACTTTAGTTTGGTTGTTGGCCCAACCTTCAGTTATTTAATTATTTTAATTGATTTTTCAATTAGGTATTACCTGTTTAAATTCTGTGTATGTATGAATAATATCTACAATGAGATAGGTATTAAAACAAATGAGTGACTTAGATCCAGAAGAATTTTTTTCTGAATCTTGGAATGACTGAAATTATTCTAGTGTTGAATGTATCATACACTGCAAACTAGACATCCTGTGTACAAGTGGATTATAGGCAATTTTTAAAATGCTTACCCCTCTCTGTGTGAAATAGAAAATGTTGTTGTTCTTTATTTAGGTTCTGTAGCCAAAGAGGGTTCTTGGCAAAGAGTGTTACACTTGGAATCAAGGTACCCACCCAAATAGGCTTATTGTACAAGGTTTCAGGAATTGATTAATCTTGTGCCAATTTTCAGTTCTCTGTACAATCTAAGGTCTGTCATGAGAATGGATGAATGGTAGTACTGCATTATGTTTCTCTTCCACAATCTTTGTGGTGAGACTTCAAATTCTGAATGCAGTATGCAGGGCTGTTATCATTCTTGTGACAAAAATTGCATTCAAGAAGTGGCACAAAATAAAAATATTTCTGCAAGGAGGATGGAAGGGAGAAAATACAAAAAGAAAATAAAAAAGAAGTTTGTTCTCATTGCTGTCAGAATAGCAGATAAGAAACTAATGATAATAAAGGTTGTTACTATTGTTCCAGCTCTCTTTAAATGTTGCTTTCTGGTGATGCTTTGGGGAATTTAAGCCAGATCTTGTAATTTTTTATTTTTTAAAAAACCTGTAATGTAATTCCAAGTGTGTGTAAGCTTTTCAAGTATTTTGGAAGCAGAAAGACTGAAATTGGATATGGAGGGGTAAATTTTCAAAGCATTGCATGGGTGATAGGCGTACAAATCCCATTACTGCTAATGGGATTTGTGGGCGTATCTGTCGTGCAATGCTTTGAAAATTCATTCCATTCTATTCACGCAGTACAGGCCTGGAGAAGGAAAATCACTGACTCAGTTTTGAAAGAGGTTTTTGTATTTATTTCCGCAAAACCTCTTCTGCATACAAGCATGCTACAAGTCATCAGATGACTTATGTTCCTACTTTCCCTCTCTTTTTAGAAGCTGTAGAATTAACAATGCAAAATAATAGCAATACTGTACACACACTGAATGAACTTCTCCATTTTCTGAACTGCAATTGATTATTCCATTCTTCCCTCAACAATATCCATGCCAACATCCATTAGTTCCCCTGTTCCTTCCCAACCTAATGACATAAATAGTAGTGGATGGATGGCAGACAAATAAATGTGATTCCTTATTCCATTGCCTTTTGGCCAACCCCCATGTGACTTAGCTGAGGTTACATATCAAGGAAAAAAGAAATATTAGGCTCCATTTACTAGCACAGGTAAATACTTAAAAGTTTCAGCAAAACATTACCTCAGTATGATTTAATGCACATATTAAAATGTCACAAAACCTCAGGAGAAGATCTTGTTGAAATAAATAGGATATAGCCACTGTTAAGCTTATGTTTGTGGACATAAGCTTGGAAAACATTATTAGTTTAAAAAATTGCATTATTTGTGGAATAAAGTAATATTATACATATCTGTTGTTGTGTGCTTTCAAGCCATTTCTGACTTATGGTGACCCTAAGGTGAACCTATCATGAGGTTTTCTTGGCAATATATATTCAGAGGAGGTTTGCCATTGCCTTCCTCTGAGGCTGAGAGCATGTGACTTGCCCTTGGATTTACATGGCCAAATCAGAATTCAAACCTAGTCCAACGCTCAAGCCACTGCACCATGCTGGCTCTCAATATTATAGATATCCAGTGATTTATTTTATTGTACAGATTAACTTGATTGCCTTCCTGGGATTAGATTACTATATCTGACCTCTTTGGGTACCAGTACCAAGCTAATTTTATAAGAGGTGCAAGTATGTGAAATTATAACTCCAAATTGCATTTAAAGATGATCATTTTTGCCTTACATTATGTTTCCTCCTTCATTCCCTAATTAAAACTGGCCCTCACCCACTTGTCAACTGTGTGTAGAACATACTATTTCAAATTTTGTGCAGAATATGCAATCAAAGAAATGCAGGGTTTTAATTTAGGAATTAGATACCTTGTAGATATTTCATGATCCATGCTGATGTCTGCGACAGGTGTAGGCAGACAGATTATAAGAATTTATTTGGGACATTATTAGATTCCATTGATTTCCTGTGTCTTATGAACAGTACTTGCAGCATCTGAACTGGTTCATGGATTGAAAATTTGATTAATACTGTAACACTACCTATGCTAAAAACACCTCAAGGAGACATGAGAGCTGGTGTATGTACTAGATGAATATGTTGATGCTTAGGGTGTCTGAGCCTAGGGGGTAGCCCAGAGAAGGAGATTCTAAACAGGTATGATACAGATTTACAGGCAAACAATGAGGCAGATTCTACTGGTTAACACTAGAGTTCTTAAGCTGCCTCTTAACTATCCATGCCAGCCTACAGTTTCAACAGCAAATATGTATGAGAAATTACTGTATTCATTCAAGTCTAATGTTATTTGGCACCAATGTATTGAACAAATCTTTCATTGTTTGAAGCTTGTCTTGTTTTGTTTGTAATTACTTGTCATGCCAATTATTTTTCTTCTACAGTCTGATTTGCATTTTTTAAGATGGTCCCTTTGAACTGCTGAAATTCTGTAAAATGAATTACATTATATCTAAAACTCTGGTGTCTTGTTGAACTGGTCTTAGCAAACTTATTGTGTTTCATTTAATATGAGAAGTGGCTATTTTCTGCTCTGCTTCTGTGATGTATTGACAATGCTGATCCTTAAAAAAAATCTTCAGCTCTTCATAACACACTCTCTAAACACAGGATGTAGCTGTCTGCTGTGTTTACACAAGCAGATGACTATGTCACTCCACATATTTCATCTAATACTTATCGATTTACTCTTTATCCTTTACCAGACACTTTTGTGTGAGAACAATTTAGTGATGCCCCACAAGATGCCGTGACCTTAGTAGGAGAAGGATATGATCTCTTGTTTCCTGAGCATCTCCCTTTATTATTGCAGTGTCTCTACAATTACGTGGTTTGTTAGCAAAATCTGTGTGGACTTTCAGTTCAGCTATACTTCTTTTGTCCCAAATGCAGGTGTGCAACTTGGTGTGAGAAGCTTACTGAGTGGTTTTGCCTGTATGGAATCCACTCCCCTAACGTTTTATCACTTGTGTACTCATATGTTTTAAAATGACTGATTGCCCCAAGCAGAATTGAATATAATGCTGTCAGACTTTGGGTCTATTTTAGCACACAGCTGCTCTGTTGGCCCTTTATCCTGACCCGCAAGACCCTGCTATTCCATTTGCAGGCCTCTCTTGAGGAGGGACTGTCAATGGTGATGAATTGTGCATTCCTTCTGAACTATAGACATAACTACCATTGGGGACCAGGCCTACCAAATTCATTTCACTTGTGACCTCTGCCACATTTGAACCCACTTCTCCTGAGGAAAACAAAAGTGTTTTAAAAATTAACCCACTGTATCCTCTTTCCAGTTCTGCAATGGCTGACTAGTCACTTACCATATGTGCTATAAATGTGAATTCAATAAAAATCCTTTAGTACTTAGCACAGATTAGCAACAAAGTGATTGAGTGTGAGTGGCTCTTGTGAAGTATAATTCCTTCAAGTCAGTAACTGGTCTTAAGTGTTAGGAATTCAAAGCACACTTAATACTCACAGTGCTTGCAATTATTCTGACTTTTAAAGTATATCTCAATGCAGAATGAGACACAAAGCTACATATTGTTTAGTATTTGGCCATGAATCTTTTGGCTCTTTTAGCAAGCAAGAAGTACTGGGAGATAAATTATGGATGCCAGGTCACAACTTAGAAGTTCATGCATATATCCCACTTAAACTCCCTGACAGAGTGAGGTACTTGCAGCTTCTCTAACCCACCCTACTTCTTTTACCTTCCTGATTCCTTCAACTGTATGGCATGTCTGAAATCCTGCTTGGAATTGATGGTATGGAAAAAGAATGAGCAGAGAATACCATGGAAGTCATGAGCTATATGTGTGTTCTCTATATTGACCTAGTAGTCCTTAGGTGGTGGTGACATAATACATACCTGTGTCTGTACTCTCTGAACAGCTGCTTGCTAAACTAAACCTGCCACAAGACTCTCATAAAGGTTTTCACTAGAACAGCTCAAAAAAAAAAAAAAAAACCAAACAGGATGGATCTATTATTATCATCATCATCATCCTGTGTTTTTACCAATATGGGAGCCAAGGTGGCTAAACCCATAGGATGGCCTCCCTTCTTTTTATAATCTGTATTAATAATGTGCTACCCTATCATTTACTGTCAACCAGCTTTTCTTCTCACAGGGATCCTATTAAAGCTATATGCAAATTTAGTCTCCCTTAACCAGATTTCTGAAATCCAAAATACTAAAAAAAATCAAAACCACTTTCATGGGTGGCTGAAATAGTGACACCTTTGCTTTCTGATGGTTCAGTGTACACAAACTTTGTTTCATGCACAACACTATTTAAAATATGATATAAAAATACCTTCAGGCTATGTATACAAGGTGTATATAAAACAGAAGTGGATATTGTGTTTCAACCTGTGTCCTATATCCAAGCTATCCTTTTATATACGTATATGCAAATAGGTATTCAACCCACCCACCCCCCAAAAAATTCCAAAATCCAAAACACATCTGATCCCAAGTGTTTTGGATAAGGGGGACTTGACCTTTAATAGGCAAAAATCAGTACACTTAGTGTTGACTGGCTAGCGATTCAATGATAGAGAATAATTCATCTGTTAATTGCTGCCTGTTACTCAGTTGATCAAAAATATAGATATCCCAGTTTTGTGGTGTGTGTGTGTGTTTAAAAAAGACAAACTTGGTTAGCACTGTTTTACGTGTTGCAAAATGTTGGTTGGAAGTATTCAGAGCCTTGTCAGAGCCATAGTCACAGATCTCCCATTGTCCTTCACCCCTGGCAAAAGTTGCTAAAACTGATGGGAGTTTTTGCCTGACAACACATGAAGGACTACTCCATATTCTTCATATATATGCCACCCTATACATTTGCACCCTATATAGTGTATAGCCTGTCCTATAGCCCATGTTTCAGGATTGACCTCTGAACATAAGTATAAAATATTACAGCATTTTACAGCAAAGGAATAAAAATATAATATTTTGATTAAAGAAATGATGATGACACTCATAGCTGATGACTTATGAATGGTCTCAAAATGCCATTATATTCATTCTTTTTAAAAGTAATTTCCCACACTTTAAATTTGAAAGGAATATTTTGTTTTCATACTTAATTATGAAAGAAGCAATTATAGTAACTCCTGATAAAGAAACTAACGTTTTCCTTGCTCACTTGCATAATTATATTTATTATATATAATCCTCTATTTTATAATACAAATAGAAACTACATTAGTTCAGTGTATTATAATTTTTTCATGAGAAAAGCTATTTGCTCTTTCAATTCTGTTTATTCCATTTATTCTGTGTTCTTTAATTCTGTTTTTAAACAGTTGCTTTTTCCCTCATGACTTTTGTAATGTACACACTGCATATTCATTTGCCCCTTTCTATGTGTCTTGCAGCAATGCACATGCTTGGGCTAAACTGGCAGCTACAACCAGCAGATGGACACACCTTTAACAATGGGATAAGGACTGGATTGCCAGGCTCTGATGATGTAGCAACAATGCCATCTGGAGGTAAAGGTGAGGATGGTACAGCTGTATCTTTTGCTCTTCAGCATCATTGAAATATAAAGCCAGTCATTCACATAGTCCAGTTTGTACTTTTGAAATAAATGCATTTCATTTGGGTGTCTAAAGTACAATGTATTGCATTGTTCCACCGCAGCAGTACTTTGCTGTGAGTATTTTTTGCACTTTTTATGGTATAGTTACCACTATCCTGCTGTAAAGGGACCTGAGCTTTCATAGACTTGAGCCTGCTTCCTCAGATACCTAAGGATTCTGTGTTCAATTTATTTCAAAAAATTCTATGTCAAATGTATGTTTAAAATTCCTTATTCTAGATTCCTTAGTCTGGAATATCAACTTTCAGTGAAGAAAAAACTCCTCCAGAAGTTCAGTAAAGATGAATTTTCACTCCACATCCCACACAGGGAACAGTTAAAACATCAAGGCTAACAGCAGAAGCCTGACATGACCAGCAGAGTTATCCAGGGTTTGTTTTATGGATTCCATTCTTCACTTACTGGGAAATCCAACAGGAAAAAAAATATACAAGAAGGAAGGTAGAATTATAAAACATATTCTACCAAACCATCAGAATGTTTCATGATTTTGGCTGGAATTCCTCATCAGGAGACATTTATCTGGCACATAGCTACATCTCTGTAGCTATGTCTCCTCTTGGTATGAGGAAAGTTTCTGCAGATGACATCTTTGCAGCATGTCTAGCTACTGGAAAATAGCAGGATATGTCTCCACTGATCCCCCTTTCTCCAATAATATGGGGAATTTTGGTCATATGTGGCCATTAAAAAATTCCAATTTCTACAGTGACCCAACAACTTTATGACAGCATAGGTTGGACACATCATACCTCACTAATAGGAAGCCTCTTAGGAGGATTTTCAAGTGTGGATTTTCAAAAATAAAAACTGTCATGTTTTTATTTTTCTGAAGATCTTCATGTTTCATTGATTTCAGCTGTAGTTGGTCAGAAACATAAAATAGGGTTGCCAACTTCAAGTGGGCTCTATAGCTGATCTTTTACACTGGCATGATATGTAGACATTAGCTGGTTAATATTTAACATTAATCTTAACATCTAGCTTTTTAACAGGTTAACATTAACATCAGGTCCATTGACAATTTTAATAACAATGAGTCAATAATCAGGTTTACAATATAAATAAAGATTTCTCATTTACTTCCTTATCTCTAATATAGGCCCTAATGCCTTTACAACTCTGTGAGACAGAAATTCAGCATGTGGTCCTCAGAGACATCAAGGATGACAAGCTCTTTGCTTGTTAGATTTCTGTTTGTTAGTCAGATGCTGAAGACACAATAGCCCTGCTTTAAAAAAAGAAACAGAGAGGATTAGTACATTTAATGTCTACTGTCAGTTAAGAGTGAAATGGAAAGGAAATATGATTAAGAGCTCAAAAGTGGTAAATAACCTAAATGTCTTACTAAGTGTCACTCCTTATAAAACCTCTGAAGGTTATAGTACTTAAACCTATATGCCCCTGTTCTGTAATAGTGAACTAACATAAACTTCAAAAATGCAGGGCCATAGGCAGAACAAGTTTGAAAGCTTTGCTGTCTATTCCTCTTCATTCACTTAATTTAAGGCTAATATTGCCAGCCCAGCAGTTTTTAAGAAGGCTTCTGTCAAGCTTTTCACACACCAGCTGTTTCAGGTCTTGCCTCCCTTGGCTGGGCAGAATGACCTTTTATAATTGACAGTGCTCAGGATAAAGCCAGCAAGTAGTTTAAACAACAATAATAACAATGGCCTTCCAAAGTGACAGAGGCTGGTGTTAACTCTTGCAATATGTTCAGTGAGAGATACCTAAATTATACTATCTTGTACCAGTATATGGTGCATAGAAATGAAAGAAACCACTTAAGATGCAATGCTGTGCATGTTCATCCGGGAGTAAACAGCACTGAGCACAATTGGTTTGTGTCTGAATAAGCATGCATGAGGCATAAATAAGCATAGTCTCAGGGTACGCATGAGCAGGCACACATGTTGGTATTGAGGAGCAGCCAGAATTTCCTCTTGTAATTGAAATGCTTTGTATTTTTATCCAGAGCAAGACCAAAAGAGGAGCATAATTTGCAGAATGTTGAGCTTGTATTTCCCAGTACCATCACAGATGTTCTGGCTAGAAGAAAAAATGCTATAGAAAAACTGAGGAAACACAAAGTAATAATCTGCAACTTTGGTTTTCAATTGTTAGGAGCAGTATTACAGAAGATATATCAAACAGCGCTGTGGCCACATTCAGTTGGCATTACCCAGTGCAGTAACTCATGATGTCACACACTTCCATTGACCTCCTCCCATAGCATTCCATACAGAATCCTCAGTAATGTCTTTTGTCTTAATGTTACTCATAAATTGTAATTCCCGTATATTACTTAATAGTGACAGAAACAACTAGCAAAATTAAAATTCTGCCTTTAAATTGCAGTATCATATGCACAGCCTAAATGTATTTGCATGTGCATAGTTTCATGTGGTTAAAGTGAACATTTGGTAAGTGTGATGTTTTTAAATAATTTTTTTAAAATAAGATTTTTTAAAAAATAAATAAATAATGTCTATTTTAAAAAAACAACTGAGACCTCTCCTTTCTGCTCACACTGAGCCCTGCCCCACTTGCCTCATCCACTGAGCTCCAGCATTTTAAAGGGACTCAAGCAAACACCACAGCCTGTTTCTGTTGGGAACAATGTTCCTTTAAGACAGTGTAAAATAGTTTGTATGGCTATAAATGAGAAGTAACACCAGGTTTCAACCCTTAGTCGTCACCACTGTGTATAATTTGTATGGCTGTAAATGAGAAGTAACACCAGGTTTCAACACTTAGTCATCAGCACTGTATATATGTGCTCTAAAAGCCAGGGCATGTGTGGGTTGAAGAGAGAAGAATTGTAGTTGGTGTGTTGTTTGTAGAGTGGGTTGCTGAATATCAGATAGTGAATGTTGGAGAAAGTTAAATGAAAGTTTGTTTTGCAACAAGTGATAAAAGCTTCCAAGAACATTGGAAGAATCCAACTGTATCTGTGCATCATTCAAGGTTGGTCAGTGCAATGTTGCCAAATATTACAAACTGAGTTTCTGCCTCTGCACTCTGCTGCAAATACCATAGCTACTGTTGAGGTCAAGCACCTCAGACAGTGCTGATAATTGGCTTCTCTAGTGGGCCTAGTTTTTTGTTTTTGTCGCTGCACGCCTGCAGGACATAGAAGAGAGCCAACAGTTTCTGCCCAAAGGCAGATGTTTGTAGAGCAGTGGTGTCACCCCCTAGAGCAGGGGTAGGCAACCTTTCCTCTTTAAGGGCTGAGGGACTTCAGCTCCCAGAATCCCAGGAGCTATTGGCCAACATGGCTGAGGCGTCTGGGAGCTGAAGTCCCTTGGCCCTTAAAGGGGAAAGGTTGCCTACCCCTGCCCTAGAGTGTTATCTGGTGCGACCCACACCTCCTGCACCCACCTCATGATGCCCCTGACCATATTAACACATGGACAAAATTGAAGAAATGGATTCCAAACTGGATGTTTGGACTAATGATGTGTCCTATGTCTGAAATGTTATCTATATTTTCCTGAGGAGGGTAAACGCCACAGAGGAAGAAGGGACCTTTTTGAACAATGCAGTTGGATATTTTAGGGCTGAAATTAACTGTGTTTTGGAACCATTATTTAGTGGGTATAATGTGCCATTATATTTTTAAATGCCTCTTGAATGACATTTGACAACATACTGTGTCAGAGAAGTGATAGAACAAACAAGGGGCTGTACAGACGGGCAGAAAAAAGTGACATGAAGCTGCCTTTTCCCTAAGCTGTAGCAACTACACCACCTGCCCCAAGGATGCCCTAAATGGGGACAGAGCAACCACACGGGGGGTAGTCAATGCAGCTTTTCCAAGGCTGTACTGAAGCCCCAGCAACTGCACTACCAGCCCCAAGGATGTCACAAAGGGAAATGGAGCAACTGCATGTGCCGGCAGCAGCTGCTTTAATTTTTTTTCTCTCTCAGATGCACAAGTGTGCAGGAACTCATCCCTGCACACGTGCACACCTATGCACTTGTGAAGAACATATCATAGGCTAGTATACAGTCTGTCACTTTCTGTGTACAAAGGTGACTGCAGTTCGGCATCACTGTGCACCTGCACAGAATATGTCATAGGGTGGCATATAGTCTGTCATTTTGTCTGTACAATGGTGACTGATGTTCAGCATCCCTGCACAGGACCTGTCATGCACCCACTGATCATGCAAGGATTCACTGACTTTGGCTTCCCCCAAGTAGTGGGTACCACAGACAGGTGCCACTGTCTGATTGTACCACCCTTGGGACAGAGGAATGACTTTGTTAACCAAAAAGATACCTAAAAGATACCCACGGGGTCCTCCACAAAACATGTCCCACGCAGATCAGGGGGGAGGGGAGAGGTACATGCAAGGGAGGTTTGTGTGGACAGACTTGATACATGTAGCTGGTGTTCATGCAAGGGATAAGGTCAACAGGGCACATAGACAAACATTACTCCAGCTCCCCCACCCCCGCATGTCAGGCAGACCTATACAGAAGAGTTCAAAAAAGCCTTTCATGCAAACTACTGTGCATTCTGACAGCAAGTGTACATGCAACAGATTGCATTTATTGTCATAATAGAGAACAGTTGCTAGGGTGCATACATAGGGTTACAATTAGGGTTAGGGTTCTAATATTTAAGTGCACCTGTGGTGGTATATCCAAACCGGGAAGCGTAGGGTGTTTTAAACTAAAGCCTGCATCATAGGGCGCTTGCTCTGGATCGCCAACTCAATTTCCACTGCATGTGTGGTGGTGTATTTATACAGCCATTTTAAATCTCCAGTGCTGTTTTTCTGATGCACCAGTGTTGTTGCATGCATACACACATGCGAAGGTGCACATTTTTAAGTGGGGGGGGGGAAGCTGTTCCTTTTTGGAGTGGTTTTCCCCAGGATGCAGCGCCTATAGGGCACTTTCCTGCCGGCTTTTAGGCATGCGTTGTCTAAATGCCATGCCTCCAAGTCAACCTGAAAGCACCTCTTTTTGCCCATCTGTACAGTCCCCAAGTGAATACTTCCCCCCCTTTTTTTTTTTACAATAAGATTTTGGTACTATACATTGTTGATACTACTTCATTTCTAAAGATATTCAGGATATTGTGCATATTATTAGAAGTATGATGTGACATGCACTTTTTGGTTGCAAATGGCAGAATTTATTGTAAAAATTAATTTAACAACCAATTTAACATGCAAAATGTCATAGAAGTAAATAGCATATCTACTAAGCAATGAAGGCAATACACTTTCTTCTTTTCTTGCATCTTTTATTTTATTTTTGTGACATATAAAACAAACTCAGAAAATGTCAGATGCCATATCACTATTTAGTACTTGAATTCAGCTATGTTTTAATCAACATACAAAATTATTTGCAGGATACTTAACCTTTTTATGTACTATGCTGAGAAAAGTATACCTTAAGAACATGTCAAGATGCAAACAAGAAAAAATGGTAATGTGAATTCATGCAGGATTGAACATTGGTAAAGATTTGCTTTCTGAGCACCTGAGATGTCCATTCACTCAGTGTATGATTTAAATTACCATAATGTCATGAATGGCAGTAATATTATTGCTATGACACACAATTAATCCATATTATTTATTGTTATATATTTTTGATCAGCAAAGAGTTTGAAAATCATTCATCTTCCTCTCATAAACTCTCTGAAATATGTCAGACTTGTCCCCTTTTTGACAATAGAAAACTGAAGCAGTTGTCAGGATTTGAATAAATGGCTGAGTTCTCAATGCTTCAGTTAGGACATGGATGAGCTGCAATATCAGCCAAGAAGTTGTAGTTATCTTCTGCCTTCTAATTGATTTTGAATGGTTGTTCAGATTTTAATAATAACTTTTATATTTGTATTGTATTTTTAAAATGTATTTTAATCTGTAATTGTTTTCATCCTTATAAGCTGCCATGAATCCCAGTATTGTGAAAAAGACAGAAAACTGAATATTAAATGTAATGATAATGATATTAAATGTATTGCAGTATAGCACTAGAACACTCAATTCTAGTTATACATAATTTTTTTTACTATATGACCTATTAAAAAATAAGGCTGAAATGGGATAGCTCATCAGAACTCTTAAGCATGGGTGCCCTCCATACCCCCCTCCTCAAAAAAAAAAGAAAAGAAAAGAAAAGAAAAAAGCTGCGTCAAGAGCACATTCCCACCCTATTGCCTGGAAGCAAGACAATAAATGGCCTTAAGTGCAGGTTCCACTGAAAAGGCTCTGATCAATCTGCTCACAGCTGATCAATGGTGCTGCATACTTACTAAAACAGGTGCATCAAGTATGGCCCTGGAACCACATGCAACTATCCTTCTGACTCTTTTTGTGACCCCCATTCTGCCCAGAACCTATTTTTTCTGGCCAAAAATTAAACCCCAGGAGAGAGAATTTGCTTTCTAAACAGGTTGCAGGACTCTTCTTGCACTGTTTTAACATTAATGATGGAGGATAACCTATTTTTCAAAACTGGAGGGAGCTTCCAGCTTATTTTCTTTTATTTTGGGGGGTATTTTTTGGAAGTCCCAGGAACCAAAAATGAGCCCCTAGACTTGTTGCAATCACCCATCCACGGGGTACAGACAAACCCTTCATTTGGAGGGAGAACATGAGAAATAAAAGATGTCTTCCATCTTGCTAAAAATCTAATATAACTATTAAAATAATCTATTCATGATTAAGTGTCTTATCATGCCTCCAACCTGGTGTATGTTGTAATTATTTAATTGACTTAACTCGAAAGGCACTTGGGTGTATAGTTTCATTATATATGTTGCTTTTAAACTCTTGGTAGGTTTCATGACTTACTCACGTGGGAATCCCACACCTCTTTCTGTAAGCTGTGTCACTTTGCTTTTTTATGGAATTTCCTTTTCATATGACAATTGAGTGGCACGCTTTGTACATTGTGTAACTGGGGCTGGCAACAAAAGTTTTCAGCATAGAGTAATTCTGTTTACCACTCCAATCTGTCAGTCAGTCAGTCAGCCATCCCATCCTCCTCAATGCAGAAAAGAGACATACAGCAGTCTGTGGCAACTGAGAATGTTCAGTCCTCATTGCACTCTGTATATATGAGTGGATGGGTGGGCACTAGTTTTGGCTAAATAAGCACTCAGACCTAAACATCAAAATAGAGGAAGGGTTGTAACTGTAACTTGGTCTTATGTATTGTTTTAGAGTATTTGTAATTGTTCCTGTAGCAGACATGAGGAGAAATACTATATAAATTGGCCGGGATTTCAATATTTTGATCTCCAAAGTTATGCTCTGATGTTTCTTTATTGACTTTTCATCCATAGTTAGCTTTGAGAAAGATACAGTAGGTCAGGATTGTATCTATGAGAGCTAAAAGGATTGGTGCATGCCTCCCTGGCAGTGATTTTACTTTATTTGTTTATTTATGTGGAGTGAAAGAGAATAGACAAAAATTACATGGTCTGAGGTTTCAAATTAATATTTGTGTTTTCTGCAGCCACCTACATTTGTAATATCTTTTTTTGATGGCCATTTGTGGCAATTGCAATGATGTTAGGATGTTGTTGTTTTTCAGCAAAAGTAAGTAGTTTTCTATATTCTAAAAGCTGGCCCAAGGACAGAGGCAATGACAGGTTGAGATGAGTATAGAGAGTGAAACAGGAGACGCTAGCATAATAAGAGATTAATGGTGATTATATGCACACATGCACACACACACACATCCTTATGCTTTTTTCTCTTGGTGATGAAGATTAAGTTAAGAGGTGAAAATTAATTGCAGATAATTTGGGGGGAAATGTTAAACCTTTTAGACTTCCATGATGGCTGTTCACATGAGCCCTTTTCTAAGAAAGAAAATTTGTTTCATATAACCTAAACCCCATTCTTCAACAATATTCTGAGCCAATTGGTATGTATGAGGTATAATTCTGCTGCTGTTACCCATATCCAGTTTTTTCCCCAGAAATATTTTGGAGGGAGGAGATATATGGAGACCTTGGGCTTTGTTTGTTTGTTTGTTTTAATCTTCCATTTCCCAGCAATACTGAGCTTTAGTCTGCAAAATACACTTACCAAAACTATAATTTAAACTGAGTAAATAATACTCCACCAAAATGAATAATGGAGATCCCATTTGGGTGGCTAAACATATGCTTGATTTACTAGATTAAAATGAATTCCCTGAGGAAAAGGGAGAACAAAACATTGAGAAAAAAAATAAGAAATAAGATATGAGATAAGCAAGACACAGATTTGATGTTTTTAAATTACTTTGCTAGCAGGAATCTATTTATAGTTGATAAAAGTCATTCTAGATCACCTTTTTATTTTAAGGCTTTCTGTCTTAAGACATATGTTGCATTATCGACTTTTCTGAAATATATCTGATAGTTTTGGCTACAATTTGAGCAAGTCCACTGAGACAAAAAAGTGAAAACTTTTATCTGTAGTTTGTAGGAGTCCTCTAAAACCTATGGAAAACCAAACTTGTTTTTAAGAGATTCTTTTGTACTGCATATCAGATGTGCAATATTTTATCTTTAAATTTAGAAACAAAGTTATCTAATTGGAAGCCTGGGACTTCTAGATAATTAGACTACAATTTACATGCAGTGGAATTATAGGAACTGTAATCCAAAACATTTGGAGGACTCCAGGTTTATAAATTATCTGGTAATGTGCGACAATCTTCCTTTGTGCACGCATTGCCTGCTGTTGGTTTCTTTATTTGTGTTATGCTGTATATTTCCATGAAATATAAAATATAATAATAATAATAATAATAATAATAATAATAATAATAATAATAATAATAATATGCAGGGTTTTTAAAATAAGCAGCATGCACCATTGGGTGATTTACTTCTCAGCAAACATACAAAATATTAGGCTCTTAGTCTTTTTGCTGTTAACTGCTGTCCAGTTGACCAACTTATGGCATCCTTATGAATACTTCCTTTGCCTTTTTATGTTTTAAAAACTCTAAATCATTTTATGATTTACTTTTTACGAGTTTTAATGCTCTTTACCAGCTGTGGATTCTCTGTGTCATACAACAGAGTAACAATTCCAGAAATAAGTGCATGAAAGCTGAATGCTAATCATGCTTACTCAGATGTAGATCCCCTTGAACACAGTTGTTTCCGAGCAAATTTGCATAGAATTCCACCACAGGACTTTTGCTTTCATTTGATAAAAAATTTAGATGAAATGTTAGACCAATCAGTATCCATCCCAACACTGGGGGAAAGGCAGGATATTACATAAATAAATACATAAATACATACATACATACATACATACATACATACATACAGTGTAGTGCTATGATAGCAAGCCTATGGCACATGTGCCAGAGATGGCATGCAAAGCCATTTTCCCCAGCATGCAGAGGGAGGAGGTTCCCCTTCCTCCCCCCTCACTCTCCTGGGCTTTCAGCTGTCTTTGGAGAGGCAGCTGAAGGCCCAGGAGGGCAGGGAGAAGAATTCACCCAGTGCCAGAAGGCCTTTTAGTATGGGCACTCGGACCCTAAAAGGTTCACCATCACTGGTCTAGTGTCAATCTTTTTCTATCACTTAAATTATAGCAAGGAAGTAACATACATGAGTGCTTCCCCAAGGAAAAGGAAAATTCCTTACTCATAAAAAGCATAAGCAGAGATTCAGTCTAGCTATCCCCATTTGTCTCTTAGTACGTTTAGACATTTTCATGAAGTAGAATTGAAATTTATAACTCCAACATACAACCAGAAGTACAGTGCAATAAAATATTTACCTCTCACTTTTCTTAAAGGTGTAAACTTAGTTGCTTGTTGCTGCAATGCTAAATACAATTACCAGAAAGTCCCCTTGCACTTATAAACCAACATGGTTTGGAATGGAGTGGCCTATGGTATTTTGAAAGAATCAGACTCAAGCTGTATCTGCATTGCAGAAACAATGTATTTTGATAACCACATTAACTGCCATCGCTCAATGCTATGAATTCTGAAGTTTGTAGTTTTGTGAGATATTTAGCCTTCTTTGACAGAAAGCTTGAGTGCCACAATTACAAATCCCAGAATTCTGAAGTATTGACCCATGGCAGTTAAACAGGTGTCAAACTGCATTATTTCTGCAGTGCAGATGCAAATGCAACCTCAGTGTTCCTTGTAAAAAAAGGGAATACAGAACCTTCAAGTCTGCAATGGCCTGACCAAAGATAACAAGATTGTACTCTTCCTCTAAGTGGTAAATCAGATGGGCAAAATTTTGAAGTTGGGGTATTTATATGACATGCCTCCAAAGTGGGTGGAAATCAAAATGAAGCTGTGCTCTGGGGCTAAAAACCAGAACAAGAAGAAGCCGGGATACTCCAGCTTAGCTCAGAAAATGAGCATCTTTGTACCTGCATGTAAACAGCCCATTGCCAGTGCAGGGCTGTGGCAAAGCAAAGAAATAAAAGTGCAACAATTCCAATGGATGTAATCACAATATATACAAACCAGACAGTCCAACAGAGGAGCATGGGTTGAAGGGGGCATGTAAGGGTTTTTTTTTTCTTTCATGATTGTGCTTTGCCAGTATATCACTTACACACCAATGCACCAATGCCCTGTACCAGTGGAGCATCACACCTGGGACTGTGTGGCTGATGAAAGGAGTGGACATGCAATATGATGGCATCTGGGGGGATGCGGGAGGTACTTGGACATTGCAAGTGGCATGTTTGTGCAAAGGTGTGCATGTATGGTGGGAAGGCAACAAAAAATACTCAGTGGTGCAGCTTGACATTCTGCTGTGGGTATTTGGCCCACTTTGGGAGCAGGCTGTGTGGACAGCAGGGTTTCAACCTGCTTTTGGAGAAAGCAGGATTTAGATGCTTTTTCCTGCTTGTCTGTTCTAGCCCTAAGATCTGGAGAAGCATTTTTGTCTTTCTTTCTTTTAAGAACTATGACATTTCATTTCCCTTCTGCAGTTGTTACTGCCTTTTGCCTATTAGTCTTCCCTTCAAGACTGGCTACCACAGTCAGCCCTAGACATTTGTGGCTTTGACACTTGCAGTTTTGATTATTTGTGAGGCCGTCACCATCTGCATGCACACACTTCTCCTTCTCCCTCCTTCCCAAGCTTCTCTCAGTGGGAGAAAAAGCCAAAGAGGGAGGGAGCAGGTAGGAAGGGTGCACGTGCCAACCCTGCCCCTTCCCTACACACACCTTCTTCCCACAGACAGCTATCCCACTGGGGAAGGGAAAGGAGCAGTGGGATAGCAGACTTCTCTCTTCCCTGCTCATTTAGTTTTTCCACTTTTGCAGTGGTCATGCAGTCCTAACCCCCATGAAAGTGGAGGACCAACTGGAGTTTCAAATTTATCCTGAGCAAATGGTGTCATATACCTCTAACTACCTTGATTTATCAGAGATTGTCCTGATTAATCTTCTGATGTCCCATCTCTTTTAGGTGCTTTCAAAATGTTCCAGTTTGTCTCTCCTAGCCCCACTTGGCCCTTTATGTTGCACGTACTTAATTGCTGCAAACATAGTTCATAGCACTAGAGCAGTTTGTGCTCCATTAACTCATGGTGGGGAGAGACAGGAAAGGGAAGAATCTTGCCCTTCTCAGCAGGCTCAGTCAAAGCTAAATGGCTGCCACCTCTCCTAGCTTGTCTGTTCTTCCTCATTTAAAATTTTGCCATCTTGAACACATTGTGATGTTGCTTTGTTACATGTGTCCTAGTTTTCATTTGAGAAATATTTTCTGTTCTAGTTATGCTGTCACCCAGATATTCACATATATCTTCTTGTCAATATCACCAAAGTGTAAGATTTCAAAGACATAGCTATGATAGTCTGGATCAGAATGCCAAGAGATCTTGTAGCACCTTTCACATGCACCCCAGCCATGGGAAAGAAAGCAGGTTGGGTGGGCCAGCTGAGGTCCCCAGCCAGGGGCCAGCCTAAGTCCCCCAGGAGGACTACACTGGCAGCAATAACAGCACCCCATCTACCTTTCCCAGCCATACCTCTGTGGGGTCTAGAGATATGCATGGTTTTCCCACTTTCACAGGAGTCCTGCAACCCTGATCCCCACAAATATGGAGGGCCAACTGTACTCATATATCTCCTATGTTGCTGTTAACTACCTCCATACATAAGAGACCCTACCTGCAGCACTGCTACCACCAGCATGGTCTCTTGCCTCACAGGAGCATACTATTCTTCCACCATGGAAAGGTAGTATCATGGCACAATATATCCTGTGATAGTGAACAAGTAAATATAATCAGGTTTTAAAAAGAAACAAAGAGTATCTTGTTTTTTACAATCTCAGCATGTTAAATACATTTTATCTGATTCCTCACTACTCTCCAAGACATAAATACTTGCTTTCAATTTATATTTAATAAGCCACATTC
Source organism: Phrynosoma platyrhinos (assembly GCA_020142125.1). Lineage (NCBI taxonomy): Eukaryota > Metazoa > Chordata > Lepidosauria > Squamata > Phrynosomatidae > Phrynosoma > Phrynosoma platyrhinos. Next base: position 219,342,563 of record CM034703.1, read on the forward strand.
GACTACAGATATGTATAATATCCCCATAATTATGTGTCCCCTCAGTTCATGCGTAGTCTCATTGATCCCTTTTTCCTAACTGTCTCTCCAAACCCAACTTTCTTTCTATTCCTCTCAGCCCTAATCATTCTGCAACCTTTCCTATTGTCCCTCCATTTCATATTTTTTTCAGTAAATCTCCATCCCTGTGCAAATCTGTTATTGTTGTGTGTCTTCAAGTCATTTTTTATTTATGGTGAACCTAAGGCAGTAGCATCACTTGGGGGTATGGCCAACACCGGTTGACATCCCAGAAGGGGGGGGGGTGACACCCAGTCATCTCCCCACATCCAGTGGGTGGTGGTTTGTTTGTTTTTTGGCCTGCATGGGGGCTCCTCCGCCTCCTGTGGCAGCTCCTCAGGCCCACATCAGCACTCCCTGGTTCCACACCATCCTTCCTTGGGCCTGCACCCACTTTCTGCAGCTCTCTCTGGTCTACACTGGCTCTCTCCAGGCCCATGGCAGCCCTCCCTGGGCCACACTGGCTCTCTCTGGGCCAGGGCTGACTTTCTCCAGCCCTCTCCGGACCAATTCTTCCCAGCCCTCCCTGGGCCATGATAGCTCTGCTTTCCCTGGCCTTGTGCTAGCTCTCTCTGGACCTCCCTCGGCCTGCATCAGATCTCTCTGGGCCCATGGGAATGCAGCTCTCTGGGCCCGTGGGGATGCGGGGAAGTCCCACCCAGCCCAGAAGTCCCACCCCCTGCACCAGGTGTCATCTGGTGCAGGGGTGCCACTGACCTAAGGTGAACATATTTTAAGGTTTTCTTCACAAGTTTCCTCATAGGCTGTTTGCCATTGCTGTCCACTGAGGCTGAGAGAGGGTGACTTGCCCAAGGCAAGTCTCCAAAGTTGTAATCCAACACTCAAACCACTAAACCATGTGGCTCTCTGCCCAATGCAAATAATGGAAATTGCTTAATTTTTAAAATATGAAAAAATTGCATTCTGCCAATATGACTAAATTTCCTTAAAGAGATTTAAGCAGATCAATCTCTAAAATGCTCAAAATCCCTGGAGATGATATACTGATACTTGAATCATGGGTCTCCAAAACAGCCATAAGTAGGTGCTGCAAGTGTTTAATAACATTATTTCTAATGTCTCTTAAGTAGGTAGAGATTATCTGTGGTAAAAGAAACACATGCATTTAATGGCCACAGATGCCAATATATGCTCATTTTCTAAAAGCGAGCTTTTTTTTTTTCCCCCAGAATTAAAATGTGTTTTTACAGGCAAGTTATTTATGCTGGAGTGTGCTCTTGCAGTATGGAATTTTGTCCCTGCAATTTTGTATTATTGATCTCTGTCCTAAAAATGGAATGGAATATAGGAATAGCAAGTACATTTCTATCCTGCTTATCAGTGCACTTAAGCACTCCCTAAGCGGTTTACAATGTGTAAGATGGAACTTAATATCAATAGATTTAAATATATGTTTCAGTTAAGCTACAAATTGTAGAGCTGGGTGGGGGTGGGGGTGGGGTGGGGACATGGCCAACATGTTTTCTGTCCCATCTTCATTGCTGTCTGTGGAGGAAGAGACATCCATCCACCACAAGCCAGAAGAGAAACAGGGTGAGCTGCATGATAAGTTGTGCATTTGGTTTCTATGCTAGCTACAAAGAGATGTTATTTTTCTTTTGCAAACACTGAAACACAAAGCTTGCAGATGAGGGGCAAAGCAATCCCTCTAAAAGCCTGATCTATTTCCAGACTGGATGGGGAGGAAGCGGAGTCCCATTTCTATCTATGTACACTTCTCTCTCTGTTTTTCCCCTCAGTGAAATGCCCCACAATAGTATGGATAAGCAACACAGGCCTCGTCTCTCTTCTAGCTGCCTCTCAGCTCCATCAGTGTCCATTGTAATTCCCAATTCTGCTTTCTTTGAACAATCTTTTCTCATTCAGTTCGAAAGTGGCAATACAGAGCAATGTAGGTAACTGCAAAGTAATGCATAATGGAGCAAAAACATAAAAACTCAATTGTGCACGTGCACTGATGGGAGCTGAACTGGTAATGATTAACAGAAAGTGATCTTGGTGTTGTGATGGATAGCTCAATGAAATATCAACCCGGTGTGCAGCAGCCATAAAAAAGGTTAAGGACCATTAGGATCAAAAGTAAAATTGATAGGATTGTAACACTTTTATACTACCCTATGATCCAGCCACTCTATTGATATCTATTGATATTAAGTTCCAGCTTACACATTGTAAACTGCTTAGGGAGTGCTTAAGTACACTGATAAGCAGTATAGAAATGTACTTGCTATTGCTATATTCCATTCCATTTTTAGGACAGAGATCAATAATACAAAATTGCAGGGACAAAATTCCATACCGCAAGAGAACACTCCAGCATAAATAACTTGCCTGTAAAAACACAATTTAATTCTGAAAAAAATATGGCTTCTTGATGCATCCTAAAGGATATTGTGGAGTTGTGGGAAAATGTAAGAAGAGACAACTAAAATGATCAGAAGGTTCAAGTGAATCTCCTCCACAGGTTGTGTTTGGGACTGTTTGTTGCTCTTTCATAAGTATTACTAAGCAGAAAATGTTAGCTTTTTGCTTGTTTCAGTTAATAAGCAGGAATATTACAGAGGTTAATAAAATAGTGAAAAAGTGGATAAAGAGGCTTTCTGTCATCCTGTCCTACAATACTAAAACCCAGGATGAGCAGTGACACTAAATGTTGGGCAATCTGAGACACAAAAAAAGTGCTTCTTTACACAGTACATGGCTGAATCGGGATTTTATTCTCCTCAAGAGGTGGCAACAATAAGGTTTTAAAACATGGAATCTGGAACTAACTAAACTGGACTTTAAATAACAGTTGCTGGGGACTGTAAGCAGGAATTCTATTTCTGTGACATTTTCCAGTCTCTGCTTGGACACAATGGAAGAAATGCAGTTCCTGCTGATGTTCCCCAGAACTTTGGTCTGGACATAAGTTCTTTTGAGTTTTTAACATATATGAGTTACAGTGGGCCCTTGATATCAACTGGGGTTTGGTTCCCAGACACACATACCCGCCTATAGATACCAAAATCCATGGATGCTCAAGTCCCATTAAAGACAGGGACATAGTAAAATGGTGTCCCTCATATAAAATGGCAAAATCAAAATTTGCTTTTGGAATGTATTTTTTAAAAAAATATTTTCAAGCCATGGATGGTTGAATCCCTAGATAAATAAATCTGTGAATAGCGAAGGCTGAATGTACATTGCATTGCTTTATTTTTACCCCCATCTTTCTCCCAAAGCTGAAATTCAGGACAGTTTATGAGATGAAAAAGAAATATAAGTTTAAAAAATGCATCTAGATAAAAAAGCATACAAAAGGTTATGTTTAAAGTCATGTTAATATGTTTGTAGAATTAAAACTATTTAAGGCATATCCAGTTAAAGTAAAGGATAAAAATAGTACAGCACATTAAGAAAAACACTTTTATTATAAGACAATCAGTTCTCAAAAGGCTACTGGGAAAAAAGATCCTCAGCCACTGGGAAAAGAATAGAAAGTCTAGTCTTCTTGGGGAGGGAGAGTACCCATCAAGAAGGCTTTCTCCCACATTTTGGCCAAATGTGTCATGAGAGTAGCAAGATCAAGAGAAACATCTCCCTCAAAAATCTCAGAGACTGAACTGGTTCATGAAACAGTTTTTTACATAACCTGGATCAGGGCTTTATTGAGCATTAGAAGTCATAACTAGCACTTAGCATTGTACTCAAAAATAGAATAGCAGCCAATGGAGCTGTTGCAACAAAGGAGTTGCGTGCTTTCTGCAGCCAGTCTCAGTTAACAAAATAGCTACAGATCTTTGGACCAGCAGAAACTTCTGAATGATCTTCAACGGTGGCCCAAGTAAATAAATATTAAACATAGCTGTGGGAGAAGCTTGTTGCAATGTCTCTTTCGCAGCTAACTATATTTATTTTAGTTGTTTTGTGTTTTCAAGTCATTTTCAACTTTTTGCTACCCTAAGGCAAACTATCATAGGGTTTTTGTTGTTTTTGGCAAGATTTTGTTCAGAGGGGGGTTGCCCTTGCCTTCCACTTTGGCTAAGAGAGTGTGACTTGTCCAAGGTCACCCAGTAGGTTTCCATGACTGAGAGGCATTGCAGATTGCCAGAAATAGTGCAAATTGAGTCCACCTTAACTGCCCTGACTCAGTGCTAGGGAATCATGGGAACTGTAGTTTATTGTGGCACCAGAGCTCACTGACAGAGAAGGCTTAATGTCTCAGAAAAAAATATAGTTCCCATGATTCCCTAGCACTGAGCCATGGCAGTTAAAGTGGACTCAATTTGCACTATTTCTAGCAGTCTGCAAAGGCCCTCAGTGGGGATCCAAACCCTGGCATCTTGTAATCCTAGTCCAGCACTCAAACCACTATACCCTTCTGGCTCCTTTATTTTAGCCCTTTGAAAATAATCTGAAAACCACTCAAATCTTTTGAGTTAAAACAAAAAGGAATGATGGTGCTCTGTTGGAGCAAGTAACTTAATTTGTAACCCTATGAAAGATTTTTTTTTTACTTTTTACTATTAGCTATTGAAGTAGTATTTACAGTTTTAAAGTTCTACCACAGAAGAATGTAGATTCAGCAGAACTTTAAGTAAGTGCTATTAGTAGAATTTATTGACAGCTCAAAACTGTATCATGTATAACATGAACTGTGTTAATAGACAATGAAATACAAGTCTGCAGAGCCCTTCCAAGAGTTCAAATGATCCCTGAGCTAGCTGCACTGCTTACAGAATTAATGGGAATGAAGTGTAATGTCTTTGGAAATATTGAGCATTCACTTTATTTGCCACAGATAAAAATATGTGATGCAGAATAATCTCTGGAGGAGATTTATGCAGGCTTGCTTTTTTAACTTTTGTTAAGTTTTACAAGTATTTCGGTAAGGGATTCATTTCGAGAACTTATTTTTCAGTGTTTTTTTTATTATTACAATTTTTGAGTTTTAAATGAACTATGGTGACATTTTCAAAACTGATTTGCCACTAACGCTTGGGTGTGGAAGCAAGGAGAAAGTCCTATCATCTGAACACATATTTCCTGTTTACTTAGTTGCAACATTAGAATTTTGTTCCCTGATCTTTAGTATGTATAATTACTAATGATCACCCTTTTCGTAGTGTAAAAGTGATCAGTATAACCTCACTGTGAGAAAGGGAAGATTTGAAAATTAAGTCTTACAACTTCCTGATACAAACTGTTATGTCTAAAGTACTTATTCACAGGACTGACAAATAGCCTATCCATTGCATTAGAGAGCACTAACAATGTGCATGAAATCAAGAGAGTCTTGTGTGTTAGTCTCTCCAATAGTGTAGGTGTGAACTTTAAACCACTTGTTATTGTAGCAAGCTGATGGCCCAATGCAAAGTTTTTTTATCTTCCTCCCCCCCACACCCCGAGAATTTACCATTGATGTCATTGGAATTTAGTTCTCGTTTATGCTATATTTTGATGAAGAAATGGAAACATGAAGTTAATTTATTCTTGAACTACTGCTTACCATAGAAATATAGTTGGTCATCTGTATCTGTGGATTCTATCATCCATGGATTGGAAAATATTAAAAAAAATAAATCCAAAAATCAAACCTTGAATTTGCCATTTTTAATAAGGAACACCATTTTACTATCCCATTGTATATGATGGGACTTGAGTATCCACATATTTTGGTATCCATGGGAGGTCCTGGAACCAAAACTCAGTGGATACCAAGGGCCCACAACATGTAGAAAATCACTGATGTAATAGGGTGTCTTCACATAACATATCAATGTAGTGGATTCAGACAGACTCTTTTCACTGTAACTGTATTTTCAATAGGCTGCATAGCCATTGTGTTTGTCATGGCATTTGTAATGTTTCAAGATACCTTGCTTAAAAGAGGTTGAGGAATCTATTAATGAAGCATACCAGCCAATTGATAATATTAATGAATGACATGCAATGGATGAAAAAACAAACATGTATTCCCCAAAGAAAGCAAATAAAGAAATGATGAGTTGTTCTCTTATCTATTTACTATGCATAGTACAGTGCCCACAGTTAGGCCCCAAAGGCTTTAGTGAGCAACAATGTTAGTTACCACTGGAATGATAGCACCATTGGCACCAATCAGAGTTCTATTGGGAGGACATTCCATAATGGGTCCCACAGCAGAGAAGGCAAGTGTCATATCCAGAAGTATATGGATCTGTCATGATGAGGAATATGAGGGCATGGGGATAAATGATATGGTGAAATAGTGACTTTGGGGGGGAAGCAGACGGATGGCCCTGGACCGCCCCCAAAAGCCGAGGATCGAGGCCGAGGCTGCCAGACACCTCAGCCTTGATCCTCCCTTTCGCTGCCTGCAAAAGAAGCACTAAAATAGCAGGGAATCCTTAACATCTGATGTTTTTAAAATGTATTTTTCCTAAACTTTTTTTTAGTATCTACATCCCAGCTAATCAAAGCACTTTTTAAATAAGTTCAAAGGTTTTGTGCCATGGCATAGGTCCTACTAAGTTCAATGTGATGTAATCTAATTGCATCCATAATTGATTAACTCAACCAATTAATTGTTGAAATGTTGCAGCCTTAACTGCAAACAAAAGTAGTGTGTACTTGGGAAATGAGAGGCCTTTTATTTCTGCTAGGATTCTAGACCTGCTTCCCATCGTTGCCACAAAGTTTGCTTCCCATCGTTGCCACAGAGTTATCTGACAATTCCTAAGTGCATTTTCTTTATCATGCTCTTAGTATTTCTCTTTGAAATGTGAGGATTCCAGTACCTGGTTGTGTTGTCTGATTCTGCAAAGCACTTGTTGATCATTGAATGAATTGACAGTAAGAAGGACCATTATTCCTTTTTGAATTTTTATTGGAAGCTTCATAAAGAGGATGAGTCACTCAGTTGTAGCCACATAGTCATGTTGCTTAATATTACTTGAATCCCATTTATTCTATTTGTAACTGATGTGCTCTTACATTCCCCTTTCCCTTTCCCTTTGTGGTCTGATATTGGAGAAGACCTCTTAACCTAGATTTTTTAAATAAAAAATTACAGTTTTTTTTTAAAAAAAGAAACTCTATAATTCAATAATTAACAATACTCAGCCAAAGCATTCTCTTGTCATGTAAATACATTGGTAATAGAATGGCTTTTCATTGAATGCAAGTGTAAGCCTCAAGAGCACAGGCAGTTTGGAATTTAAAATTGAAAACTACCGTAGTTGATATGTTTTGGTACTTATATGGATTACTCACAATCCCTGCCACATTGCCATGTCCTTTGAGACATATGTCTCAAATATAATATTTGCCCCCTACAAAAATGATACATTTTGGCAAACTGATTTATTCTCAGAGGTGCAAATGTATCCCAAATGTATGTTTTTATATGGTGTAAATGCCAGTGGTTCTAGGAACACCAACATGCTGTAGAACAGAGGTGGGCAAGTACCAGTGGCTTGTGGGCATCCTTGGCCTCAGAGAAAATGTTGGAGGAATGCCCCCTGCCATGCTTCCATGCAATGGAATCACCAAGGGGGATTTTGGGGTAGAACCACACTGGGTGATACCCCCCAGGGGTGTCAACCAGAGGGGTGTTAACATCCAGCGTGGCTGCTGGGCGAGCAAGAAAGGGCATCACATCCCTTTGTCACTTGCTCAGCAGCCACACCAGTCTCTTTCATTGGGGCTTTGGCATGGTTGCAGCCACACCAGAGCCCAAAGGGATCTCTAGGGGTCTAGCACTGCCCCTTCCAGTGGTGGTGGCTGCTCGAGGGCAGTCCCTTCTGTTTGGGCTTTTGCATTAACAACCAACCAAGAACTACCAAAATGTGTACCAGTTTGTTGTTCTCGTTTTCTTCTGCTAGATGTATGAGTTTATCATAAGCCAGTCCAATCAAAATGGCACAAAATGGAATGATCCAGCATGGTGATCCTTATGTTCTTGTGATTATACTAACACTAATGTATAATGAGCAGGAACTGTAATTCAAAGACTTCTCAATAATGAAGTGTGGGGGGGGGGTAACATTTCAATGTCATATTGCCAAAAGAATGGGCTGAAGATGACTTCCCCATTTTCTTTTTTCTTAAAATATTTCTGTACCATTTTTCATACAGAGTTTCACAACATTTTCCCCACATGTAGTCCAAAATTGCTTGTCCAGAAGGAACATAAATATTACCACATTCAATAATTCTGTACTGGTGAAAGATGGTGGTGTTTTTCCAGCTGAGTAAGTTCCAAGGAACAATACATATAGTTTCATGCTAGTCCTATATGTAGCAATGGCAAAATTATTTTGCTATATTTTCTTTAATCTTTATTTATTCATCTCGTTTTATGTTTTGGTTGTTTATGGACTTGCTTGGTATTTGACACATGATGAATAAAAGTTTTCAACTCATGAATCTAAACACAAATTACTCTTTTACTCTCCCTTGTGGATTTATTATTTATATCCTGTTCACATTAGGATGTTGAACAGAATGCAAGAAGCTTTTGATGTGCTTAGCTGCCTCTCTCGTCTTATTATATTTGATCAGTAAAGAGCAATCATGGAATTAAAAAATGAGAGAGGAGACTGTTTGCAAGATTTTAGATGCCACAGGGAATGAGTTTATAGTTTTCTGTGAAGCAGATTTTTATGCTTACACTGAAATAACTGTACTGAAAACTGTGTGTCCACAGCTGTAAAAAGAAACAAAAGAAAACTGAAGACTGGGGGAGTTAGAGGGCAAAATTTAATCTTGTTGATTAAGTTTTGATTTGACATCTATAGAACATTTTCCCATATGGTGTCATCTTAGATGAGACTACACATACACACAGACTTGCCTCTGATTCTCACATACTCTCCAATTGTCCTAATATGGCAGTAACAGTCCTGATATATATGTTGATACATAGACATACACACACTTGTCTCTGATGCTCACATACACTCCAGCTGTCCCAATCTGGCAGGGACACTCCCGATTAAACCTCTGCCATGCCACTTTTCCAGATGCTTTTCAAATGTCTCAGTTTCTCTTTCCTCCTCTCTCTTTGTTCTCAGCTTACTTAATTTATGCAACCTTGAGTTCAAAGTGGAAAAGTATTTTGTATTCATTTAATTCAGCAAAGAGGAGAGGAGGAGTGGTGTCTTGCCCTTCCCAGTAAGCTCAGACAAAAACAAACTGTTGCAGTATCTCTTACCTTAAGTTTTCTTCTTCATTATGAATCTTTGCCACCTTGACCACACTCTGATGTTGCTTATTCCGGTTTTCATATGTAAAATGTTGGAGGGTATGTTTTCATTTCTTTTATTGGTTCTTGTCTTCCAGGACCTTGGGGCACTAGAAACAACAGTATGGATAGCGGGGAGGCAGAGGTCGGACGGAGGGTCACTCAGGAAGTGCCACAAGGAATATTCTGGCGATCACAAATCCATATTACACAGCCACAGTTCCTGAAATTCAATATTTCCTTAGGGAAAGATGCACTTTTTGCTGTTTATATAAGAAGAGGACTCCCACCATCACATGTCCAGGTATGGCAATAAAGCTGCTTCATGATAGGGGGATGTATTGATAGTCTGTTGATGATTATTGGATGAGGATGCAGAAAAGATTATTAGGGCACAGGTTTAGGGGGAAAAGGTGGTATATAAATAAATTAGTCCAATACAGTACATCTTATCTGAGATTTTTGAATATTTGTTGAATGAGTTTCTGTGTTTCATTCCATTGGTTGCAACTAGTAGGTACGAGGGAATTTTCAGCACTGTGCCATCACACCACATGTTTTATTAATCTGTACCCCAAGGGGGAGGATTAAGAAGAGATTTGGGGCTACTTTTTCCTACATGTATAACACTTCTCATAACACTTCTCTATTATGCAAGTGGGCCTTGACCCCCTTGCATGGGTCATAGAAGATATTCCCTGTGCCCTAGTTTACTTGGTTGGATGTTCATCCTCAGTAAAATTCTGATAGATGCAGCTCAATTGTACAATTCATTTGTGTAGAGGGTTGGGGGGAGGATATGTCCATAGTTTGAAGTCAGAATTACCAGGCAGAAATTGAATTCCCATCCTCTTAGCATAGCTGAAACATGGGAAATTCATAAGGCACATTCTATCGTGGGATTTAATTTTATATGTTGTCTCAAATAAGTTTTTAAATCCATAAATCTTTGCTTAAGCTTCCTCATGAGTGTGGCTTTGCCCAGCAGGAGACCTCAGTCCCTGCACTTTCCCAAACAAAAGCTTCAATCCTTCTTTTACCCTGGCTTGAGTTAAAAATATTCGCCTATTTCAATAAGCAGAAATTATGCACTACCTTTCTGCACAGCTATAAAGCTTGACAATAGGGTAACTTGACTGGGCAGCATCCATCGATTGCTTAACATGATGCTAGATATAAACAGTCAGCGTGTTTTACACCAGAAAGAATGCAGCAATAAAAGCTTTTCTTTACAACTCAGTAGATTAATAGAAATTATCTATAATTGACATTGGGTGATGTCCTAACACTGAAATTGAAAACCCCTTGTTCCTGCAGTTTCAAAATTTGATCTGTGAAAAGAGCATAAAACTTCACTTGACAGTTTATCACTGATGAGTGCTAATATACCAAAGGAAGTAGAATCCTTTGTGAGAATAAGTCAATAATCAGAAAATTAGGTACATGATTAACGTGAGACTATGAAGATACAGTTCCTGTCTGAGAAACCCAGTGAGATTGAAGTTTCTCTGTATTACTGTTTAGCAAATATTTCAAGTGTCTAGTTTAGTCAGTCAAACTAATGGAGTTGCATTCCTGTTCAAAAAAACTGTTGTATAACTCTGAGGATAGGGAATAAAGTTCAAAAGAACAGCAAAACTCCAAGAGTACAGGGCATGTGAACTAAAAGTAAAAGAAAACAGAGCTATTCTATGTAGTTGGATAGTTAAGGTGTGGTGGTACATTAACTACTACCACATGTGTGATGAGATATCTAGCATTATTCAGCAAAAGGTTCTTATGTTCATTTCATTTTTTCATTCATTGAACTGATAACTAATTTACTGAGAATAAGCTAATTTTAAGATGGCAGAATTCAAAGACATAACTGTGTTAGTCTGGAAAACCAGTGTACAAAGGGATCTGGAGATTAACTGAAACCAGAGGAACTATGGTTTGAAGTCAAGGACACAATAAAAGAAGAATGCAGACACTTTCAATAAACAAAAAGAAAGAGAGAAAAAACATGGATGACAGAAAAAACACTACAAACAATAAAGAAAAGAGAAGAAAAATAAAAGAGATAGGAACAAACTAAGAATTATGAGTGCAACAGTACAACGGCTTGTGTGGAAAGATAAAGAAAATTACTACAACAACCAATGCAGAGAAATAGAAGACAACAACAAAAAGGGAAGAACAAGAGATCTATTTCACAAGATCCAGGAAATCAAAGGAAAATTCCAACCAAAGACCAGGACGATCTATGACAATAATAATAATTTGGGGGAAAAAAAAACATAATTCAAGACCAGGAAGGAATAAAAAGATGTTGGATGCAATACACAGAAGAATTATACAAAAGAGATGACAAAATGAAGGACACATGGAATGAAAAGCCATATGAATACGAACCCCAAATTCTAAAAAGTGAGGTGGAAACTGCAATAAGAGAAAACAACAGAAAACAAATCACCAGGAACAGATGATAGTCCAATACAATTGCTGCAATCCACATTAGCAGAGTCACCTCTAGTGCTAACCAACATATGTCAACAGGTATGGAAAACAAAACAATGGCCAACAGATTGGAAGTGATCAAAATACATTCCCATCCACAAAAAGGGAGACACAAGAGACTGCAGCAACTATAGGACCACAGCACTGATCTCCCATGCAAGCAAAATCATGCTCAAAATTCTGCAACATAGACTTCAACCATACATAGAAAGAGAAATCCCAGAGGTTCGAGTAGGGTTCGGGAAAGGAAGATGCACTAGGGACCACATTGCAAACAATTCATTTGAGATGTGATGCTGGAGAAGAGTGCTGAGGATCCCACGGACAGGCAAAAAAACAAACAAGTGGGTCCTAGAGCAGATCAAACCAGAAACCTCCCTGGATGCCAAGATGACCAAACTGAGACTGTTGTACTTCGGACACATCATGAGAAGAGAGGACTCTTGGGGGGGGGACACAATATTGCTTTGGAAGATGGAGGGAAGTAGGAAGAGAGGAAGACCACATGCTAGATGAATGGACTCTATTAAGAGGTTATGGGTATTAGGGGGTTGCAGGAATTAAACAGAGCAGTGGAGGACAGAGGGTCTTGGAGATGTCTCATCCATAGGGTAGCCATGAGTCAAGATCGACTTGAGGAGAGTTAACAACAACAGAAGCTGGTAGCATGATGCATCTGAGGAAGTAGTCTATAAAAGTTCATGCTTACACCTTCTTTCTTTCAGTTAGGGCCTTTGCAGACTGCCAGAAATAGTGCAAATTGAGTCCACTTTAACTGCCCTGACTCAGTGCTAGGGAATCATGGGAACTGTAATTTATTGTGGTACCAGAGCTCTCTGACAGAGAAGGCTCAATGTCTCAGAAAAAAATACAATTCCCATGATTCCCTAGCACTGAGCCAGGGCAGTTAAAGTGGACTCAATTTGGACCATTTCTAGCAGTCTGCAAAGGCCCTTAGTCTCAAAGGTGCTACAAGACCCCTTTGCATATTAATTTTATGGTGTTTGTTCAGTCTAGCCAGATAACATCTTCATCAAGATAATATTCCAAATGATAAGATGAGAAAAAAATACACAAAAGTAGTGCTGTTCAGTTGTTCATTTCTTCTTGTCCTCTTTCCCTGTTTGGGGTTTTATTTGGGAGAGGGGAATCACACTCTATCCCACACATGTTAACACAGCCTTCATTTCATTATAAGTAAGACAGCTGGTTTTGAAAAATGAGCAAAAGTGCTCATTTTCTTCATCAGTTCTTTGAAATTTGAACATGGGAGTCTCTCGCTGTAAATTACAATGAGATCATTAGTTTCACCCATAAAGCTAAGGCAAGTTTTGTATTTTGTGTGACTTCCACTCTGTCATTCTGAATCACAAAGATTTACATATTAAAGCGAACTCTCTTTGGATGACTTTTGAGGTATCAACTGACTGGTGGGTGGTTAGTTATATGTAAAACCCTCAGATTAAATGTTTATGAAGAACTCATCTTAAGATACTAGGCAAACAATCCACCCCATGCAGTATGCATTGTTCAAATGTTGTTAGATTGTAAGAAGTGGCTACTTCTGACAGAAGCTTACACATGACTTATAACTGCAATACCATTCAACAGCAGCAGCTGAATTGCTAAACAGCAGCCATAATGCTGAATTTTAAAAATGCCATGATTCTGTGCACTTTAGACCAATTTACAGGACATAGTGGGGCGACAGATACTTAATTATTAGTTTTGATTTTTAAAAATCTTTCTTACAGCAGAAGATAACCATTTTAAAAACTTCAATACTGTTTGTTTGTCATTATAGGGGGCAAAGCACAGCAAGAACATTATGAAGTGCCTGAGGTGATTTTCCTATGAACATTTGCATAATAGGAGAGAGAGTGAGAATAGCAAGGGAGAGAAAACAGGAAACAGTGAGGAGGAATAAAAAAGAAAGCTCCAGATAGTACCTGTCCTATAGAGACACTTCAGATGCTCAAAGACACATCATTCATCCCTTCCTTTTTTAACTTTTGGTATAACATGGGACTTGAGATATCTCCATGGGGAACAGTTCTTTTGCTTTTTCTTTACAAGTTTGAAATGCTCTTAGTAGCATACATTACCTTGAAATACTTCACTGTATTCTGCACTTTTGTAATTAGTATTTGACACTTCAAAAACCCCAGAGAAATTAAATAGCAATAGAGCCCATTAAGTGCAGAATGAAGGCATAAATAGCAAAAAAAGAGGGGGAAAGCAAGGAAATGCAAAACCAAGTAATTCCTCTGCATAGTACTCAGGATTTAATGGGAGCATGAAGAACATACTCTAGGAAGCATTTGATCGCACTTGCTTCTGCTATATCAATAGCTTCTTGTGAGGACCACTAGACAGAAGATTGTACCTAAAATACTATATATTTGCCTGGTGGAGATATAAAGAAAAAAAAATAAGAGTTATTGTGAGCAAGACAAATTGTAGCAACAAGCCAGTACCTGAAGTCAGATGGGACACAGGTGGGGGAATAAGGGCGAAGAAGTGTGATGTAGTTTCAAAGTAGGATGAAAAAGGAATTGGAATGGTTAGAACAGATACAGTTATGTGCACCTGGAAAGATGTGAAATGGTCACACACAGCACTTCTAGCAAAGCAATAAACTAGCTGTTTTAAAAATGTGATAATACTTAATATTTTAATCCTCTTTTTAATATTCCTTAATATGAACATTGGTATTAGGATTTCTCTGTTCACTTGTGGTTTGGTATCCTTGTAAATCTTGAGAATCAAGGATTTAGTTTTGTAGATTGAAAGTAATATGTGCCAAAAGCATCTAATAGCCTTAATAGACAATAAGCTAAACATGAGTCAGCACTGTGATGCACCAGCCAAAGTCAGTGCTGTTCTGGGCTGCATCAACCGGAGTATAGTGGCCAAGCTGAGAAAAATAGTAGTGCTACACTATTCTGCTTTGGTTAGATCCAGTGACATCACTAGGGTTGGCATCATCCAGTGCCGTAACTCATGGTGTCAGCCCCACATTTGACCTCCTCCCTTACCACAACATACAGAATCATTAGTAATGATTTTTGTACTACTGTTAGTCATTAATCATAATTCCTGTGTATCACTAAATGTCACTGTGACATAAAACAATTAGCAAACAGATGTGACATAAAACAACTAGCAAAATTAAAATTACACCTTTAATTACAATATGCACAGCCTCAGTGTATTTACACATGTATAGTTTCATGTAGTTGAAGTGAGCATTTGTTAAAAGGTGATGTTTTTAAAAAACATTTAAAAGAATAAAAATATTTTTAGAAAAAGTATTTTTAAAATAATAAAATTTTATTTTAAAACAACCCTGAGACCTCTCCTTTCTCCTCCCACTGAGATTCTCCCCACTCACGCCATTTCTTCAGCATTTTAATGGGAAACTGCTGAATTCCACAGCCCATTTCTGCCAAAAAGGAGATGTTTGAGGAGCAGTGGTGTCATCCCTGCCAGTTAGGGTGTCACCTGGTGTGGTCTGCACACACGCGCCCCATGATGACACTAGTCACCTAGAATACTGTGTCCAATTCTGGACACCACCGTTCAAGAATATAGACAATCTGGAATGTGTCCAAAGGAGGGCAACCAAAAGGATCAAGGATCTAGAAATGAAGCCTTATGAGGAATGATTAGGGTCCTGAGAAGACTGAGAAGTGACATGATACATATTGTTAAATATCTAAAGTGATCATGTAAAAGATTGAGTGACCAGTTTTATACTGCTCCAGAGACTAGAACACAAACCAGTTCAAATGATAAGAAAAGAGATTCCACCTAAACATTAAGAACTTTTTTACTATAAGAGTTGTTCAACAATGGAATAGTTTGCTTCAGAGTGTGATGCATTTTTTATCTTCAGAGGTCTTTATACAGAGGTTGGATGGGCATATTGCAGAAGAGTGTTAGTTGTTTATTCCTGCATGATCGAGAGTTAGATTAGATGGCCCTTATGGTCCCTTCCAATTTTATGATTCTCCAATTCTGTCTCTATGCCATGGCACATTTCAGTTGAAAATCTATCCTTATATAAGAATTGTGGGCAAGCAAAGTATGTAGAAAGCAAACTCAACAAAAATGGCTGTGTTTGAAAGTTCTTTTTTTGTGTTTGAGATCTCTTGAAGGAGATCTCTAGAAGGTTCAGTTCTGAATCTATTCAGAGACCTTCATAGTATCTGGGTAGAATCTGTCCAATTTATTTCTGATTAGCAGAAATGAAATTAGTATCTTCTCTCTATGTGGCCCAAATCCCACACTTTAAACCATCTCTGCATGACTTTAGGGGAAATGTGACATTTTTAGCAACAACAAAGTATATAAAAAAAAATTCATTATAAAGGTGCATTATATCAGAAGACCAATAGAGTAGAAAAATATGAAGTAATGAGCCAGCTGCCCAGGTGGTAGATCAGAATCAAATCTAGAATTTCTGTCTGTTCATGATTTACATAAATAATAAAGACAAAAATATTTTAATTGAACTTTAGCTAATAAGTTCAGGTGGCACACCAAGTGGTAAAAAGTCTGCCCATCCCTCCTTTTTGAAGATCATCATTCTGCTTTGCCAATAAGGAACCCTACGGATGTTCCAAATGTTGGGATTTATGATAAAAATACTCTGGTGAAATATTTCTCCATACTCAATAGACTATTCAACTTAAAGTGAAGAACATAACTCAGGCAAGATTACAGATTGCTGCAGGCAAGGATTGTACCAAAACTTAATATTCTTCCTATTCTTCTTGAGCCCTCTTCTTGCTGCTTATTCAAATAAACCATTCTTATGAGCATTTAAATGTGCAAGTGGCCAGTTAGCAGCCTGAATATAATTGATCAAAGAAAGCATTTCTTATGGCTTGGTATTTGCCAAAGAGTAAGAAGAGTATAAATCTTGGTCCAGATCCAATAAGCATACTGGTGGAACATAGGTCTCTGCCAACTGGGAGATGGAGATAGTTCTCTCTCCCATTTCCTCCTGGGTATGGAAGAGAAACTGTGTGGAAGGTGGTTTGTGGGCAGAGATCCACCTCCTGATCACTTACTGCTCTTATACATCCATCCAGGGAATAAAAAGCTGCCTCCACCTCTAGCATAAAGTTACTCCTTCTTCCCCAGTGTGAGAAGGCAGCTGGAATGTGCCTAGGCATACACCTACAGCTGATTGCTGGTCATGGGGTAAAGGTGCACCCATCTTGCACACCCAGGGCAAGCACTGCTTGACAAGGAGATACCGATGAAGGGAGTTATGGCTGTGCATGTCACCAAGAGGATATTAGCCCCTGTCTTCCCTCTGCAACTTTGCTCTGAGAGGAGATATTAGAATTCCTACATCAACCCAAGGATAAAGACGGAAGAGCCTTTTCCAAAATGCCAACACTCAGTGATTCCAACCATGGTTTTTATTCTGTGATTGTCTCATCTCAAGCACAAGCTTTTACAAAGAGGTTAGGATGTCATTATTTTCCATTTGTAACCTTCCCATGTTTTCCCACCAGTTCTTCCACCTTTCTCCTACTAAAACAAAAAACCAACCAAATAAAAACCCTGTTTGGAGTAAAAAGCTACCTTGAGAGCTGGTTTGGAGAAGGAGGAGGAGGAATCATAGAATCATAGAATCATAGAGTTGGAAGAGACCACAA
>CM034703.1:219372635-219390406 GCA_020142125.1 Phrynosoma platyrhinos
GAGGGACAGCAAACCGGCCCCCAGCTCAAAAAGGTTGCCTACCCCTGGGCCAGAGACAGACCAAGATCTAAACAAGATAAGGCAAAATGCAACTAGAGCACAGAAGACTGTGTTGCTGTAGTCTTGTCTACATGTGCAAATTATATTGTATCAGACTATTCTATGTGTAGATTGTATCTTTAAAAGAAACACTATATATGCAGTTGTCCCACTCCATAGATGTTACAACCTCTTTCTGTTTCAGACTGCATTAGAAGGGGTTCTCAAGGTTAAACAGGTGAATTAGAAGTGAAGAAATTGAATATCTAGCCATGTTGTGTAACATAATATACACTTAATAAAATACAAATGAGATTGAATAATCAATATTTCCTTTTCAGGCTGGCTTTTACATTAGAAAATAGTTTTTACAATAGGTATACATGCTTTTTTATATTGTCTACAGTATCAGTCTATGATGAAGTGCTTTTTCTATTTTGTTCTGCCCTGTAGTATGACTTCATGGAGCGTTTGGATGGGAAAGAAAAATGGAGTGTGGTAGAGTCTCCACGAGAGCGTCGAAGTATTCAAACCCTTGTTCAGAATGAAGCTGTCTTTGTTCAATATCTGGATGTGGGACTGTGGCACCTTGCCTTTTACAATGATGGCAAAGATAAAGAAGTGGTGTCATTCAGTACAGTCGTATTGGGTATGTATGCCTTAGTGGAAAATTCTGGTTAGTTTGCTGCAAGAACTCACACCCGGACAAAAGACAGAGCCATTGGAAGGAGGGAGTGGCTTTGATACCCTCCATGAATGAGATCAGGGATTTTAAATATATGCATTGCCTAATGGGTCAAGCTTAGGCACGTGATGGGGGGCAGAGCTTAGGTATTTAAAGATGAGCTGCCCTCCATCCTGCCTCTTTTCTTGGAAAGCAACCCACCCTCCCACCCTAAATGCAGTGTGAACCTAGTTGGTTGTTTCGGGGCTGGGTAGGAATTTTCTCCCCTATTCCCAGTTTTGTTTGTTTGTTTGTTTTTGCCTACCCATACTGTGTGCAGGGACTGGAAGTTAGCTTTTAGTTGCTGTTAAATAGGTTTCACTGGCCCATATGGGAGATAAAGAACTATTTGGTGCACACCAGTGGCACCCCTTTGTGGTGAAAGGTTAGGCTCTGGAACAGGGACCTGGGGGGTTATGAAAGAACCTGTCTTTGGGGTAGACATGGGGGTTTTGCTCAACCTTACAAACTTGAGGGAGTCCAGGGGAGAGTGCCTTATGCTTACCTCCCTAGGACTGGTTGAGGATACAATTCAAATCATTGGATTTACCTCATGGCCCAGTGTTTGTGCCCAAAGGGAAGGCTAAAGAAGTGGTCTGGGATTGACACCTGGCTTCAGCTGGACCTGCACCAGGCTTTTCACTTTAGTCGATTTTTCTCAAAAGTGTTGAAATTTAAGTCTTGAAGTTCAAGAGTTTAGCATTAAATAGGTTATATATCCAATAAATTTTCCTTTATTCATCCAATTTATGTGTCTGGTCTCTTTATTTCTTGATTTGGTATCAACAATAAAAATCCTAAATATAGTTATAATGGGGGAGAAGCATTATGGAAGCATAAAGGGCATAGTTAAAGCTAAGTGAGATATGTGAGGAAAGGTTACAGTTCAAGTAAGCTTAATTTTCATTGCAAACAAACACTGACTTAACAATTATATTAGTTTCTTAGGATAAAACTGACAAACCTGCATTGAAATTTACACTATTTTTAATGTATTCTTTCTCATTTGTACATTTATTTATGTAATGTACTTTCTTTATGCAACTTTCCCCACTGACTAAAGTATTCTTCTGCAGGTTTTTTTTTTTTTTTAATTATGTGCATTGTTGTATGTGTGTGTTGCTTATCGTAAATGCCTTTGACCTCATCTGCATGGGCTGGAAGTCCCATTCCCCTCCCCTATTCTGGCAGTGTCCTGATTAGAAGATGCACGGCCCAAATTTCAGTACATCTAATGTGGACAGTTCATATGACAGCCAGCATGCTCAACACCAGAATTGGGCATAACAACCTTAACACAATTTTTTAAAAACTTTTCCTCTTTCTCCTGATCTCTTTGGAAGATCCAGAGCCCTCAGTTCCTGCATTGGGAAACCAGATCCTCTCTGATATTTCAGAGGAAGGAACTGGCAAAATTTCTGCTGAGTACTCCTTATGTAAGAAAACCTTGTGAAATTCATGGGGTCACCATATGTTGGCAAGCAACTTGAAAACATGTGCACACATGCTTGCACACACACACACACACACACACACACACACACACACATTTATCCATATTTGTAGCCTGAGAATTCTGGTTCACATCTTTTGGCATTTGTTCTTATAGTTCATATTGGCCAGGATTCAAACCCCCTGTATGTACCTTGATGGCAAGAGTTCTTGTAATAGATATATGTCAAGGAAACTGTGAACTGAATAAAATACTGTACTTTTCTCCACATTTCAGACCAATTACTATCATTGCACCATCAAGTAGTCTACCTAACTATTACACCTATTACTTTCAACTTTGTCATAAATTGTATGAAATGAAACCAGTGGCAGACCAACATGATTTAAAAAAGAAAAAGCATAGTCATGGATGCTCCATGTCTATCTGCTCTAGAGGCTCTATGTATCATGCAAATAAAAGAGAGAAAATCCTACATTATTACTAAAAGTAAAAATCTGCAGTCCTAAATTCATTTATCTGGGAATACATTCCATTGAATCCAGAGAGTTGCACCAAGTATAGGAGTATAGGAGGTTAAAATATTGGAATGAAGATAAGCATATATATTCAGAACTGTATGGATTCTAAAGCAACTCATATGTAGTTTCCTAACTGGCAAGGTATTTAAGATGTCAGATGTGTTATATTTAAATTTATAGTCAAATAACTCAATACTATGAACTATGATAATTGTGACTACTATAACTTTGAATGTCTGAATAATTAATGGATGTTAAAATGGTGAATAGTTTAAAACAACAATGAAACAAATCAAGCTTTTGATCATAAAGGTCTAGCCAGTAAGTCAAGTCTTTATTACAGTTAACAAACCATAATGCCAAACAATAGTAACATGACAATCATACCAACCCAAACACCCCAAGAGTTATATACATCTTACATGTCTATACACAACAGTGTGAGTACTCCATATTGGAAGGTAAGAATAAACCATATTAAAATAAAACCGTGGGGTATAATTAAGTGCAAATAAATACATTTTAAAGGAAGCTTCATAAAATGTGCTTAAAATTAATAACAGAACAGAAACAATTAAAACAGATAAACTATTTGACCTAAATATGTATTATAAAGTGCAAACAATATATTAAGATATATTAAAACATAAATTAAAAGTGTGCAGCCATATTACTAGTAAGCGAATTTTTGATATCCCTCCTACTCCTGGGACTATGGCTCCCATTAACATCTCATATGTTTGTAACAGAAAGGCCATCCTTAAATTATTAATATTTATGGAACATGGTCCTTTGAGTTTGGGCTGCAGAGAAAAAGAACTTTGCAACCTCCTCTGTTACCCTTTTTTCGGCATCCTTTAGCAAATGTATCAGATACCATTCTAAAGGTCTACCTGGGTGCTTACTTAAAACAGGTGTAACTATAGGACTAGCATTCCTTCAGACCTTTTACCTGAATATATTACTACTTGAGAAGAAGAGTAATATAGCAAGAGCAATAATAACACCTGACTCATTTTGCAGTATGGTTTTGTTTCCAGTCTGTCAAACAGAAGTGTAGTATTTTAAGTTGTAGAAAATATATTTTAGTATGCTTTGTGGATGAAAACCTATTGTCAAGGTGTAATAATCACCACACAGAAAATCTGTATACAGTTGGTTAAAGTCACAACTTATATAGGAACCTTCTTTCTGACATACTTTATGATTGAAGACAGCTACTAAAGACACAACAGCTTATTCTAATGATTAGTGCTGGAGACCCCTGACTGTGTCTGTGCAATTTGGTGTCATTATACGGCAGAAGAACCTCTTTGCTTTGCATATGGAAAATAGGGTTGCATTAATGTTTTCAAGTCTAATATCCCTTTTCCCCATGTAGACAAAATATCAACGTAACCAAAGACAAAGAAAATGGGGGAAGTTTACAGAAATGTTCTGTTAAACACAGTCTGAGGGATTCAGGGATTTTTAGGAAATATAATATTAAGACATTTGTCTCTCAATTCAGGTGACTTCTGACAAAATGACTGAAGTTTCAAGGAAATGCATGAGCATAAAATAACACAATGTAGACTGAAGGGGAAAACAGCTAACACCTGAATAATATGTGTTTTTCAGATTCTGTGCAGGATTGTCCTCGTAATTGCCATGGGAATGGTGAATGTGTGTCTGGAGTCTGTCACTGTTTTCCAGGCTACCATGGAGCAGACTGTGCTAAAGGTACTCTTTAACTTTGTTTTCAGAGATTCTCGTTGTGTGTTTTATCCTGTCCCATGGGGATCAATTGTCATAGAAATGAAAATGCATTTAGATAGCACTTCACTGAAGTGTCCAAAGCCCTTCTATGTTGCCCCAGTAATCCTTCCAGAAATCCTGAAAGATAAGCTGCTGTCATTTTCCATTGGTGAATCTGTATTTGAAAAGATAAGAGCTTAGTTTCAGACCACCCAGTGATGAGCTGAGCTAATATGATGAGGTGAGATTTGAACTGGGAACTTCCACCTGACAGACACTTCATTCCCCTATACCAGTTTCTTTTAAGTTGCATACACTTACGTAATATTAAAAGGAACTTTAGAACATGTACACATCATTCTCTTTTTTTGGGGGGGACCAAAGACATCAGCCATGGGCTCTTATTAAGGAGTTTTTTGCAGTTCTTGGAGTGGCACTCTTTGTGCCAGTATCGGAATTCTGTTTTCCTAGCAGACTTTTATAAATAAAATTCTTGTCCAGTACTATCTGGTGTGGGGGTGGGGGGCAAATATAGAGTGACTAACAATCCAGTTTCTATAAATTCATCTTTTCTATTCCTCTTGCACTACCAGTACAGTTCACCAGACCAGTATCTAGTTTTTATTTATAGATCTGATAAGATTTGAATTTGGTTAAAATATTGGCACTGATGCACTTATTGTCTTCTGAGAGTGGTTCATGGCTAGGTGCATTTTATCCTGTGAATGATCGTGTTGCAGCATGTGTTCAAACTGTAACACTTTTAAATGTTTAGTATGTGATATAATAGATTGGGGGTATAATTTTTGGAAGTTGAGGAATCCTACAATGCCAATCCTCTCATTCAGTGGATTGTAGCATAAGCACTTTGACATTTTTACCACTTTACCATTTATGCTGAGACATCCAAGACTTCACTGTGTGAATAGGAGTAACATTTTTCCATAATGGTGTACACAGCAGCAATCTTGTGTTACTATGCCAGCAGGGCTATTTGTTCCCCTTGTTTTCAGTGGATATAGGCCTAATTATTTAAGAAGTTTAGTTTTGTTGTTAACTGCCCTTAATTCAATTTTGACCCATGACAACCCTGTCAATGAGACGTCTCCAAGACTCCCTGTCCTCCACTGCTCTGCTTAGTTCCTGCAAAGTCATACTTGTGACCATCCATAGAGACCATCCATCTAGTATGCAGCCTTTCTCTCTTTCTGCTTCCCTCCACCTTTCCTAGCATTATTGTTTTTTTTCCAATGAGTCGTGCCTTCTTATGATGTCGCCGAAGTATGACAGCCTCAGTTTTCTCATCTTGACTTCCACAGGATTTCTGGTTTGATCTGCTCTAGGACCTACTTGTTTGTTTTTTGGCTGTCCATGGCATCCTCAGCACTCTTCTACAGCACCACCTTTCTAATGAATTTATTTTCTTCCTATCATCTTTCTTAACTGTCTAGCTCTCACATTAATACACGGTAATAGAGAATACAATAGCTTGTATGATTCTAATTTTTGTGCTCAATTGTATATCTTTGCATTTTAGGATCTTTGCTAGTTCTTTCATAGCTGCCTTCCCCATTCTTAATCTTCTGATTTCCTGACTATAGTCCCCATTTCAGAAGTACTTGAAGCTATTTCCTGTCATTCAATATGTGTGCCTACAAAAGGGCTAGTTTGTTTGCAAACATCATATTGAGACAACACTATATATGATACTATATATGACATCTGTGAGTTTTTAATAATGCAAAAAAAGGATCTAAGATTTATTAGTATAACAATAATACAGGTAATATTTCATGTTTGTTATCCATGTATATATTCCTTTAAACGGGAACAATTTATATAGTAATGTAACATGATTGTAATAGTATTGAGATATCACATTTCTAGGGTATTATATATAGTGTCACCTCAATGGAGTTTATCACATTCCCTTTTTTGCCCGATCTGGGTATGGGTTGGGAACATGCGTGAATGAGGGGAAACAGATTTATTGCATTCAAAACAGTTGTCAAGCTGTCTCCATACTGTCACCTGACCACCACCCATCCCCAAGCCATGCTGAGCAGGCCAATTTTGCTCAGCCAGAAAGCTTCTGTCCTTGAAAACTTGGCTGGCTCAGTATGGCTTGGGAAGAGGTGGTGGTCGGGCAACAGCATGGCAACGGCTTGTTGATTATTTTGAGTGCAATAAAATCCATTTCCCCTTGTTCATGCATGTCCCCAACCCATGCCCAGATTGGGCAAAGAAGGGAATGCAATAAACTCCAATATTATTATATTGTTTGAGGAGCCCTGATGGTGCAGTGGTTAAATGCCTGTACTGTAGCCATTCATTCACAAACCACAAGGTTGTGAGTTCAATACCAGCCAGGGCTCAGCCTTGACTCAGGCTTCCATCCTTCCAAAGTCACTAAAATGAATACCCAGATTGTTGGGAGGCAATTAGCTTACAGTTGGAAATCGCTTAGAGACTACATAGCGTGGTATGAAGTGGTATATAAATGAAGCTGCTATCGCTATTGCTATATAAGTTTTAATATATTTTTGCCTTCACATGCATTGCCACTGTTACTTTTGTTTTGTTTTTTGTGCTTAGGTAGGTGCTGGACATAGTGGAATTGTTTGTAAACATGGCATTCATAACTCACTAATCAATTAATGTGAAAGGATAGGTGTTAGTAGTGCATACACATAAACTTCTTAATACCATGCTTGCAGTTAATACCAGTGTTGATGGTTGAGAGTGAGATATTTGTTGTACACATCTTTAGAACCATGCCATCATTTCTTGTAACTATGGGAATCTCATTATTTCCCTTAATATGATTCTCTGAGATTCTCAGAAGAGAATTGTGGAATAAATCATAAAGCTTCGGAAAGAGATAAATGAATTTCTGACAACTTTCAACCAGAGTTGATTAATTATAGGAAACCTAGTATGTTCATTCCTAACAATGTGCTTCAGACATTGATCTGAAAAAAAGTGCATTAAACTTGTGTGTGTGTGCATTTCCTATATATGCATTTTCTGCTGTAATCTTGCCAGCTTTTCTCTGATTTACATTTTTGCATTTTCCAAAAACAGTCAGTCAAACAAGCAACAAAGCACAATTGTATGCATGTTTCAGTGGCCTTTCCTTCTAGTTAAGTGGGAATAAGACTGCTGGCATAAGATTTCTTAAAATCTACTGGATTAAAATCTATGACCTCCCTGGAATTTTTTAAATTGACACTAGTGAAAGAGAAAAAAGGCATTAAGATGTCTACATATATGTAGATAGATCTTGTAACACCTTTGAGAATAACTGAGAGAAAGAAGTTGGCAGCATGGGCTTTCCTAGACTTAAGGGGGGATGCAGATGGCGAAAAACTCCATCTTCAATCTCAGGAAGGGGATGGACAGCCGGACTCTGGGCGCCCCATCCCCTTTCTGAGGATATCATTGGAGCAATGGTCTGTCCGCATGACGGGCGCTCCGATTACATCCTTCCGGCTCAGCGTCCACACACGCTGAGCTGGAAGAGATGCCAAAGAGGCATGCCACGCCTCTTGGGGCGTCCCTTTCATGGCTTGCAGAAGGAGCATTATTTTAGTGCTCCTTTTGTAGGTAGCGAAAGGGAGGATCGGGGCTGAGGTGTCCGGCAGCCTTAGCCTCGATCCTCTGCTTCCAGGGGCGGCCCAGGTCCACCCATCTGCATCCCCTCTTAAGTCTGCATCCTCAAAAGTACAGACAGATAGCAGACTTTTTCTTTATGTAGCCAGCAAACATAAACACACCTTAGCATCCCTCAGTCACCTCATGACCTGTGTTTCTCTCAGTTGATTTATCCTGTCTCTGGTATGAGTTTGGAATTTGCTTAAAGGCATTCTTATTCCATAGGAGAAAGCTTTATTCAGATGTATTTTGTGTGTGTGTGTGTTGCCCTGAGAGAAAGTAGAAAAGAACACATAAATGTAAATTTTCTGCTCTTGCTCTCATTGACCCTCAGTAATGGCACC
Source organism: Phrynosoma platyrhinos (assembly GCA_020142125.1). Lineage (NCBI taxonomy): Eukaryota > Metazoa > Chordata > Lepidosauria > Squamata > Phrynosomatidae > Phrynosoma > Phrynosoma platyrhinos. The sequence goes on from CM034703.1 coordinate 219,381,108, forward strand.
ATAGAATCAGGGTACACGTCTGTATGACTTCACATGTTTGCTATTTAATCCCAGTTTTAGGGAGAATTCCACATAAGTAAGATAAAGAAGAAAGAGCAGCCAGGTAGATATGATGCTCAAAAAGCTGTAGCCAGTGGAAGCAATGGCAGTAAAAGACAGTGATGGAAGGGAAAGCCTGAGCATACACAGATCCTGAATGTTTGGGGGAAGGACACTTCTATTCCACCAACTTCAGTGTTTCAGACTGGATCTTTTTTTAAAAAAAAAAATATATCATTTCAGCCATATTTCACAGGCAGTTAGAATCTAGTTGAGTATGGGTTTTTTTTTTCTACAAATGAATAACTTTTTAACATTTATTAGTAATTCAGAAATGAATACTTCAGTTTATCTAGTTTCACTTACACACAAAATCTTGAGTGCCATGTTCTGAAGGAGTGAATTAGCTATTTGTGTGTGTCTGATATTTGTTGGTACTCTCCCATCCAAGTAGTAACCAGGGCTGATCCTGCTTAGCTTCCAATTTCTGGCAGGATCTGGTGCCTTAAGGGTATTAAGGCCTACTGATCTATACAGTGGTACTGCAGCTTCTCAGTTTTATATGAGAGGGCCTTCATAGAAGAGATTCCTTACCCTATTTAAGTCATTTAGAGGAGCTGTAAAAGGAAACCATTTGCCAAATTAGATCTATTGCCTTAAAATGTTTTTATATCACCCCTCCCCAAGAATAATTGGTATAAGTTACAGCATGTTAGTAGTTATTCAACTTAAACTCAGTGATGTTTAAACTCAGTGATGTCTAAATGATCCTGATGTTTGCTTGACTTTTTTTTTAAAAAAAATAAAATACTGCTGCTGCGACTTCTTTTCTTTTCTGTTCCTGTTTCTCCTCTATTCTTGTTGTTGTCATTTCTTTCTATAGCACCATTAATGAGCATTTCACATTAACACAGCCCATATGTTTATTAGATGGTATTTCTGCATCTAGGATACAATTGCAGGATGAGGTACTCTTTGGAAACTGGTTTACACACTGTTCTTGTTGGAGCAGTCATATGAGCTCCAGTACTGCACACATATTTTCATGCAAGTTAATCCTACTGAGATGGATACCTCTGGTTAAATATGTCCTTTCAAAGAAATTGGAAATGAGCCTCAAGAGTTTGCTTGTAATATATGTATCATTCAGTCAAGCTGTGTAAAGATACACTTCCTCTGTGACATCCATTGATATTCCAGAGTTAATCTACTTATTTGTTTGATATCCTGCCTTTCTTCCAGGATTAGGCAACAAGGTAGCACAAAAAAAGAAAGAGTAAATGAGATACAGGTAAAGACATAAAGGCAACTAGAGGTAAAAACAAGCAGGAAATTATAATGCTAAAACATAATTAAATAATTATAGCATTAAAATATTATTATATATATATTTAAAAAACACTTTTAAAACATATTAAAACACATTCAGATGAATGAATATAAAAACAAATGACTAAATCTAGTTGCCAGTCCCAATAAGAAAAGACTCATTGAAACAATAAAATTTAAATAATTATTGACTTAACCTTTCAGCAGTTGATTCATTGGGTCTGCTCTGTTTGGGACTACCAATTGACTGTAGACCACAGTGTTTACATTACTCATTTGAGCTTTATTTTTGTCGTCTTTTGTCCTCTTTTGTCTTCAGCAATTTGTACCAGTCCCCCCACCCCCTTTGTTCCCTTTGCTATACCTGAAAGTAGTTTTCTTTCATAAGCTCAGTCCTTTGCTAGGTTTCCTTCTTCCCACACTCCTCCAGTATGCTTTCCTCACTATATTACTTTAGCTTTATTTTGTTTTTATTGGCAACAGAGAATTCCATTTCAATAAGTATAAATGTATGATCAAAATTGTAAAAATGATAGGCTTGGGGTTTTCTTTTCTTTTCTTCTTTTGTCAGTCCATAAAACACCATATATCCATTTTCACGTTAACATGTTCCATGTTTGATTATCATCCCATATAAGCTGAAAGCTCATACCATGGCCCTACCCCTGTCATGACTGGGTAGCCCTACCCCTGACTGTTTTTGACCTCCTGTATATGAATTTGACAAGATAGACTTCAAATTAGTGAGTAAATAAGTAGATACTAACTACTGGAAATGACAACTCCTGCTGCTCTACATCTGTTATTGGAAGCAAAGCAATGTTACTATTAGAAAACATAGACTGTTTTAATTATATATTAGTGAAATGTGTTTGCATTCTCCACATCTTCTGTCTCTCCACAGCTTGCAGGCAGAGTAAGGGCTTTCACATATGTAAATAATAATGCAGTTACACTATTTGGAATTTCCTTTTTTGTCCATTATCCAGTGAAATGATCACCTTGAGAGAGATCCAAGGTTTGATGTGCTGATAATGGAAATAAACAAGGTCTCATATAGTACATTTGCTTCACTGAAAAGCAAAAGATGAAACTGAACTAGCCCTTGTTGCTAATTTGTTCTTTTAGCCTTGTTTGTTTTAGTGTGATATGAAAAGATCCAAGACTGATATTTAATTTTTACTGGATTCTTTGTACTCCTTTTTGTTGGAGCACATTTACAGGTATTAAACAGGTGTGTTCAAATGAGCTTCCTGCCAGATGAAATAGGTGATTAGTTTTTAAAACAAACACCCATTGAATTGACAAGGCAAATAGCTTCCAATTGCTTATCATTCTCCTTTTTTCCTTGAAAACAGTTATGGTATATTAACTGAAAGGGTAGGAAATTTAAGAGAACAGCAGAAGAGGGCAGTAATAAGAAGTACTTAAACGTATCAACTTTTTTTAACCTTCTAACTTTCAGTATTTAATACTTCATGTTTCTCTCTGTTACCCTACCTAACAAGGTACAAAGCTGGAATCTTGTGGCACATTGTGCCAGTGGTTGGATTTTCTTAGGGTCATGCAGCAGTTGTGAGCAAATGCGGGGGGGGGGGGGGGGGGAGGAATCTGTCAAGTCCAAGGAGCATGTTGCTCCAGTGCTTTACTTTCTTCATAGCCATGGGGTCCACAGCTTTTTTCCTCATAATAATAATAATAATAATAATAATAATAATAATTTATTTCTAACCTGCCCCTCTGCTTCAGCAACAGGGGCAGCGTACAACAGGTTACAACTGATACACTGGCATAGTACACCAACAGGATCCTAGCCACAGACTCATCTAGACTGAGTATAAGCCATAATATTTATGGTCGACCCCATCCTCATACACTTACCATCTCAGTTTCCAGCCATATTGATTCATCAGATTTGCCCTTTACATATGGCCAGAACTGAAGCCCTGTATACTTTAAGTAACAAAAACAAAGAGTCACAGTTAAAGAGACCAGTATTTGTACATGGCCATGGTATATTAGGACAAACCCCTCCTTTGCAGGTCACCAAGGCAAAGTGAAGGAGTGAGTCCTGACACTCAGTTGCTCATATTTATTTTCTGAAGATGTGTGCCCATTGTCCACTAACTAAGGGGGGAGGTGCAGACTGCCAGAAATAGTGCAAATTGAGTCCACTTTAAGGGTTAGGGTTAGGGTTAGGGGATCATGGGAACTGTATTTTATTGTGGCACCAGAGCTCTCTGACAGAGAAGGCTCAATGTGTCAGAAAAAAACAATTCCCATGATTCCCTAGCACTAACCCTAACCCTAAAAGTGGACTCAATTTGCACTATTTCTGACAGTCTGCAACCCCCCTAAAACAACCCAGTTTGGCTGTTATTAACTTTAACTTAGCCTACCATCTAAAATTATCTTTAACCTTTCTAATTTCTTTCTGGTGCCAGGTGGTAGGGATTTTCCTGCCCACACGAAAACACAATAGCTGTAACATCTAAAACCACAAGATACAGACATGGAGGTTTTTGTGACTCCAGAAGCAGCACTCCCCTCTCCTTTGTGTGCATAATGATTTTATTTTTACCATCTTTGCCTACTGAAGAAACCAGAGAGCTTTCAGAACTAATGTAGTGGGATGTTCTCTCTCTCCCTCTCTCTCATTATCTTCTGGTTGGCCTAATAAAGTTATCACCAAAGGGATTTTGGACTAGTTTCTGTCTGTTTTCCACCAGTAAAGGAACCTATTATGCTTCAGCTAGGATGGAAACAGTTCTAAGTTTGCAGTTGGAATTTAAATTTTCAGAAATGGTGGATCAAACATTTCCTCCTTTTCCTGCCTAGGGGTTAGGCAGAACCTAAAATTAGCAGATTACCTGAGAGAGCCTCATCTGAATGTCTGTGTGCCATTCCTTCTCTGCTCCATTTCAGGATATCATGCAGAAAAAAGTTCCCCCAGCACCTCCTTCCTTGCCTGCTTTTTCTAACATTGGGCCTGATGAAAAGGACTGGAAATCTCAGACATATGCCTAAAATTGTGTCCCCTTTTGGTTGGCCTAAAAAAGTTATAAAGTTATTTTGGAATTTTTCTTGAAGTCAACACAGCTACCACTGCTTTTTTGTGTACTGTTATTTCCTTCTCCTTTCCCCCCACCTAAATGGCTCTCAGGAATGTTGACATTAATAGATTTTCTCATCCAGTGCACATAGACTGCTTCAGCTCCTGTCTTGCTTGGTCTGTTGCTTTTGGATAAATTAAATAAGAACAGACTACAGTATATATACTGCATGCTATTATAGTACCTGGACTATAGAACAGACTATATATACTGCATGCTATTATAGTACCTGGACCCAACTATCAAGATATATCCTAGTATCCACAGATTCTTTATCCACAGAGTTGACTATCCATGGCTTGGAAATATTTTTAAAAAACATAAATTCCAAAAAGCAAACCTTGATTCTGTCATTTTATATAAGGGATGCCATCTTACAATGCCATTGTATTTAATGGGACTTTAGTATCCATGGATTTGGGTACCCACAGCGGGGTATTGGAACCCAGGGGATACCATGGGCCCACTGTATATAGACACCTGTAGTGCTCCTATATGTATGTTAACCAGCATTCATACCTGTTCTTTCCAAAAGAGATGGCTCCACTCAACAAGGAAGCCAAGAGTCTGCCACCTTCCCCTGCCGCACCCTACCCCACACTGCTTCTGTCTCTTAGCCTGAAGAAGCAATAATGACATGGCCCCATGACAGATCCCCTATTACTGCTGTCATGCAGACCTTGGGCTCAAGCTGAGGGATCTGTCCAGGCATGGATGTGGGAAGGGAGCACACTTACTATTTCATCCATTGTTTCTAGTCACTCTAAATCTATATCTCTTCATAGTTTGTCCCTTCAACTACTAGCTTATTTCCACACTTGTGTACCATCTGGCAAAGATTATGGTTTCTCTATCTGCTGTTTGATTGCCCAGTAAGAAGCTTGGCTTTATGTTCTTGTGTTCACTCTTTTTTTCTTATGCACTGTACAGATATATCTCTTAACATTGAGACCAGCAAAAATTCATTTTCATTGGTACAAAAAACTCTTTTCTCCAGCGGATACTATAAGATCGCATGTTCTGTCAACTATATTTCATTGCATTTTCCAGGCCAAGGCACATCATTCTTTTTCTTGAATACAAATGAAAGTGCATATTTGGAGTGTGGTTGTGTCTTGGTCACACTCAGTGGAAGAAGTGCAACCCACTTAATTTGTGCAACACTAAGGGGGGGGGGGGAGATGCTTTCACTCTGACACCTAAGCTGTCATCATCCAAACAAGTGAGAGAAAATATTAACCCCCATTAGATTTTTGGCCCAAGCAAAACAGACATTGAGGGGCAGTCAGAATAATGTAAATATTCACTGTGTAAGTAATGCTGTTCCACACAGAGTATCAGATTCTCTTCTCAGTTGGCATACAAGCTATAAGTAATTGTCCCATGCTTCAGTAAATCTGTCATCTTTCTTCTTCTTCTTCCATCCTACTCACTCATAGGTTGCCTGTACTAGCAAGTCATGTACCCAGTGATCCACCTTCTGTAGTTCTAAAAGGCTTTTCTCTTCGGAAAAGCTTAAGTGCTTATTGATTGAGAACTTGTATAACTCTCAAAATGGAGGCATCCTCATATCTGTACAGATACTTAAAATGAATTGAATTAATCATAGGCTTAAAAGTCTCTGGTGATCTTCGTTAAGTTCTCTGGGTTTAATTAAAACGTCTGTGCACTTTTAATTTATCGATTCATCCCCACTCATATGTCATGTTTTTAACATACCCCAGCATGCTCTGCATCATTTTTAACCCGATTTCCACTTAACTAAAGCAATTAAATTCACCTTGGATTAATTAAAGCATCCATACTTTAGTGCTTAAGTCAGCGTGTGCTGCTTTCCCCTCATGGTTTCTGAATGTTGGGGATTTGACACACCTGATGAGTTTTTTGTCCTCCTTGTTTCTCTCACTTGCTTATTAATATGTACTTTGATAGCATTAGAATAAGAGCCTTCATGGTGCTTAAATCTATGCCATAGTTCACATTTGATGGATCACTATTTAAGTTGTGATCATTTTTTTTTCTGTAGCAGTTCCCAAAATAGGGGATCTGTAAAGTAGTATACAGATTACTTAGTTTTGTGTTGGCAACAAATGCCAATAGTTTTGCTGGCCAATAGTTTTACTCAGAAGGGAAGAAAAAATATGAGACAGAGATAATTTCCCTTTGGGATTTTCTGTGTATCTCCCTGGCTACATGTTAGTCTATGCAGCATGCTCTAAAAAGAGGGTATTCTTAAATCTGTTTTAAATGAACACTGTATTTACACTGGGAGACCATAAGGATACTCCTTGATCTAGATTTATCACTTGACATAGGTGGCTTCAAAGTCTTGGAATGCCTTTTCCCAGCTTTTTCTGTCTTGCTGGTTATGTTCCTGGGTATGGCTGTTTTGACTGTTGTCATCCATGTGCTTGAAATCTCCCAGATGGATTATTATACAGTGGATCCTTGGTATTCACTGTGGTTTGTTCCAGGATCCCCTATGGATACCAAAATTCATTGATACTCAAGTCTTATTATATACAGTGGTGTAATAAAATGGTGTCCCTTCTATAAAATGGCAAAATTAAGATTTGCTTTTGGGATATATATATATAGATATATATAGATATGTGTGTGTGTGTGTGTGTGTGTGTAAAATATATATATATATATTTCCAAGCTGTGGATGGTTGAATCTGTGTATGCAGAATCTGTACATATAGAGGGACAAATGTAATACATCAAAAATGTTGCTCTTGAGGATGAATTGGAAGCTTCAAGAGAAACAACTACTAGTTATTTCTCTCATGTTGTCTTTATTGTTTGCTTTATTTTTCATGATGATCCACCATGTCTTGTACACTGTCTCTGGCATCTGTAAGGATATGGAATGCCTTAGGAATTTATTTATTTATTTGGAAATTGTTACTGTGAGATTGATACATCTTTATTTACGGTATCATATTGGTTCATTTTGTGTAGCAAAACTGCTATTGTGTTGCTGCAATACCCGTCCCTACATAAAACCAAAAAACACTATTTGATTAAAAATACTTATTACTGATGTAAAACAGTTGCTTTTATTTTAAAAAAAAAACCTGTGTGATGATTTCACACTCAAATTGCATTTATTACATTGCAAACTGTGCTTTGTAGTGGTTTGAGTATTGGAGAGACTGTGGGAAACCAGGCTTCAAACCCCTACTCAGCCACAGAATCCCAGCTTGGGCAAGGCACACTCTCTCAGCTTTGGGAAATGGCAATGACAAACCTCCTCTGAGCAAATCTTGCCAAGAAAACCCCATGATAAGTTTGCCTGAGGACCACCATAAGTCAGAAATTAATTGAAGGCACACAACAATGACAAAAAAACAACACTATGCTTCCATTCAAATGTCAAAATTAGAAATACCGGTATATTCAAATTAGTATTACAGATCTGTATATAGAGAGTCAGCATGGTGTAGTTGTTTGAGTGTTGGACCATGGCTCTGGTGACCAGGGTTCAAATCCCGCGCAGCCTTGGAAACCCACTAGGTGACCATGGGCAAGTCACATTCTCTCAGCCTCAGAGGAAGGCAAAGGCAACCTCTCCTGAACAAATCTTGCCCAGAAGGTCACCTTAATATTGCCATGGGTAGGAAATGACTTGAAGGCATACAACAAATACAAAAGCAGCAACATATCTACATATGAATATGATATTCATATTTTCTAGATGTTACTGGCTTTTTTCACCCCAAGAATCCCTCCCATGCCCCAGGATTCCATGTGCTTATTCTGTCTTTCTTCTATTTTCCCCACTAATTCAGTTGTTGTTGTTAGCTGCCCTAGAGTCAGTGGATGAGACATCTCCAAGAATCCCTGTCTTCCACTGCCTTGCCCAGATCCTGCAGCCCCTTTCCCATAACCCCCCTGATTGAATCTATCCATCTGATCTATGGTCTTCCTCTCTTTCTTCTACCCTCTACCCTTCCTAGCATTATTGTTTTTTCTAGTGATCCGTGCCTTCCCATTGTGTGACCAAAGTACAATAGTCTCAACTTGATCGTCTTTGCTTCCAAGGAGAGCCCTGGTCTGATCTGTTCAAGAACCCATTTGTTTGTCTTCACTGGTATCCTAAGTACTCTTCACCAGCACCACATTTCAAATGAATTAATTTTCTTTCTGTCTGATTCCTTCTCTGTCCAGCTCTCTCATCCATATATGGTAATTGGGAATATAGTGGCCTGAACAATTCTGGCTTTAGTGCTCAGTTGTATGTCTTTGCTCTTCAGTATATTCCCATTCCTAGTCTTCTTCTTATTTCTTGACTGCAGTCTCCATTCTGGTCAATGTTTGATCCTAGATATGGGAATTATTTTCAATTTCCTCATTGTCTAGATTGAAGTTGTGTATTTCTTCTGTGGTCGTTATTTTTGTTTTCTTTATGTTCAGTATCAGACCTGCCTTTGCACTTTCATCTTTGGCCTTTCTTAGTAACTGTTCCAGTTACTGAATATCTTCTGCTAATATTATGGTGTCGTCTGCATATCTTAAGCTGTTAATGTTGCTTCCTCCTATCTTAACACCTTCTTTTTTTATTCTAATTCTGCTTTTCTTATGATGTTATCAGCATATAGGTTAAACAAGTTGGGTGATAGAATGCAGCCTTGCCTGACCCCTTTGCTGGTATTTGATATCATGTGGGATATAGTTAGCCTAGGGACTAGTATAGAAATAAGGTTCGAAGTATAACAGTAAATAAGGATAGGATTAGGGTCCTAAATGAGAGTAACTGGTGTTCTCTAGATAAAGAATTGTGTAACAAAGAACGTTATCACACAGGGGCCAGTT
>CM034703.1:219398512-219420816 GCA_020142125.1 Phrynosoma platyrhinos
CATTAGTAAACTTTTGTTTGAACTACAAGCTACTTCTGTTGTTTTTGGGGTCAGTCTCAGTTCTTAGGGAAGCATAGTTAGACAAAGGCATGTTTCTGCTACTCTGCTAAGCTACACCATAAAAGGCTTGGATTTGACATTTTTGATATTTAAATAGTACTGTTTCCTTGGCAACGGCTGAAGCCTTGGGAAACTTAAATCACCCTACAGATACAGGCTCACACATTCCCTGTCACAGCCTTAAGCACATTGTAAGCTTTTGCTTCCAAATTCAGTTAACAATAGTTTACTAAATTCTGAATGATGAATCTTAACTATAGATTATTTAAACAAGCTAGCTTTATAATCCATAGTTTGAAATTAAAATGTTTCAAAGGAATTCTTGTTAAAAATCAACCATATTTTGTTGAGGTCAGATGACAAGGCCAGCTCCGGTTCACTTGATGTGAATAATCAACTGGGTGAAGGTGAACAAATTGAATCATAATCCAGATAAGACAGAAGTGCTTCTGGCCAGCTGGAAGTACCCTCAGGCAATAGTGAATCAGACTGGGCTGGATAGAATTATATTCACCCTGAAGACACAAGTTTGTAATTTGTGAATACTCTTGGATTCAGTGCTGGATGCCCAAGTTTTGGCAGTGATCAGGAGTATGCTAGCAAAGCCTCGTATTTCTGTCCTCATGATGGCAGATCTGGACAGATGCCTTACTTCCATCTGATCTATATTACTAAGATATGTCTTTGAAAGGCTTGGAAACCTTGGCTGATCCACAGTGCTGCAGCCAGAGTACTGATTGGGACCAGTTTTAGAGAATGACAAGGGCTCAGTGCTTTTACCAGCCCCTTTTAGGTAAGCTAACCAGGATCAACAACATCCTGCAAGATATCCTGCAGCTTGCATCAGGGAAAACAATGACCTCACAAGACATCCTTGTGGAGTCTTGACAACGAGGGTAAAAACTTATTATCTTTTGTTTCCAAAAGTGCCAAACCAAGAGAATAATAAAAAATTCAGTAGAATAAACAAACAGCTAGACACTGGATCTAGAACTAGGCTCCTTTCAATAATACACATACCAGATTATATAGAAGTATATTTACTAACAAAATGAAGCAACAAAGAGCACTGTGCTAAGAGAACAATTTGGAAAACATAAAGAACTAGAAAACTGAAAACTGTTCAGGAATCTATACAACAGGCAAAAATAAGAATGTTAAATATTCTAGCTCTTGTACAGAGAAGATGCATATGCATGGATTTGTCCACATAGTATCCATAATGTCTTTCCTATCTCCAAAACTACATGCCATACTCCTCCTGCTTTTTAGCTATAAAATACTCAGATTTGGACTACTAGGGGTCAGGTGGGTAGGGGGAGGAAAAAATAAGGTGCCTCTCCCAGCCCGATCCCTTGTGATACACTGTCTAGAAACATTCAGAGAGTAGAAATGAACTGTAGCCTTTGGTTTCAGATCCTACTTGTAAGCTACTCATGTCCTGTCTCTTCTTTTACAAAAGCTGATGGAATATAAATGGCTGTCACATTATGTTCTCCCTTGGATGATATACAGAGACAGTATCTGACCTAAACCTCACTGAAGTCAATAGCTTAACATATTACCTAAGTTGTTAATATCCAGAGTGGATTGTGGTATATTTATGTTTGTGTATGTGTGTGTTTATAGACAGAGAAAAGGAGAGAGTGATAAATTGATGATGGCCACCTCATTGTACAAAGTGCCTGCAAATATCTATCATTATATTGTTGTTATGAGGATTACAATGCATGGTAAATAATAATTTTAGGTTTAGGAAAATAAGTGGTAGCTTTCTGTGTTTGACATAAACACTCTTATGCTCACAATTGAATGCATAAAATAAAATAAGGAGCTGTTTTGAGCAAGCATGACTACCCCACCATCTTGACACCAGTGTGCACATTGACCCTGACCCCAACTAATGCATGATTGGCATCAGTCCCAAAGGATCCTACAACTGTATAGTTGTACACACATAGAGCTCCATTCACTGGGAGATTTCTGCATGTGTATCCATATCCATGTAGCTCCACAGTTCAGCCCTATTCACATGATGAAAATAATTCAGGAAGAATTTGGGTTGAATACTTGTTCAGTTTTTTTTTGGGGGGGGGTACCTGCTTAACCCACAACCCAGGGTATTTGACACCAGGTCTTTCCCCAATTTTTTAAAATAGATTCTCATTGTTGGCACTGTAAATAATGTCATGAACAGGCCTGGATTAAACTAAGCATACCTTGAATGGATTTTGAATATATTCACATTGTGGACTCATTGGCAGGGCAGGGCTCTGCGTGGCCAACTTCACAAGGAAAGACTTTTCCTCTTCCTCATTCCCTGCACACCCATTGCTTTGGCTCACTTCCAGGGGCTTCTCAGGAGGAAAGCAGCATGTTCCACCCATCAGACCATGGAGGACAAGCCCAGAACCAGCAATGGGAGAATCCCCCCCTTCCTCAACCACCAGCTCACACTAAAATCCCAAAGAGATGTGGATGGATGCCATTTCAAAGTGTGAATAACAAAACCGGAATGCTTAAATGAGGCTACTCACATTGCTCCAGTTAAAAAAATGACGTGTGAATGACCCTTAGATGTAGCATCTAGTCAGTGGGGTTATCTTGCTTATCCATAAGAGCCCCTTCATGCATTCATACTGAATGTTAAGCTGCAACTTGTATCATTGTTCACCACTGGCTTTGCTAACTCAAGTTGATGGGAGTTGCAAACCAATAACATTTGGAAGACAACAGGTTGACACTCTTAGCTATAGAAACTTATTGATAATAATGTCCACATGCCCAGGCATATATATTTATTATGTAAATGTTTTACTTCTGCATTACAAGGTTACCTTAATGTCTTTCCTTCAAACTAGTTTCACCTCAATGTCATCACAGTCCACAAAATAAATGCCATGGGGTTCAGTAGGCAGAATAGAACATTAATGAGGTACTATTCTTATTAAAGATTGTGTGATCACTAAAGTCTGACCTCTAAAAATGTGTATGTTCAGAAGGAGTAAATGAATGATTTAATCAGAATCATGGAAGGATGAGGGATTTGAAAGATAAATGGATTTTAGAAAGCAAGGTGTTTTACCGATAAACATGGAAGGTGAAGAAACATGACAAGAAAGGTTAAAATAACCTTTTGCATGCATCATTTGATAAAATAAAATTCCATAGTATTGGCACTGATTCTTTAAAATGCTTTCTTTTTACAAATATTGTACAGAGTTCTCTAACATGTCATGAATGTGGTGCTGTATAAAATTAATGGTTAGGCAGTTTCTCAACCATTTTTAATAAGTTATTCATTTCTATTTAAGGAATTAATACAACAGTAAAACAAATAAACAACTGAATTTTTATTCAAAGGTAAAATCTCTATTGATTTGTGTTTCTCAAAAGAATGGTCCAGGTTGATTCATATGCTACTTTCCAGCTAGGAAATGGAATTAGATACTGTAGGTCAGCATTTTTCTTTCCTGTTAGCTTTTTATTTCAGATATTCATCATAGTCATATCGTTCAAACAATTTACCTGAAATGGCCATGGCACTAAAATCGATATTTGTGATCTACAAATTTTGCTGCATAAACACTGTTGTTCTATTAAATTTGCACACAAAAAAGGGACTAGGTAACTTGTCAAACTTCATTCATGGCAATTTGGGGTAGAAAGTGAATGGAATTAACAAATCAGGTTAGGTTAACATTCACTTTTCTTGTCACTTTTGTGATCAAGCAATTAATTTTGTAAGTGTAACTCCTAGTCCAGAGGGGTTTACAGAACACATTGTTGCAGCTGGGGGATCCTTGCCCTTTTGTTTTGTCCTTGTGGGAATATATTACATACAAACTCCCTTTTCTTTTTTCTTTTTTTCACATTTTCTTTGCACTCTATCAAGTTGCATCTAAGGAATCATAGAATGATAGAGCTGGAAGAGACCACAAGGGCCTCCAATCCAACCCCTACCATGCAGGAATACACAATTAAAGCACTCACAACAGATGGTCATACAGCCTGTGTTTAAAAAGCTCTAAAACAGGAGATCCCACCACATTCCCAAGACAGCATATTCCACTGTCCGACAGCTCTTACCATCAAGAAGTTCATTCTAAAGTTTAGGTGGAATCTCTTTTCTTGTAATTTGAATCCATTGTATCCGAGTCTCCGGAGCAGCAGAAAACAAGCTGTTCCATCCTTAATATGACATTCCTTCAAATATTTAAACATGGCTGTTATGTCACCTATTAACCTTCTCTTCCTCAGGATAAATATTCCCAACTCCCTATGATGTTTCTCATAGGGCATGGTTTCCAGATTTTTCACCATTTTGATCGCCCTCCTCTGGACATGTTCTAGTTTGTCAATATTCCTCTTGAATTGTGGTGCCCAGAACTGGACACAGTATTCCAGGTGGGGTCAGACCAAAGCAGAAAAGACTGGTACTATTATGTCCCTTGATCTAGACACTATACTCCTATTGATATAGCTTAGGAACATCTTGGCTTTTTACTGCTACATCACCCTATTGGAAAAGGAGGCAGGACTCTATGAAACCTTATGCTGAAATAAAGTGGTTATTCTTAAAGATGCCACATGATTCCTTCCTACTCATTATATACTGTCTTAAATATGAGATGTTCCATATATGTCACAAACTTTTGAGGCTCCACTGGCTGCTTCATCAGTCAAAGATGTTAAAAATAATGCAGGAGAGAAAAAAAACCTGACATCACAGATCTGCATTTTGTCAAGGCGGTGGTGGTCTTCTGAGTCTGGAGGCATATCTATGCAGGCAGGTTACTCCACCTTCTGGCACTGTAGCACTGGGAGAAAAAACATTTTAAAGTCCATGAAATTTAAATTCCATTAACAAAACAAAAAGGTACTTCCTATAAGATCCAGGATGTCTTAATCATTTGTGAGGCCACAGATTCCTTTATTAGGAAGAGAACACTGCATCTCTCAAAAAGCCACCATGCTTCTGTGTTAGGAAAAGCTAAAACATTTTTTTAATTAAGACTGCAATTAGCCTGTTTTACCTTACAGCACTGAGAGTTTTACTAATTCAAAAGCATGCAGGCTTTTTGAGAGAATAGCTTATGGCAGGACCCTTGGAGATTTCTCACTCGTTTGGTTGTCATAAATCAACATTGACTTGAAAGCAGATAACAAGAAAAAGCAAAACAGAAATCCTAGAAATGAAATTCATGTGATCACCTTGACAGATGTTCTTAGCAATAACTGAAGTTGTCCACAGACTCAAAAACTCCTGAGAATCCATCCCACAAAGTAGCTCATTGGAAGTCATTGGTTCCCACTGATTTTTCACTCTCTCTGGCTCTGTCTGAAGTAACCCCTATGAAGGATACGCAATAGATGCAGAGGGCAGCCTATGTCACACATTAGCTTAAATCAATAGGCAGAAAGTATTAGCATGAGTTATTCTGTGTAAATGAATAAGAGGGAACCACTTTCTGTTTGTTGAGACTGATGCATTGTCCAGAAGTAAAACTTAATAGCTCCCCTTTTACAGTCATCAAAAAGTGGTGATATCTTGAAAGAAGAAATGTTTTTCATTCCTTGCTTTCCAGATTTGTATGTATTTAAGAAGATATCTGGTATAAAAATGCTAATAATATGTCAGAAATCTTGGTTCAGCTGACATTTGTTGGAAGGAAGTTGGGGGTAAAGATTCATGATGGGGTATTTAAAGCTTTAGAAGTTTTTTAATCCAAATTTAATTTGAGTGCACCATGACACCTAAGAGAGCTCCTGTAGTGCCCACAAGACCTCTGTCCCTTCCAAGTCTTTAAAAACAAGCATTTTTTCTACTCCACCAAGGGGTGCTATTAAGATAGTAGGTTTGGGGAGTCTCAGTCAGCACTTCAGTCTGCCGCCTGCTTGGCTGAATAATAAATATGAGCAGAACATGGGACTGCTGATAAGCTTGTGGAGGATGAGGAGGTGGCAGTGACAAAAGCAGAGGTGGGAAAAAACAAGACAGCATGATGATTAGGCACCAACCAGTGATAGGAAAGGAGAGTGACCCTGATGTTGGCTAGGCAGGAGAATGGAAAGGCACAGAGCAAGAGAAACATAGCTAAAAGTTGGATTCAACAGGATCCTCCTCCATTTGCATAAGTTTCACATTGGTTTTCCCATTTCCCAATAGGAAAACTCTTGGGGAAAGATTCTAAAGTTCACAAGATCACAAAATCTCAAAGAAAATTACCTAAAACTATTACAAGATAGTATCTTACCCCAGTTAAATTAAATAAAATGTACAAAATAGTAAATCCCAAATGTTGGAAATGTGATAGAACACAAGGAACTTTCTTCCACATGTGGTGGAGCTGTCTGACAACAAAGAAGTACTGGAAGGAGATACAAAAGGCAATGTCCGAAATCATAGGGAAATGTATTCCCATGAAACCTGAGTTATTTCTGCTTAATATGATGACAGTACTAGAAAGAATACAAAAAGAAATACTGGAAATTAATATTATGCATCTTTTCAGCTGCACACATTTTTGTTGCCAAAAAAACAGAAGGAGAAGAGTACACCAACAATATAAGAATGGTCAATTAAACTAATGGACATGTTAGAACTAGATAGACTTACGTTTAGAATAAATAACACATTTTTAGAGTGCAGTCAAAGAAGAATGGTTACTGGTAATCAAATATTGGAAAGAAAAAAAATGGAAAGATTTGATAGTAGTGCCTGTCTGATGAAAAGGGAAACCCACAGATATTCAACACCTTATTATAGTTAAACACTTTCATAAACATCTAATTCTTATAGTAACTACTGTTTCTTTCTCTCTCTTTTTTTTATACTTGCAGAACCTCTTTCAAATTTAACAAATAACGGATTGACATTAATAGGATGATGAGTAAATTCCAACAAAAATATTGAATATTATAAGCTCAGAAATCAGGGAGAAGTAACAATAGACAGAGGAACTTAGAACTGAAATGATTATACAGTCATCCCTCCTAATTTACAAACTTGGAATTTACGAATTTGGTTATTCATGAGGTCTCAGTTGATCCAGGCATTGGAAAGGTCAGGAGAGAGCTCATGCAGCCCCTTCTATCTCCCCTCCATGGTAGGGGTCTGGAGGAGGCTGGTTACAACAGCATTGACTTTTGGGATGATAATGATAATAATAATTATAAATTTCTTACCTACCTCTGCCCATGGATTGAGGTGGGGAACAACAATTAACAAACACACCACGTCAGTTAAAACACATCAGTTAAAATACACATCAATTTTAAATGACATGCATACAGTTTAAAGGACAAGGATACATATATTAAAACAATCCACATTTAAAATTCACAATTTAAAAATCATCTGGGTAAGGCTGTCAGAAGAGACTGTTCTTTAATACTGTTTTGAATTCAAACAGCATATCAGCTGCTGAATCTCTTCTGGCAGGTCATTCCACAATCCTGTTCAGGGATGCCTGAAGAAAAATAATTGACTGACAGTTGCCAACCTAGACCTGGCTTACTGGAATAAATGTCTGCAAGAGGACCTGAGCATATGGGACAGATTATAGGGGAGAAGGTGATCCTTTAAATAACCTGAACCCAAACCATGTAGGGATTTAAAGGTAATGACCAGCACTTTGTACCTTGCCCAGAAACTAATTTGCAGCCAGTTGAGTGATTTTAATATTGGTGTACTGTGATCACAGATGGGTGTTCCAGCAATCAGTCTGGCTGCTGTGTTTTGAACTAGCTGAACTTTCCGAACTTGGTACAGAGGTAGTCCAATGTGCAGCATATTGTAAAATGTCCAGCCTTAAGGTTACCAGTGCATGCACTACCATCTTTAGGTTGTCCAGTTCTAGGAAGGGCCTCAGCTGGTATATCAGCCAAAGCTGATAATAAGCCCTCCTGGTCATCACATCTATCTGGGCTGTCATTTGAAGCAACAGATCCAGAAGCACCACCAAGCTGTGAACACAGTATTTCAGGGAGAGTGTAACCACATCCAGAACAGGTTGACATATCTCCAAATCCAGGTTAGGACCCTTGACAATAAGCACCTCTGTCTTGTCTGGATCCAGCTACAATTTCCTTTTCTTCATCCAGCGAATTATCTCTTAGAGCATTCATTCAAAGGAGACATACTATCCTTAGCTGAGGCTGTTTTTGAAGACATGGGGAAATATATTTGGGTGTCATCAATTTGCTGATAGTACCCTGCTCCATTCCACTGGATGTTCTCTCCCAGCCATTTCATGTAGATGTTGAATAGCATTGGGAAAGAATGGCACCTTATAGTATACCATATAACAGCTCCTTTTTTGAGGATGTTCTCTATAGCGTATCATGCCACATAGAAGTCACATTTTCCTCCAGCTGTGCTCCAGTCATTGTCTTTCCCATTTCAGCTTCCTAAAGTCACTTGTATACCATGGGGGATGATTAGTAATGGGTTGGAGAGAACATTTGGGAGCAATAGTGTCAATAGCCCTAGTCAGGTATTGATTCCATCTATTGACCAGGACTTCAACTCCTCTTCCCCTTTCCCTCACCTGCTCACTAACATAGTACCTGGCTGGAAGAGCCTGAGTCCATATTGGGTCACTATTTCCCAGCCAAGTTTCTGTGAAGTATGCCAGGTCAGCCTCCTCATCTTTGAGGAGATCATAAATTATGTGTGATTTATTTTTAAATGACCTGGCACTACACAGGAGCAGGGTGAGGTTTTGTGGGTGGCTTGGTTCACTCTCTAAGCTCCTGAGGATGGCAGGGTGACTGGAAGTTAAGATAGGTCTTAAATATCTGTCTCGCCTTCCTCTGTAACAACAGGTCACCCAACCATCACCATATCTCCCTCTGCCCTGGACAACTCGGATTGCCACCCCATATCCATTACACATCACACTTAACAATAAACAATAACTTGCTATAACATTTAAAGCACAGTAACACAGCTCTAAAATCACTTGACAGTGGTTCCCAGTTTGTATGAACTGGATTTATTGAACTAAGTAGTTGTCTAGTCCAGGTTAACCTTACTTCCACTAAGGTGATAGTGGAAGTTATAGGCAGCTCAATGGTACCAGGTTGTGCTCTCACCACTACTCACTCTTACAGCTGCCACTCTCACTAATAAACCAGCTGGTTTATTAGTCTCATAAAAATACTATGTACATATTGGTATCCAGCCATATAAGATTTTTCATAAAGTACAGATGGGATTTTACATTCAACACAAAAGACAACACAAGACAAGACACACCAGCACAAAATGCTGGTTGCTTATGGAAACACCAAATATTATTAATTTATATCCCACCTTTTCCCCAAAACTGAGATTCAAGTTGGCTTTCAAAAATTAAAGCAAGCCAAGATAAAAGCACATGCGAAAACATTAGTATAAAATTTCAACATTTTAAAAAAAAATACATATAAATGATCTATAGAACTAAAACCAAATCCAACATGAGACCCAGTGTTGAGTACTGGTTTGAGTGTTGGATTAGGGCTCTAATAGATCAGGGTTTCAATCCCCGCTCAGCCATAGAAACTCACTGGATGACCTTGGGCAAGTCGCAGTCACTCAGCCTCAAAGGAAGGCAAAATCTTGCCAAGAAAATTTACCCCAACACAATAATGAATGCCTTGGGGATATTTTTTTTTTTTTAGTGACCTAGGTGTTTAATTTACACAGCAAAATGTCAAAAATTGACAAAAATGATGATTGGAATATCTATACTTCATACTTTATAACAGGGGTAGAGAACCTGTGGCTTTTCATATGTTGAAGAGCTTCTGTATCCATTACTGCCAGCAATAGCCAAAGTGGCAGGATCTGATGGGGACCACCTTTGAAGGGTTATGGATTCCACGTCTCTACTTTAGATTGGTACAAAATGATGGTTCTGAAAATGTATGTACAGGACTAAACAGCACATGTGTTTGTTCAGAATCATAGTGGCAGAAGCATAGATCAAATTAAAATTAACAAGAGCTACAGACACTTTAGAAGAGTGTGGGTGTATATACCTAAAATAAGAGGAAGACAAAAGGAAACATAGATCAACATTTCTATTTGGAGGCAGTGAGACATATTAAAAAAAAAAATTCCTGACATCTACTTTGCTTCAGTTTTCACTGAAAATGATACATTTATAAGATGATAAAGATAACCAAGGAAGGAAAGAGTACAGGTCAGGGCAGGAAATGAATAGATCATATTTTAATAAATTTAAATCAACATGATGTGATAAAATATAGTTTTGGGTGCTTAAGGGATTAGCTGAAGAAATTGCAAAGCCATTAGCAATTATCTCTGAAAGCTCCTGGAAGTCAGGTGAAGGGAAGCTGGAGAGGAAGGACCAGAAATTATAGATCAGTTTGCCTTAGTTCTGAAATAGGTACGTCAGTAAAATAAATGATGATAATCAGTTTGGGTACAGTTGGAGAAAAAGTGGATAGTTATTAGCAATCAATAGAGATATTTAAACTAGCTGTAGTAAATAAATAGTTTTAGGAGATCTATAAGCCTGTTAAGAAACTGGTAGTACTTAAACAGATGTGGTTCTCTTAGTCATGATCCAAACATAATGGGTTGATGTATGGCACTATGGATCAGTTTTCCTCTTTGTTATTAATCATATAGTAGCTGGTATTTGGGATAAGCAGCATGCAAGTAGTCAGCATTCAAGATTTCAGTTCAGTTATCAGTACAAGAGGAAGTGTGACATAGTGGTTTAAGACCAGGCCTCTGGAGAACCAAGGATTGAATCCTTCCTGCTGAACCATAGAAACCTTGGGCAAATATACCTCTCTCAGACTTAGCAGAAGTGAATGCAGTTAATGAAATTAATTGCAACCACTGCTAAATAAACCTGGCCAAGAAGATGCTAAAATAAGGTAACTATAAGTTGGAGTTGACATATAGGCAAAACAAGATTCTGTAAATTACATTTAAGGGAGTGATTTTATTAGGAATGGGAAGAATATTCCAAAACATATTTTTAAATGGTTAAAAGGCATGTTTTTTAGTGTACAGAAACCCTGACAGGAAGAATTCTGGACTGATGAGAATCTTTTGCAGTTTGGGACTTATTTTGTGCAAAATTTGTATGTGGTTGTTTTGCACAGAAAACAGCATTTGTTGTGCAGAAAGCAACATTTTCTGTGCAGAAAATATTTCTACACCAAAATATTATTTTCTGCACAGAAAAGGCTGTTTCTAAACAGAAAATTCATTGTTCTGGACCGAATTTGCATGTGGGTGATCTGCATAGAAAATAGTGTTTTCTGTGCAGGAAATGATGTTTCTACGCAGCAATATTATTTGACACAGAATAGCTGTGTGATTTTTAAAGGACTTTCTCACAGCGGGAAGACATTTGCTAAGATTACTCACTACTTCCTTCAGACAAAAGGTTAGTGAACAATTACATCCTCGGATTTTACTATGAAATGATGATGAAATACTTGGTTACTAAATTGATTTTCTTCTGAGCTGAAAATTGTTGGCATTTGTATGTTGTTTAAAAGTTGGTTAGAAACAAAAACTTTAAGGCATTCCAAGTTTATTGCATACCGCTCCTGGAATTTCTCTGGGGACTGTTTAACCTCTCCTTATAAAGGCATCCCAGTAACCACTTACTGCTAGCTGGCAGGCTAGTTCTTTCAGATTAGTGATTTCTCAAATCAATTTTCTCATCTTGATGATGAAGTTTTACAAATTTCCTGTGATATGTAGTTTAACAGTCTTCCTCACCTGTGGAAACTACAGATCCTACGATCCCATAGGGCAATGGTTTTTTTTTTTTTTAATCAGCAGACTGAATTATTTCCTAGGATTTCCAGTTTTACAAAGCATTTTGGAAAATAAGCATTTTGGATAATAAGTTAAGTTAGAAGGACCTGAGAGGGCATACAGTCTGACTCACTGCCATTGCCTTCCCTGAGGCTGAGAAAGTGTGACCACACTGGAGACTAGGGTTTGAATCCCTGCTCAGGCTTGGAAACCCACTGGGAGACTCTGGGCAAGCCACATACTCTCAGCCTCAGAAGATGGCAATAGTAAAACCTCTCTGCAGAGTGGGGAAGACTTCACTGCTGCGGTGCCAGCTTCCTCATGAGGATACCGGCGCCCCCCCCCCCCCCCCAGTGAATCAAGAAGGGCCTGTTCAGCCCTTCTCACTCCGCTGCAGGAGGAGGGCCTGATCGATTGTCACCCCTCTTCTGGAGTGTCACTTGATGCAGGCTGTATTCCCTGCACACCCCTAGTAATGCCATGGTCATGAGGAGAAATCTCCTGCAGAGTGAGTAGTCAGCCTGTACCATTGGGTAGTGGGGGGGGGGGGACAAAGAAAGGAAAATACTACCTCCTGGGCTCACGGGAAGTGTGTTTGTGTGGCAGGGGGGAGAATTTCCTTCTTTTCTGGGAATGGTTTGGCCTTTTTCTTTGGGTACAGACATTCCCCACTTATTCAAAAGTACAAGAGCACTGTGCAGCATTATTCATAATGCCACATAATGGTTTTGTATGTCAATGATTTCCACTTTTTGACAGTATTCTGGTCCCTAACCTGTGAAACAAGTGGGGGACGCCTGTACGTATAAGAGACAAAGGAATGTCAGTTGGAGAGGAAAGAAATCTCTGACACTTGATGGAAAGAAGAAACTGGGTTTAAAAATGATTTATTTGTTCTGACTCAAGCCAAAGGGCCTTTAGGTCATTTCTTCACACTTTATTACTTGACTAAAAGGACAAATTTATTAAGCTGGAAAGAAATACTCCTGTTATTTATCATATCCCACCACTTTACTCTTAACTAAGAAGATACATTAGTTATTTCACACAAATGATGAACATTAAAACCAGAATTTTAAAACTGGGTTTTATTTAGTTGCTTGTGCTGGACAATGTAATCTGTTGGTAATTCATAGTGGATGTAACCTAGAAAAGGTGTTTTGGGGGCTAAGCAGACGGGCGGCCATGGGCCTCCCTGGGAAGCTGCGCTGTGGGGCTGAGGTATCCCCACACCTCGGCCCTGTGGCGCAGCTTCGCTGCCCCGGAAGGAGCGCTAAAATAGTGCTCCATCCACAAGTCGCCGAAGGTGCACTGCAAAAAGCTGATGGCGCACCTTCAGTGACTCTTCCGCCACAGCGTGTGCGAACGCTGCGGCAGGAAGTCATTGTCAGAGCGCCAGCTGTGTGGAGGGACCGGAGCTCCGACGATGACTTCAGGAAGGGGTTGGGGCACCCACCGTGCGGCTGCCCTTCCCCTTCCTTGCCCCCAAAACGGCCCTTTTAGCCATCTGCTTCCCCCCTTAGGGCCTAAGCAGACTGCCAGAAATAGTGCACATTAAATTGAGGCACCGCCCTGGCTCAGTGCTAGAGAATCGTGGGAACTGTAATTTATTGTGGCACCAGAGCTCTCTGACAGAGAAGGCTCAATGTCTCAGAAAAAAATACAATTCTCATGATTCCTTATCACGGAGCCAGGGTAGTGCCTCAATTTAATGTGCACTATTTCTGGTAGTCTGCTTAGGCCTTTAGTTGGTTTGGGTTTCATTACAATTTTTAAGAACTGTTTTTCTGTATCCATTGTCCTCTTGAATTGTCATCTATTTTTCATCCAAGACACAAGCAGGGAGTGTGCAAAAAGGATAGTTTTTGACTGAGCCTCCAAGGACCTGTGCAGTCAATAAAGCAGTCCACTTTTAAAAGAGAATATTAAATCTTTTCTCAAGTATTTAAAAGACTGGTTTAAAGGAAAGGAAAAGCAATTATGGTCTCTTGGCACATAGGATGCTAAGCATGCTTATTAAGCAATAGCCATAAACACCCACATTTTTCTTCTCATCGGCTGCTTCACAGAACCATGCAGTTTAAAGAAGTTTGAGAAATACTTGGGGTATTATATGAAGACAGTTATTGAATGAATCTTATAAACATGGGCCTGAGTGCTTTAAAGCCAAACTGCACCAATTTGGTTTCTGACCTTTTCAAGGTGTGTTTCTTTATCATGGGAGCCTAGAAATACAATACAAAAACAACAATAAAAATGTGTAATTTCTTTTTTAAAAGTACACATTTCATAAATATAACATCAGTATTATATAATAACGATTTTTGTGCATCATAAGGAAATACCAAAATGTTTCTGTTCATGGTCTTTGAAAAAAAAACACAGGAATATAACATCATATAACATTCAAATATAGGTGGCTTTGGGGCAAAACAGGCCACCTCCAAAAAACAGCTCTGTACCACCCCTTTGCTCACCGGGTTGTGGTCGCAGCAACCGCACACATTTTCTTGGCACAAAAAGAAGCAGCAGAAAGCCACTCCTTTTTGTGCTGGGAAAAGGGCACCTTTGCCACCATGTTGGCTCTTTTTTCTGCATTTCAGTGGTGTGTGGAATCTAAATACCATGCTGTCAAAATGCTGCTACTGTTTGGCTACTTGGGTCAGCTTCATGGCATGTTCCTGGCATCTTGGAGGCATGTGGTGTGCATACACCATGCCCCCAGCTGCGGGGATTCTGGCTCTTTTTTTTTGGTCTGTTCACCTCCTTTATTATCTTTCCTGTTTTGAAAACATTCATAAATGGTATTATAAACTTACCTTACTTTCACAGCTCTTTTTTTAGTAGACCAGAGTGGACTTCTGATGTTCCTGTTTTCCTAAGATTTTTGTGAATTCATACATTGAGATTCTTTTAAAATAATAGGATAAATCAAGTCAGTAGCATTTTACATGTTCAGCTGCCCTTCCCTAACAGTTCTCTGGGCTGAAACAGTGCTCCAGATTATTTCCTAGCTCGCCAGTGAAGGTTTAAGGATAAAGGAGTTTGGTGGAAAATGGAGGGCTGCAAGATGGAGGGTGGATCCCCCACATACTTTCCAGGATATGCTTCTGCAAGCATAGTGGCTGTGCTAGATCTTGGAGAAATATTTTTGCTTTTGAAGTAATGTAATTACACTGTTTTTGATAGCTCACATTGTCCCATATGCCATATATTAGAGGCAGTACTGGGCACAGTGGAACTTGGTTGTTGTTATTGTGTATCTTCAAGTTGTCTCCAACTCATGGCAACCCCAAGGCAAACCTATCATTTTCTTGGCATGATATATTCAGAGGAGGTTTGTCATTACCTTCCCCCGAGGCAGAGAGCATGTGACTTGCCCAATGTTACCCCGTCACCATAAGTCAGAAATGACTTGAATGAATACAACACACACATACAAAGTCATTTTAGACCCATGATTGGCTCTTTTTTCCAAAACAGCAGTGATTACAAATCCTTCCAGTTTACCTCTGATTTTTCAAAGGTTCCAAATATGGCAAAATGCCCCCACACTCCCTAGAGGGCATTTGGAGGCAAAATATTTACTTTTTTAAAAATCTGAGGGCCACAAAAATGGTCCTGGGGCTGCATATGGCCCATTGACCACACTTTGCCCACCCCTGTTCTAATACAACTCTGTCCAACATTACTCTGCAAAACATAATACTTTTCATGAGCAGGCAGAGGCCCACAATTACATATTATCAGTATGCAAAAAAGGGAGATCGTTTTGCACTTTGAGACTAACTCTGTGAAATAAATTGTAGCATAAGCTTTCGTAGAGTTGGTTACTTCCTCAGATGCATGAAGTGAACTGGTACTCAGGAAGGATCTTTATCATCAGACTGTACTTTCTGGTTCCTAGCCTTGTAATAAAAACTTGACCTTGGGGAATTTATAATTAGCTCAAAAATAATAAATAGGATCTGAACCCATTGTATGCAGGGGGATAGAGGGAACAGTTCCTGCAGAGACAGCATTTTTCCAAAAGAATGTTAACTTTTGTTAAGAGAGAAAAATAAATCAATAAGCAACATACGCATACAACAAGGATCAAATATACAAAATCACCCTAACATACATGCACATACACAAGAACTCAGGAATAAAGTAGTTAGTTTGGATAGGAAACACAAGGCTTTCTAATGGTGATAATTACCTGAAAGGAAGCTGCTCCAACGATGAATGAAGATGGACAGACTCAATCATTTTGAAAGGGAAAGGACAACAGTTAGAGCTGGGGACTCTAGTCAAAGAGCACAGTGGCACAATGAATTCTACCCAGACCTCCCTGCTCCTGAGATTTCAGGGAGCTTTTATAGTTTATTGGTGCTACAATAAACTATAATTCCCACGATTCCCTCACACTGAGTCAGGGCAGTTAAAGTGGACTCAATTTGCACTATTTCTGGCAGTCTGCAAAGGCCACTAGTCTACAATGCCTTTCTCTCAGTTAGTCTCAGAGATGCTACCTTTGCATACTGATATTCCTGACTCAGCTATGTCTCTAAATATGTTATCATTCATATTCAGCAACAAAGGTGGCACCCAAGTGTTCAAACAACTGCTCCACTCTTGACCACCCATCCCATGTTTATAGAAAAAGTTAAGAAATTGAATCTGAAATAAAAGTTTCCTTTCTCTACTCACCCACAAATGGACCTCGTACCTGTAATGTTTTTCCTCCAGTGTGTTTCTTCTCTGGTACCACAACTGTTCAGTAGCCACAGAACATACTTAGCCAAGCACAGAAGAAATGCATGGCAAGCAGGAATTTATATACAATGAAACTGCTCAGTGACAAGAGAAATGAGGTGTGAAGACCAGGGACATGTAAAATAGCTGCTGGGTTAGAACATGTCACCCTTTTAGAAATCTATGCATGTGTGGAAGCAGGCAGTTGTGAAACTTGTCACAACAAGTTTGTTGGGAACACATTTTGTTCTCTTGCTTGACCTCTTCAAAAGGGTCTGTATGCTTTAGTGAGAGTGTTCAGTAACACTCATCCCAGCACAACTCTTTCCCCACTCATTTGTGTGGAAAAGAGCATACTGCATATTGGAGTCATTGGAGAGCAAGAACCTTGTTCCTGCCACTTGCCACTGAGCAGTTTGTATATTCAGAATTGCATACAGTATTGTATATTCTGACTTACCATGAAAACATAAAGGCTTATATTGGAGGTTTAAGAATCCAGAGTGAGAACTGGTGTGACATCCAGAAGAAAAATCATGAATGTTCCCTTTTCCAGGTACATGTATGATGCTTTAGAGAATGATATTATAACCCTTTTAGACTGTTCTCATCTGGATAGATTTTGTTCAATAATGATATAATTATTTTGAAACCTACTGTAGTAAAATACCACTTATTAGATACTTAATTACTCTTGCTTGCAAAAACTGTTATGTTTTGTTTTTTGGCACTGAAATACCTACAGAACTGGAACTGAATAAAAACTGCTTAAGGATTCCAGTATTTGAAAACTGTATTTCACTCTTTGTTCTCATATAAGCCTTCTCTTCTCTGCTTTCTTTTCCTCTCCTCTCCTCTCTCTTTGCATTAAAAATATTCTTAAACATATAACATACTTGCTTTCCTGGCTAAACTCAACTTTTGGAATTTCTTACAAAGCAAGCAAAGTGACCTTTTATATTTCCAGACTCTCAGAAAAGATAACCTAACTAACAACTGCATGAGTTTGCTCTAGTTCATTGCAGCAAGCACAACCTGCTGAGCACAGATCTATCAAGTGGTGTCAATTCAGACTGTGCATTTGTGCACTGACCTTTTTCATAGAGTGCTTGTTTTCTTTTCTTTTTCTCTCTCACCCCCGCCCCATCTTTTTTGTAGTTGATTGCTTGGATCCCTCCTGCTCCAACCATGGTGTCTGCGTAAATGGAGAATGCCTCTGCAGCCCAGGCTGGGGAGGCTTAAATTGTGAACTTCCTCGTGCCCAGTGTCCAGACCAGTGTAGTGGGCATGGCACATATCTCTCTGACACAGGCCTCTGTAACTGTGATCCCAACTGGATGGGTCCTGACTGCTCTGTTGGTAAGAAAAACACCTGATTGGTAGCATTTTCTTAGCCTTTCAATATGTGGATAGTGGATGGTCTTTTGCTATGAACCCAAGATAACACAAATCAGTAATTCAGTTGTTATGCTGAGTGCTGAAGTCCAAACACCTCAAGTCCTTCATACAGACTTTCATAGTGATTCTGACTCTGGTCCAAAAGGCTTAGCTTCTTCTGATACTTTCTGTAGCCTCACATGTAAATGATCAAGGTATGGGAACCATTATATTTTGTTTGGTTGTTTAAACTTGAATCTTAGTAGCAGTAGTACTAGTAGTAGTAACAGCAGGAGCAGTAATGCAAACTCACTAATTTTGTGTTTCTCTTTGTTTAATTTCCTGCCCATTGTGAAATTGGCCAGGATCCAGCTGTGTTCATTTCCTGATACAAAAGGCTCAATCAGCTGATACAGGAGGGGGCAGAGCATTCATGTCCTTCATATCTTCTCTGGGTAGATGGGAGCAGAATTTGGTGTGGTGCAGAGAAAAGGGAATGGGATAGGGGAAGGATGTCTTGTTGTAGGCACACATGGGGCTTTGTGGGGAAGGAAATCACCTCCTCTTGGATCCATTGGAGGAGCTTTTTCTATTAACAGATATACACAACTTGATCCTGGTTGTTACATATAAGGAAAACTCATGAATGTTTCCCTTTTCTAAGTGTCAATATGATCCTCGGTAGAGAATTTCTTCGTTCTATCTCTCCCTCTTTCTCTTCTTCTCCCCTTCCTATCTTCCTTCATCTTATCTTAATCTCAAAAGGTATGAGAACAACAATTTAGCTGATATCCATTGGTGACAAATGGGCAAAAGGTGAGCTGCTTCAACTTATTCAATTTTTAGAATTTACATGTTGAAAGATGCTGATAGAGATATAGATATATATTAATATATAAATGTATACATAGACTTTCCAGCTCAGAGTACCTTCAACATAGTGATTCAAAGTTGTACTCATTCTCTGAAAGAATTCTGATGAACAATCTTGGAGTAAGGCTTGTTTACCCACATCTCACAATGTGCACAGCCCCATTTTGGGAGAAAAGTGGGATAATAAATAAGTAATCTTCCTTTTTGGCATGTTCAACAAAATTGTACCAGCTTGAGTGAGGTCATAGAGATAGAACTAATGCCTAAGTCCCAAAAGTGTGCTCTCCAAATATGTTGTCTATGTTACTGTAAAGTCATAAATCACCCATAAATTCCAGATGCTGCTAATGCCCATAACAGTGCTGGACAATAACCAGCTCTCTCTTTCTCTCCAGAAGTGTGTTCTGTAGACTGTGGCACTCATGGTGTCTGCATTGGCGGAGCATGTCGCTGTGAAGAGGGCTGGACAGGGCTAGCCTGTGACCAACGTGTCTGCCATCCCCGCTGCACCGAGCATGGAACTTGTAAAGATGGGAAATGTGAATGCCGAGAGGGCTGGAATGGGGAGCACTGCACCATTGGTAGGCAAACGACAGCCACCGAAACAGGCACATATTGCTTTCTTTTCATAACTTGTAGAAGCATAGTTATTATTGTGAATGGCAAAGAGCTGTCCCTTTATGGACTTGCATGCTTCCAATCATTAGCTTTGCCTCTAAAATCCAAAACAGAGGTTTGTGGTGAATTTTTTTCCCCTTTTGTAATGTTAGTTTAAAAAATGAAAGAAAGGATGCAGAAAAGCAAAGTCTAGAGAGGATTCAGTGAAATCTACCAAGAAAAAGGAAAGAAGCCTGAGGCTGCTAAAAAGATGGTCTTGATTTGCTAAAAAAAGAATCAGGGTTTTAAGCTCACAATGACTATCTTTTTAACATCCTGACACTTGCCTGCTTTTTCTTTGTGTATTTCTCAAACTCATTGCCAAGTTATATCCTGTATCGATGCAAATGATTGTTCCACAAAACTTTTGTGTTCTGCTGTTTATTCCATCTACGGATAATCACACAAGAGGAGACTTTCAACTAAAGTTAACTAAAGATTTATTTCAATTAACACTCTCCCACCACCACCACACCATACTTCCTGATTCGATGCTACTTGCTTATTAAGTATTCAATTCAGAATGCATCACCACAATAGCCATCAAGAACAGGGGTCAAGTTGAGGGGGAACTGCCCTCCTGTTGTTACAGAAATAGCTCCCCAGCATTTTCCTGCCTTGTGCTGTGACAGTGGTCATGGTGTTTGCCTATAGACTGACACAGCATGGGAGGGCCGAGCCAATGCTGCAGCATGCTGGTATACCCTTTCCTAACAGCATGTTGCTCAGTACAGCTTTGGCATCATGTGGATTGCCATGACTAACACAATTGCATCTCCACTGTGATATGTCAGCCAAGAAAGTAATAACAAACATATATTGCTTCAGATGTTTTTGACCGTTTTGAATTTTAAACCTAAGTTACTTAATTTGCCACTTCAAAATGTAGGTTACACATGGAAAACCCAGATAGCAACTGATAGTGTACCTCTGCTGTGTTCAAAAGGAGTAGGTGATTTCTTCTTCTGCAGCATGTTTTTATTTGTAAGGCTGGAAAGAAAGAAAAAATTGTCACACCTACCGAGGAGAATATTCATTTTGGAGTCAGCATAGATGTTTGCTTTCTAATTCCCTGTATTATTCATTTAATTAGCTAGTTCTTTTCAAAATGTTTAAGAAATCTTTGAAAAAGAAACTATAGATTTTTTTAAAACATTTTATGGCTGGGGAATGGGACATTTTAAAAGGAAAAAGGTGAATTAAAGTTGTGATGGCAACTGAAGACTTTAAAGGGACAGCTCTATTACCAGTGAATTGTTTTTGTTCTAAAGCAAAGATCTCTGGATGTGCTCGTCAGACATTTATTTATTTATTTTAATTATTTAAGTGTCTTTTTCAGTCTCTTTGGGTAGCTAAACCTTTTGGGAAATGCTCTTAAATTAGAATGAGGAATACCCTTCAAAATAAATGTCTATTCTACACATATTTCAAGGTGATGCTGAAGTTTATGGCATGTTTCTAATGCAGTCTACAAACAGTGAAATCAATATTCCCAAGCAGATGTAGGCTGATTTCCCTGGCCTTGTTCACTTCAGTAGCAGCAGGATCTCTTTTTATTCCTATGGGGGTAAATTCCAAGACCACTTTCATTTTATATCAGTTTTGTATCTAGTCAATAACTTTTCCAAAAAGGTTTACCTTCTTCCACTATCTTTGTATTAATGTCTTTGTTCTTTAAACTGTTTTCATGTGTTTCTCTGTAACGTATTTGTCTTCAATTGCAGTCCTACCGGCACCTTGGAGTAAGCTCCATTGAGTTCAATAGGGCTTAATTCTGAGGAGGCCCACATGGGATTTTATTGTTAGTTTGACATTACTGTGCACACAATAAGATAGATGTATATTTGATTTCTCAGATAAGATTTGTGTGAGGTCTTACTTTCTGCCTGAATGGCTAAATTATGAGGAAAATGTTTTCCACCCCCACTTTTTTTTTTTACAAGTGAGTATAATACTAGCAGCTTTTGGAGTATTATCAGTGTGTATTATCACACGCTTTTCTACAAATAATTTTGCTCTCTGGCAAGGAATGGATTGTGCTTTTAAATAATAGAATTTTAGATCTAGTTATAGAAAGTACTTAGAAGGGCAAATCATTAGATAACATTTTGATCTCAGTTTAAAATACAACTGTGCAAGCACTCTTATTCTTAAGAAGGCTTTATGGTTTGTATAAAAATGGCAGCCACATTATTGTACTTTTCAGAATGATGTTGCTCTGTCTTCTTTGGGGGCTGGAACTTTCAAAAATGTAAACAAGTTTTTACAATTGCCTTGAATTAGATTGCTATTTTTAAAAGAAGTTTACATTTTAAGCATCTTCAAGTCCCCCTTTCCCCATCGTGCCACATGAGCTAGAAGATATTACATGCATAAAAATAGACATTCACATCCCTACCATTTGATGCACTAGGAAACATAAAGTGCATTTGAAATATCTCCAAATATCCCTTTCATTGCTCCAAAATTTTGTATGGCAGTGGTGATGCCAACAATAGCTCTTTACAACAAGGAGAGCTTGTAAATGTATCCATAGCATGGGAAGATGCCTAGGAAACACAGTCTCCCAGTGGTCTTGATGCTCAGCATATTTCTTCAACAGTGTTCTCAAGCAAAATGGAGCACTATCATTGCACTGCATTTCTCTCACAACTGCCAGATAAATTTCAAGTTGAAATATGGTTCATTATTGTGGGGATGGTAGGAAATCAAATATGAGCCATGTCCAGTTTGGGAGCTGGATCATAGCAGGCCAAAATTCTGTAGGTGACATACACTGCTATAACCTACCATTGTACCCACA
>CM034703.1:219420826-219443031 GCA_020142125.1 Phrynosoma platyrhinos
CGGGGAGGCTTCCTTCTTTGTGAAATTACCTCCCTCCCTGTTCCAATACAACCTGAGATGGATGATTCTGTTTCATATTTCCATAGTCCATACAGAACATGGCCATTCTGACAGTTGAATCACACTTCAGTAATGGTGGCAGGAAATGACTTAAACTGCAACTAAGTGTCTATCCACTAGTGAAGTAGATGCTGTTGGTGGAAAATATTAATCTTCTCCATGGCACACACCCATTCTCCTCCAGTTCATCAGTGGAAGAGAATTGAAGGAAGAAAGGTTGCAGTAGGGAAGAATAGCCATTTTGTACAAGCAGAAATCTTGTTGCTCATTATTGAATATTGCCCATTGGCTTTTTGTCTACGGTTTGGCAGAAGGATAATTAAATATATAAATAAATAATAATAACTCAAAAATACTAATACAAGACATTGTGCACAATTTGAAAAAAAGGTAAATTTGCCGTTATCTTAATTTTTAGTCATTGCAGTAAGTGGCTGTCTCATGCAAATGAAGCTGATCTAAAAGTCCTCTGTACATGGCATTATGCAACTACTCTGGTATTCCTGCACCTGATAACTTATGGAAAACAAGATCTTCCCTGTGGTGATAATAAATGTCTGTAGCATAAGTGATTACAGGTACAGCTAACTTTATTACCATACAACAGAACAAAATCTTTAGAAAGATGAACAGAAATTACAACAGAGTTACAAAGCAACAACATAAAGGAATATACAAAGTGCAAACATAAAATCTTGAAAATATGTCATGCCCAAATTTAATACTGATGCATTTTCTTTTCTTTGTTCAGTTATTAAAGCATTTGGCCCAAAACAAATCAGTTAGTCTATTGCATATGGCACTTTAATACTTTGAGCTCTGAGCTAATACTTTGAGAAAGGGACTCATGCAGATATGTTTCCAAGGAAGGGATGAATCTGGACCTACTGTTTCATGAACAGAATGGTCCCTTCTGAACCAGATCCACTGGATGTTTCCATTTTACAAACTGAACATTCACATGTGTATGGGTGAGAGATAAATTTTGCTACTTTCCTCTAAATCTAATAGCCCTAAAGCCAGCTGCCATACTGTTCTGGAAGGTTTCTGAAAACCTTGGACCAGATTATCAGGAAGAGAAGAGGCTTTAGGAAGAAGGAAATTAGTGAAAAATCACCTTCCAACCATAGGAACTTTCAGTCCTTATCCACACAGCTCTGAATATAATCTGTTCTTTCTATGCTGGATCAGGAACTACACTCTTAGATTAGGTGTTAATGAACATCTTATAGCTATATAATGATGCAAGCCAGGATATAGACATGCTGAGCAATTAGATCAAGTTGGATCAAGATTATTATACTGACAAAGAATAGAACCTTTGATATTTGCATAACTCTTAACAAATATAGAAAAATGCATAACTGCTGTTTTCTATGTAAACGTCTTCACATGCCTTAGTTATATCAAATTTGAGGCTGCCATAGAAATGTGTTGTGAAACTTCACCTAGTCCAAAAAGCAGAAGCCAAATGGTTAACTGGGGCTGGCTGCAAGGAACACAGAACTCCACTCTTTAAGCAGCTCCACTGGCTACCAATCCATTTCTGGAATAAATCAGAGCTGCTCATAACCATAAAGTCCTATTGAAAGACCATATTCTCCCATGCAAACCTCCCTTCTTTCTGTTCCATCACCCTCACACATACACCTGTAGGAATATGGGAGAGGGCCTTCTCCATAGCTGGTCTCAGGCTCAGGACCTCCCTTCCTTGTTAGGCTGCCTCCTGCTTGCTGTCATCCTGCAGGCAAATGAAGATGTTTCTGTTTCAGGCAGGTCTTTGAAGACTGACTGCTCAAGGGTGATAGGCCTTGCATAATGTGCTGTATTGTCTTAATTGTTGTTTTCTTTTTAATGACCATGCCTGTAACTGGGTTTAATTTTATTAATATTTTAGTTACTTTTTTTAACTTTTATATGAAGTAAATCATTGTAAGTTGCCTTGAGTCCCAGACAGGGAATAAGTCAGGACTTAAATGCACACCATCCTCTTCCCCCACTTCCTCCTCGTACCCTTTAGTAACCATTAAAACCCCAAAGACTGAATTCATATTTCATGGGGAATATCTGTTATTGTTGTTGCTATGTGCCTTCAAGTCATTTCCAAATTATGGCAACCCTAAGGTGAACCTGTCATGGAGTTTTCTGAGGCTGAGTGGATCACCCAGTGGGTTTCCATGGACAAGCAGGGAATCAAACCCCAATCTCACGAGTTCTTGTCCTATGCTCAAACCATTACACCAGACTGGTTCTCAGAATGTCTGTAGGTGGGAGGGGACCCGTGTTTGGTTCTGACAGGTAATATTTAGTGATTTTGAAACAGGATACAATAAAAAGATACAGAGATATTTGATACTCTGATATTGTTGGATATATCTCAATAAGGCAGCTGTGCATTTTTGGCCAAATATCTAGGCATCCCAAAATAAACAGATTGTATAAAATGCTGAGACTATTATCACTAATTTCCTGTCAACTGCATGCAGTATGATCACTCACTATTGTAAAATCTACAGTGTAGATCATATTTTGAATAAACATGATAAAACATTTGTAATTCAGCTTTTCTTTAGCAAGGAAAACTGCTTTTCCTTTGAGGGGAAAAGTCACAATTAATCAAGAACATTGCTTATATTTTTCTCTGTACTTCTATCTCTAATTCAGAAGTCAACAAATCTCCCCCCCCCAAAAAAAATGTTGTCTTCCAGCACAGCTGGATAGTTTTGTCCTATTTGAATGTTCTTTGTGTCACAGATTTCCTTTTCTGATTTCCTTGAAGTAATTTCAATAACAGCATTAAAAATAAAAACAGTTTCCAGAGAAGAGTTTCAAGATAAAGAGGACAGATACTATCTCTGAGAAAGGCAAATAATTATGAACCATAAGTGAGTATGTGGGTGGGATTCAGATATGTATTTCCAGGCTTTGCCGTGTATAAAAAAAAGTGAAAAAGATAAACCTCTTTACCAGAAAAACAATGCAAAGGCCACATTATGCTCAATCCATAGTTTCTTTAAACTTTAAATACTTAAGGTGCAGATGTGACAATGTAATGTTAAAAATAAAAAAGATGGGTTTTGAACCATACTTGGTGAAAAGATGCAGGGAGATTAGCTGTAATTAAAATGATCTCAGTAGTCCTCATGCTTTTTCTGAAGCTTTTCCCTTTAGTGTTAAAATCAGTTACCTCTGCTTTTTCTATCACTGCAAATGATTCACGTCTAATAGGTACAGTGTAAATGATGTGCATTGTACATTTATATTTACCTGTACAAACATGATGTTGTCACATATGTTTTGGTTCTAAGATCTCTAATTATTTGTTAGCTTCTTGGCAACTAAAACCAATATCCTTTAAATTTCTTTCTGGACCAGTAATCAATATTTAAAACTCAGTGGGCTGTGTGTATAACTTGCTTATTGTGTTCTGCTTTTGGGGTAGCACAGCAACCTGTCTTAATTAAATGGTATCAATTCTGCACAACGAAAATCCATTTTATCTTGCCCCTGTTTAATTCAGACTTTACTCACGTACGGGCCAGAGTATGACATTCATTTTAAATTCTGGATGTCAAAAATGAATTCTGGATCCATTGCAGTTGGCAATATCTTAAGGTCTTATATGAAAAATTGTTTCAGTGTATAGGGTTCCTTCCTTAACTGAATCTTTGTATATTTAAGCTTTGCATTTTCCTGCCAACAATAAAGAAGACCTGTTTTCCCTTTAATCTAACGTATACTATACTAGGCTCAATACAAACTAAACTGAGTATTTGTAAATCTCATTGATTAAATTTCAAGTGCTCCATTGTGGGAGAGGAATTTTTTTTAATCAGCTTGTAAATATTATTAATCATATGTAAGCTTTTAAAAAAGAACAATAGCTCTTTGTCTGATAATATTTCAAGGAACAGGGAAGACAGGGGTTTTTTCTATATGAACATCAATTTTCTTTCATATTCTTTACTTGGTGCCACTTGTCATGATTAGAAAATGCATCAGAACATTGTCAGGGTTGGGCTTTTCTTCTTCTTCTTCTTCTCATCTATGTCTTATTTCTTCTCTAGTCCACTTTAAATAGGCAATCAGTGCATCTTTGAAACATACACCCTGTGTTATGTCCTGGCCTTCAAAGCACAGCAACCTGCAGATATTTGTAAATAACTTCCTGACCTAAATCAAAGTGTTTTTCCCCTGATGGTGGGATTTCTGCATGGACTATATTGATTTTTCCCCCTACGTGTTCTACAACTTGTTTATATGAAACCAAAAAAGAAATAGGATTGATCAAACTGCTGATCTAACTGCTGAAAGGACAGAGCTGATTTTGCTATTCTGAAGTGCACCAGCCAACCATTAATGTTCCAGCAAGGTTGTTTTCTGTGTTATTTTATACCCTGTGGTGTCAAGGACCAGTTTCAGAGAGTGAATGAATTACATAGTACTGTTGGAGATAAAATAACAGATATTTTAACTGTTGAGATGAAGTCTGGTGGCAGTGTGGCTGGCACTACTAGAGGTCAAATAAGGGTTGGGAACTTGAAAAACAACAACAAAGAAACACATTTTTCAAAAATAAGCTGGTTCCCTTTGTTTGTCTGTTATGATTATTTGTTTAGCAAAGGAGCATGATACTACTAATTCCTGAATATAAAAGCCAGACTCTTCACATAAGTAGTCAGACTCAAGGCTTTATTTTTTTTCCCCTAAGCATTATAGCACTTGGGTCAGGGATTGAATTGTCTCGGCCACTCCACATGTAATTTGAGCCCCACTGATGTTGGGAATATCCAGGAACACATAACTGTGATGACAGATGAAGATGGGAGTGTATTGTTTTATAACAGAATGTTACCTCAGTAGGGATAAGATGGATTACTGAACACAACACAACAGCAGGATGTATAAGATTTTTCTCAAAAACAATTTAAAGTTTTTGCAGTACCTTTTCTGCTTCTTTTCAGTAATATCCTCCCACACTTATTTCAAAACATTATGGATCTTTTCTAATTACTCTGACCTTACTTTGAATGGGCAAAATGATGTGGAACATTTAACTCCAAACAGAATACTTTTTACACAGATAAGGCAATTGTGATGTTTTCTAACTAACTGTTCTTACGCAACAGTTGTTCAGTACCACAGCATTAAGTAATTCACTATGACACTTGCTCCCACCCCACCCCAGTAGCTCACTGTCATAGAGTTTGCCAGAAGGCCAATACAGTTTTAGGCTGCATCAATAGAAGTATAGTGTCAAGATCAAGAGGAGTAATAGTGCCACTCTATTCTGCTTTGGTCAGGCCTCACCTGGAATACTGTGTCCAGTTCTGGGCACCACAATTCAAAAAGGATGTGGAGAAACTGGAGTGTGTCCAAAGGAGGGCAACTAAAATGGTGAAGGGTCTGGAAACCAAGCCCTATGAGGAACGACTTAGGGAGCTGGGAATGTTTAGCCTGGAGAAGAGAAGGTTAAGAGGTGATATTCCTGACAGTAAAGGTGGTTCAACAGTGGAACACACTCCCTCAGAGTAGTGGAGTCTCCTTCCTTGGAGGTCTTTAAGCAGAGGCTGGATGGCCATCTGTTGGGGATGATTTGATTGGGAGTTCCTGCATGGCAGGGGGTTGGACTGGATGGCCCTTGTGGTCTCTTCCAACTCTAAGATTCTATGATTCTATGATACTATTTAAAGGTTGGTTGGTAATTTTTCCATTACTCCTCCCCCATGTGTGTGTGTGTGTACAAAGTTTATGAAAGTAAAACAATGGCCTAAGACAGGGGCAGGCAACCTTTCCCCTTTAAGGGCTGAGGGACTTCAGCTCCCAGAATCCCAGGAGCTATTGGCCAACATGGGACTATTGGCCAACATGGCTGAGGCTTCTGGGAGCTGAAGTCCCTCGGCCCTTAAAGGGGAAGGGTTGCCTACCCCTGGCCTAAGATATGGGGGAAGTCCCTGCAAAAGTAACCAAAAAATTACATATAAAGTGTATTCCTTATGTGGTGGGATTAATAGGCATGTGACTCTTTCCATAATGTTTTATTCCCACTCAATAACTGGTAATAATCTTCATCATCATTTATAATAATGTTCTGCTCTTTAATGATGGCCATCATGACTAATCATTTTATTACAAAAATTATTTTTAAAGGGTTATCTTCAAAATGTACTGACCATCCCATCAGCCCTATAGTCCTGCCATTTGGTGGAAAGTTTCTGTTTAAGTGCAGACTACTTGAGATCCACTACATACAATTGAATTTATATCATCATAAGTAGCCAGTGGCAGCAAAATAGTAAAGGAGTAGGTCATTGAAGTCATTCAAGACTTTCTTCCACAGCAGCTTGATTTCACTGGTATCTACATGGAAATTATCAAATCGTGCTCATTTTTTCAGCTGGAGATTTCCCCCCTCTTTGGTTTTTGGGCAAGTTGGTCAGTTTCTTTATTCTTTCTTGAAAAAACTTCAAATGGTTTTTGTGCATTATTACAAAAACAAAAGTACTTAATAAGTCAGGCTCATGCTCTTGACTTCCTTTGCAAATGGTTTTGCCTTTTCATATTGGTAACATTGTTTCAGCACTCTGGACAGTGCCTAACATCTGGAATTCATACACTATTTTATTTTCTCAGTTAGCAGAAACCATGTCATGCACCTTACATAGTGTAAGGCTGGGAAATATACTTTTTATTACCATTAAAATGTTTTCTAAATATTTCTTATCAAGTCCTAATGGTCCTTAACATCTCCACAGATGCAGTCCTTCCACTGATGCATTTAGTATTTTTTTTAAAAAAAAAAGAAAGCTATGTGTGTGAGATAGATAGATAAATAGATAGATACCAGATATACTGCATCAGTAAACAGAGAACCATAATTTTGAAAAACTGCCATTCAAGATTCGACTTTATTTTTATTTGGTACTGACACATTAAGAATCTACTGCAGAATCAGTCTTATCAACTTAACATTAAAAACTTGTGGGGTTTTTTTTCCCCCATGCATTACTAAAAGCTATATGCAGATTGGCAGGGTTTAGACATTCAGAAGTGGTTATTCTGCCCTGAATTGCAGGAATCTGTAGAGGCATCTTTCCTGTATTTAAAAATTAATTTATCTAATATTTGCATGAAAAAAATGAAAGCAAATGAGGCTTTAGAATATTCATTCAGAATACATACTCAGTTTTGTGATAGTTCTAAGAATTATAAAGGAGTAAGTTTTGCACAGGAGTGTTTGGAATAACAAAACCATTACCAAGATTTGTGGCCTTAATCCAACAATTTGGGGGCACTTGACCACTACTGTGGTGGAACTCCATTCCACATTGCCTTCTGCACTACTCAGCAGCCTGCTCCAGAGGGTCCCCTGCCATGGTTTTGATGGCATATGAGGGGTTATAAGGATGTAGGATTGTTCCCCACAGGTTTTACTACACTTCTTGCCTTTGCTCCCTCCTTCTGGGAGGGGAAATGGCAGCCCATCCTCTGATACCACTGCCACCAGTGACATGGAGGTAGAGAGAAGGCATATGGGCAATTTCAGCTGCATCGATTCCAAAAGTTTTGAACTTTAACAGCTTGGAGTGCAGTCCCAATTCTCCAAGCTAGACAAAGAGAGTGAACACAATTAGAACTCTAATGGTACGGCCATTCCAAAGGGCTATTGACCTAGAATATGTGAGATAGCGTACTATGTGTAGAATGTAGAAGGAACTTTATTAGAGAAATGATTGTATTATCTTTTATCCAAAAACACTGTGCTTTAAGAGGAGGAGGCAAGGGGGGGGAATAACTATTCTACTCATTTAGTAATAACATTTTACTTAATTCTCTTTCTTTACAAGCTAGTGATTTATTGATCACAAAAGTGGTGCAACATCAAAATACTGAGCTCAAATGGCTTGGAATCTGAAGCAATTGCTGGAGCCTTTGTAGAGCAAGTCCCACAAGGAGAACAATGATGGGGTTTTTTTTGGGGGGGGGAGTTGCAAATGCAGTATGTGCAAATACAAAAAGAGTAACTGTCATGGATGATTGTAATTCTTATAAAACCAAAGAGACATCAGTGCAGATGAGAAAACATTCTATTGTTTTCTCCGCTGGGAATGCTGGAAAGTGGTGCTTAGTTCTTTCAGCATGTGGCCATCAACTTTTCAGCACATTGTGAATATAAACCAAGCAGACATCTTTTGCTTTTCCCTTTAATGAAGCAAGACATAATGTGTGTTTACGCTCTTATAGACCTATTCCTTTTGGGAGCCAATAAAGAAATTAACATCATATAGCATAAAGCCTTGTGGCAGTAAGGCAGTATGCCTGCTTGTCATTAAACGTGGAAAGCAGTTTTTTTTTTTTAATCTGCATTCCTGTGAATTTAAAGCTCTTACTGTTTTTACTAGGAAAACTATTTTTACTGTGATAAGTCAAAACTTATTTCATGATCTTTATTTGCTGGTGTTTGATTTTTAATAAAAAAAAGTAATGTGAGACAAAAGAAAGTTAACTTTGGGGAGAAGCAGATGGGCGGCCATGGGCCACCCCAGGAAGTTGCGCCGCGGGACCGAGGCATCCCCACACCTCAGTCCCGCAGCACAACTTTGCCACCCCTGAAAGGAGCACTAAATTGGCGCTCCTTTCACAAGTCGATGAAGGTGCGCCGCAAAAGGCTGCGGCGCACCTTCGCCGACTCTTCCGCCGCAGCACGTGCAAATGCTGTGGCGGGAGGTCCTCCTCGGAGCGCCGGCCATGCAGAGGGCCGGCTGCTCCGAGGACAACCTGGGGAAGGGGTTGGGGCTCCGATCGTGCGGCTGCCCCTCCCTTTCCCTACCCCCAAGACGGCCCTTTAAGCCGTCTGCTTAGGGGGTATGTTCTGATAACATGTAGGGGCAGCTGTGCTGGCCATTAAGCAAATTCAAACAAAAATCCACCAAACAATCATACCTTTATTGGCCATCTCAAATGCACAATATACTTGTTGCAAGCTTGCAAAGCTCAACTGATCTCTTTTCAAAGACACTTAGTAATGATGTGCAGATAGGGTAATGGGAGTAAGTCTCACACTTTCATTTTTCCTGTAAATTCTAAGAGGCAGCATTGATTTCAGTCTGAACCTCGTGTTTTGCTTTCTTTCTGTTTGTTGTTAGGAATTTCATGGGCACAGGGAAAACAAATGAATTTTGTCATTATTTTCTTTGTTCTGAGAAAAACTGATAATAATGAAGTAAAGAAACAAAGGCATAAATTTTAGACCCACTGAATTGCTTAAAGGGTATTGCAGGGGGGGAAACTATGAAACAACAGAAAATGCATTTTGCAATGTCTTGTCTGGAATCATTACTAATTGATTCCTTATTGTAATACCAATCCATATTTTTCTGATTATGGCTTGCTCAGTAGAGAGCCTGCACTGACAAACTGATGAAAAAAAAAAAAAGCATGAAAGACATCAATTATAGAGGGGAAAAACAAAGAGAGATGGCGTAGTATCAAGGTCATCCATTGTTTGTGAAAACTAAAATGGCAGTTATAACTACAGGAAAATTTCAGATAAGTAGTGTTTTAAAAGGGGGAGAAGAACCATACTGTGCGGAACTTTACAATTTATTGTAGCTTTTTAATGCAATAATGTGATAAGTGAAGTCCAGATCTGTTTCCTTCTCCTTTTTTCTGTTAATACTTCTGTTATGAATTTTTTCCTGCACTTGCACTTCTGTTCATTCCTGACTTCTGCATAGAGTAAGAAAATCACTCCATGCTGAATCACAACAAAGTTCTGCCTGGTTTGGCATTTTTCCCCAAGTGGCCAACCAAATGCCTATGGGAAATCCCTGCTCTTAAAGAATATAATCTCCTAGGGCTCAGATAACAAGTATAAAATGTACAAAGTTTATACCAGTCAGGTGGGTGAGCAGTTTTGTGGCATTATCTCTGTGTCTGGGTTGTCAACAACTGGTATGGACGCCAACAGGAATGTGATTCCAATGAATACTGTCTCATTCCTCTTAATACTGAAAAACCTTTGGAGGACCATTCAATGAGGGACATCAATGTAGGTATTGGATAACTAAGAGCTATTAGGCTGAAGTGTTGCAGTTTCCAAAAAAAAAAAAAGCCAAGATCATGCACTATCTAACATGACTATGATGATTGTTCCATCATCTTGGTTCAATGTGCTGATGCCATCCCCTAAAAACATATGGCCTGGTAGCACCTAACCAAAGGGTTTCTGAAGTGATTGGCTCTCTAAAAAAATACTATCTACAGCACTTTCCCAGTCAAGCTGAAAAAGGAGGCTGGAGAGGTTTCTGCTGCAATTGCTAGTCTCAAGGCAATCTGTGAATGAGAGGCATTGCAGATAATGCCATTTTCCAGTGCCCTGATCTCAATAATGCTATAGTTGGGATTCTAGTATGTCTAAAAGGTTGTATATTGGGCTCACATTTGGTTGTTAATAACTATAAATGTGAATCCCCAGCTTACGATCTTATAACTACTGAACAAGATGCTAGCCTTAATTTTCAATTAATTCTCAGTAGGGACAGGTTGGTTTACAACTCATCAGATGAAAACCATCTAAAACAGTAAATCATTGAGATATAAGAGTGTTTATTTAGCTATCCTTTTGGATTTAAAGTCTGACCAATGGGTCCTTTTGAAAATTATCTCACTTGGTCTAATAAGTAAAGTAAGCAAATTTAATTGGCAGTTTAAAATTACAGGTGACTTTGTACATCAGAGTTGTTTTTCCCCAAAATGCTTGTGGAGTCTTGATTCATTACAAAGTTGCATAAAATCCTAATTAAAAAAAATGTCATAAATGGACTATAAGTATTTTAAGATAATTGTTTCAAAAAGTTGTCTAAATATAGCACTCAATTAAATATGCATTTAAATAGAAGTTCATGTTTTACAGAAATACACTTTTATTGATCCATGTACTCTATTATTTCTATTTTCCATTGCATTGCCTCATGTAGTAAAATCAAAGGTGGGTGAATAGGCTGATTGCACACCTTTTTGGAAGGAACAGAGTAACATACAACTTGCATGCAACATGCGCAGAGATAAGAAAGGTAGTGTAAAAGAGCCACAGTGTTATATTAACACTAAAAAGTTAATGGTAGTTGTAGTAATAGTAGAAGTAGAAGTAGCAATAAAGTTACAAACCTTTTTGTAGAAAGGGGGCAGTAGTTTATCCCCATTATTCTAATGTGGTGTTTAATTTTATATTACTGTACTAAAAGTGATAGAAGAATGGAGACATAAAAGCCCATCCATGATATTATTCCTTCCATTCCTTGTACCTGTTTTGGTCTTGGAAAAGAAAGAGACTGCTCCGTGCCATCTAGAAAACTGTATTGCACATCTACTTACCCAGTGAACTGAATGAGGTCAGAAAGAAATACATACACACAGGATGGATGAAGGAAACAAAACCCTTTGTCTGTTATTGAGAGGGCGGTTGTTCTTCAGCTCCAAGCTGTCTTGGATCAAACCGATTATCTAGACCCATTTCAAACTGGCTTTAGGACAGGCTTTGCAGTTGAGACTGCCATGGGTAGTGTGACCCTGTTGGTGCTCCTAGACCTCTCAGTGGCTTTTGACACAATTGATCATAGCATCCTCTTGGACCGCCTGAGGGAGTTAGGTATCGGAGGCACTGCCCTTCAGTGGTTCCGGTCCTTCCTCTCAGGCAGGTCCCAGAGGGTGCTGCTTGGGGACAGTAGCTCCAGTAAAAGGGTGCTATTCTGTCCCCAAGGTTATTCAACATCTATATGAAGCTGCTGGGTGAGATTATACGAAGTTATGGAGCTGGGTGTTACCAGTACGCTGATGACACCCAGATCTATTTCTCCGTGTCTCGTTTGTTGGCCTCAAATCCCAATGGCATCTCTTCTCTCAATGAATGTCTTCAGGCAGTAATGGGCTTGATGAGGAAAAACAGATTGAAACTGAATCCAGACAAGACGGAGGTGCTCACGGTAGCGGCCCCGAAACCAAGAATTGGGCTGCAACCTCCAGTCCTGGATGGGGTCACACTCTCCTTCAGTGACTGTGTTCTCAGCTTGGGAGTGCTCCTCGACTCATCGCTCCTGGTGACAAATCAGGTAAATGTGACAGTCAGGAGTGCCTGTTATCAGCTTCGACTGATTCGCCAGCTGCGCCCTTTTCTGGAAGTAAAGGATCTCGAGACTGTTGTGCACACGCTGGTAACCTCATGTCTAGATTTCTGTAATGTGCTCTACATAGGGCTATCCTTGTGCTTGGTTCGGAAATTACAGCTGGTGCAAAATATGGTGGCAAGATTAGTATCAGGTACATCTAGGAGGGACCATATTACTCCAGTACTAAGGTCCCTCCATTGGCTGCCTATCAGCTTCCGGGCCCAGTACAAGGTGTTGGTTATCACCTTTAAAGCCCTAAATGGCTTGGGTCCAAACTATCTCAGGGACCGCCTCCTTCCATATAACCCTCCCCGCGCTCTCCGGTCCTCTGGGAGGAATTTGCTTTAGCCTCAAAAATCCAGGCTTTTGGCTACCTCCCAGAGGGCTTTTTCTGTTGTCGCCCCCAAATTGTGGAACAGC
Source organism: Phrynosoma platyrhinos (assembly GCA_020142125.1). Taxonomy (NCBI): domain Eukaryota; kingdom Metazoa; phylum Chordata; class Lepidosauria; order Squamata; family Phrynosomatidae; genus Phrynosoma; species Phrynosoma platyrhinos. Next base: position 219,433,474 of record CM034703.1, read on the forward strand.
CTGCCAGATGAGATCCATCAACTGACATCTTTAGACAGCTTTTAAAAAGCGATCAAGACGGATCTCTTCCAGCAGGCCTTTCCAGGATAGAAAAATCCCAGCCTCAGGCCCCTTCTCAGGCCCCTACTTTTCCCCTCTTTTCCTTTCTTTAAGGGAACTCTATCTGCCTCTCTGAAAGCCATCTGTTACATTGATGCAGTCCTCTGTTTCGCTGTATAATTGTGACTGTTGTTTTAATGTTGTTTTAATTTTAATTATTTTAATTTGTAATGGATTTAATAACTTTTTAAGGGGTGGGTGGGATGTAATTTGTTTTTACTATTGTATTGTATTTTATTGTGAGCTGCCTCAATTGACCCCAAAGGGACGGGGTATAAATAATAATAATAATAATAATAATAATAATAATAATAATAATAATAATATGAACTAAAAAACAAACCTCTTCTACATCCATTAAGGATACAATAAAAATCAGAATGGTATATACATCATTAATAAATGCTCTTTTTAAGAACAACAGCCATCAAGTACAATTATTTTACTCTCAGTCAGAACTATTTGAGAGAAGCAAACATTGCCAAAAAATATTAACCCACAATGCCTGAGTTGTATATATAGACAGTAACTTTATTATAATAAAAAGCAAAAGTTTCCCCTTTCACATGGGGATGGGACATCATTGTCCCGTCCCTGTCCTGTGTTTCTCACACGATTGCAAGAAGGACTTTCACACTAAATTGCACTTATCCAGACATTGCCCTGTCCAGAAAGCATGAGTGAGGTGATCATGCAAAAGACCTTCTCACTACGTTGTGCTGATCCTGTTAATGAAGTGGAATTGTCACCTCATTTCTTGTCATTTTGCATTAATAGAAGATCGTGTTAATACAATTCCACTTCACTGACGGGACATGACAAGATCAGTGTGTAGTAAGAAAGCCTTTCATGCAATCACTTGCACTTGCACTTTCCGGACAGGATAAAGACACCCATCCCTATGTGATAATGTCTTAGGTTGTCAAGTTATGTCTGATGGTAGGGGGTGGTGCTCATCTCTGTTACTAAGCCAAAGAGCCAGCATTGTCAAAGACTAATCTGTGAGTCATGTGGCCATCATGACTGCACAGAATAGTGTTACCTTCGCACCAAAGTGGTACCTGTTTATCTACTTGCATTTTCATGCTCTCATACTGCTGGATTGGAAGATGTTGGGACTGGTGATGGGAGCTCACTCTGTCACGTGGCACTTGGGTCTCAAACTGCAACCTGCTAATCTTGGCAATAGTCAGAGTCAGCATCTTAACCACTAGACATATATAAGGAGACCTGAGAAGGGAAGGGAGAACCCATATGCTAAAAGCCCTGGTGCAGCCTAGTCATTTAGGCCAGAGGAGCAGATGCAGTGGTGCCATGATCCCACATGGTCAGATCTAGCCACCTGTCATATGAAAAGCCAGTCAGCTAGCTGATGGAATGCTCCCTCGTATTGACCAAACTTACAACAAAGGGCCCTCTGAACTTTCCTGTCAGCCCCTCTTGCCTTGTCCCTCAACAAAAGGGCTCTGCTTTCTGACCTCTCACTTTCGTCCTACCAGTTGTGATACCATTGAAGCAATGCTTTACAGACTGTAGTCAATTGCAAGATATGTACAGGTGAATCTTCATGAGCAAGCAAGTATGCGTGTGCATATCAAAAGACAGAAAATTTTAGGATCCAAAAAAGGGTGAAAAATGTTCCACAGTGACATGAAATACTGTCCTTCCCATCCCCACTGTTAACCTGGGATAACTCAGAACAAGGGAGGTGAGTGGGTAGGATGTACAGCTGGCTGAGGAGTGCTGGAATAGATGGAGCAGGTGTCTAGTTAGGCTTCACCCAATTTCGTGAGAACATGGCCTCTCATGATGACTCCTGAGCAGGACAGACATGGCACAATCCTATCAGACCCCAGCCCCATCCTGACTAAGAAACTTGGTAGGGAGAAAGAAACAGTCCCCTCTACGATGCACAGTTGAGAGGGCAATTCCAGAGTGATCCCATTACTGTATCATATCTTCTGCCTCCTGTGGAGGGAGGAGGTATGATTCACCTGCTATTTGGCTCCTTTTCTCCATCCCTTTTTTCTTTCAATGTTGCTGTTGTTGTGTGGCTTCAAGTCATTTCTGAGTTACGGTGACACTAAGGTGATCCTAACAGGGTTTTATTTGGCAAATTTGTTCAGAGGGAGTTTGCCTTTGTCTTCTTCTGAGGCTGAGAGAGTATGACCTGCTCAAAGTCAGCCAGTGGGTTTCCATGACTGAGCAGGGAATCAAACCCTTGTCTCCAGAGTCACTACACAATGCTGGCTCCTTTTCCTTCTACCCAATTCTACCACCCACTCTGATAAAAGTTTGCTCAGCACTGGTTGAGTAGCTGTCTATGGTCCAAAACACACTCCATAAATAATCCAGTCTGAGACAGCTTTAACTACCATAACTCGATGCTAGGGAATTCTGGGAACTGTAGTTTTCTGAAACATTTAATCTTCCCTGTCATAGAACTCTGGTGACACAATAAACTACAGTTCCCATGGTTCCCTAGCACTAAGGCAGGGCAGTTAAAGCAGTCTCAAACTGGATTATTTCTGTTGTGTGTTTTGGACCTATATTGGGTGCCTGGACCTATATTGGGTGCCACTTCACTTTCTCCTTCCTAGTTAAAGTGTTACTGTTATATCGTACTCATACCACATTGCTCAATGCAAGAATGAAAGGTGGAAGTCCTTCCACCTCTTGTTTGATGTCTGGAACAGGGCAGCAATAATCAGAAACAAGCAAAATCATGTAGTCCTTCTTCCTAAACTTCCTAACTCCCTTTATACACACACACATTAGTGCTTTCTTTCCTCTTCCCTTGCCCTACATACACACACATTACAGCTGGGGTAGGCAACCTTTCCCCTTTAAGGGCCGAGGGACTTCAGCTCCCAGAAGCCTCAGCCATGTTGGCCAATAGTCCCATGTTGGCCAATAGCTCCTGGGATTCTGGGAGCTGAAGTCCCTCGGCCCTTAAAGGGGAAAGGTTGCCTACCCCTGCATTACACACTGATTCCCAATCTAGTCCTCCAGATATTTTGGAGTTTAGCTCCCAGAATTCCTGACTATTGGCCAAACTTGCTGGGACTTCTGGGAGCTGAAGTTCAAAACACCTGGAAGACCAAGGTCCACAACACTACAGCTTCTGTCTACATGTGCATGCCATACCACAAGGCAGTGTGCCATGGAATTCCTCTCTTAGCACCTCCCTTTCTTTCTCCCTTTGTTCTTTGTTTTCCCACCCAACACAATTTCCTTTCAGAGCTGCTCCCCATGGAATGGAAAACTCCAGAGAGCTTTAGAGGGGGACAACATGACAATATGAATAAAAGAATTGTTACCATGCATATTCTGGGGAAATACCCTCGAAATTACATTACTTTTTGTTTCTTCTGGCTTATGTTTTTTTTTTAATATAAAAGCATAATGAACATAATTAATATTAACACATTGGTTCTAATCTCTGAGTCTATCCATGGGGACAGAATAGGGTTTCAGGATGGAACTTCTTTATATGGAACTGGCATGAGAGACCTGGGAAGTTTCAATTCTATGGAGAGAAAAATGTTAAAAGTAATATTTTTTTGTTTGTGGAGTATAACTGATGGTAGCATATATAGATAGCAAGCTGAGCAGAAATGCACTTAAGACAGCTTTTAACCTTATGAGGAATTGAAAGCTAACTTTTCAGTTTCCAAGCTTTTGTGTAGTATCTGCCTTGAGCATAGCTCTTGCCGAGTATTTTGTGTGTGTGGCAGTGGAATCAATAAATTATGCAACAGTAGTTTCTCCCTCAGCCATTTCCCTATCTCCCTGCATTCCATAATGCCCAATGCTGCTTGTTGTCTTGGTGGTTAGTTTGGCATTATTTCAAACATACTTCACACATCTGTCAAGAGGACAGGCCTCTTTCCTGATATACATGTTTTATTCTTCAAATAACAATTTCTGTTTGCTACTGATCCAAGACAGCAGCATGTATTAATTATTTGACAAGTATGGTTGTCTTAATGAAAATCCCAAGAGTAAGAAGCCACTAGGTGTGGAGTTTGCTTTGTTCATGGGCAATGAGTATAGTGTTGTTGGGAACCATCATTCCCTAATGATGATGCACTACACTTTGAACAAGCTTGTAGACAAGGAAGATTACACTACCAATCATCAGATTGCAAACAGTCAGACTGCAAGCAGGAGACATTTACAGTGACAGGGCCCAAATATAGCATTCAGTAGAAAATAAATGCTACAGCTGGTGCCTGCATGGATAGTATAGATTTAAGGGATTAGGAAGGCTTCACAGAAGCTGTTCATGCCAAGGATGATCTTCACTCTCAATAAACTTTTTACCTGTGACCTCCTGATTTCAGAATAGTTGCTCAAGATTTCAGCAATCTGGAAACAGTAGACAGTTGAAGATTGTATTTTCAAAGTACTTCAATATATACGTGCAGGTCAGCGCACTTGTCACATTTCATTGCAGCTCTGCTGCTCACTGTCCAGAAGCCCAACCCTGTGTCTTCATTATATATAGGCACTCTCTTATCCTGGAATTGTGTGAGTGGGATTTTATAGAACTGTTAGTTTTGCATAACTATACCCATATAGCTCTGGTTGTGTTTCTGCTCTGGGCAGCCATAATTGTAGTGCACTTGTGCATATAGCAGAGTAATCTTGAAATGGGAATGTTCAAGTAGCCAGGTCTGGGGAAAATACAATAGTCTATTTAAGCTTCTTCTCATAGAAGACATAAATTTTCAACATGTCTAGATGAATGAGTTCACAACTACTCTATAATGCCCCAAATTCACAATTTCTGGTCCATTCTTTGAAAAGAAAAATAGGGCATGCAAAACAGCAAGAATATAAAGAGCCTGTTGTTGTTGTGTGCCATCAGTCACACATGCATGTAAACACATATCTATGCATCCATTCCCAATGACAAACAAAATTACAAAATCACACACACACATAGCTAGCACATTTTACACTGTGCTGGATACTGTGGGGAAATATTTCAAGATGGTAGGAAAGGCTTAAGTTTCAAGAATATTACATTTTATTTTACAGAATGATTTTTTTTCTGTAATAGTTATAGAAAGGAAGAATTGATTAAAATACCATCCCTAAGACTGGATTGGCAAACATACCTTGTGATTCCTAGTCACAGTGATAGAACAAGAAAAGGTTGAAAAGAAGAGTTGTCTTTGCAGACTGCTAGAAATAGTGCAAATTGAGGCCACTTTAACTGCCCTGGCTCAGTGCTAGGGAATCATGGGAATTGTATTTTTTTTTCTGAGACATTGAGCCTTCTCTGTCAGAGAGCTCCGGTGCCACAATAAACTACAGTTCCCATGATTCCCTAGCACTGAGTCAGGGCAGTTATAGTGGACTCGATTTGCACTATTTCTGGCAGTCTGCAAAGGCTCATAGTTTGTTCATTGAGGAGCCAGATGCATTGTCAGACACAGCCAACTCAAACCATTGAAGCTGAAGCCAGAAACAATTATACTACATACTGCCACTGTGAGACCCAGTCTTCTTGATCTTGAAGTGACAAATAAAAGGCCATGATCACAGTGCTCTGATTTATCTACACTGTATGGAGCTTCCTCAAATATCAAATGCAAGTGATCAAATTCCATAGTGAAATTAACATTGCATGGATGCAGCAGTAGATATGTGAAGCTCTAGATATTCAGATCAATAAGTTAGCAGAACTGGATTGGAAATCCCTGAGCCTGGAAGTAAAATTTGAGTCCAGAAAGATGGGAGGAACAGAGCACAAAGAATGGGCAGCATGCTGGGCCAACCCCAACAAAACCACTGCAACAGAGTGATTTTGTAGGTTGAATCCTGGGCTCTGTTTGTCATTTAGACTCAAAATGTGTTAGCCAATGAAGCCCAAACACCATGGAGATGACAGTGAATTTGTATGTACTCCAAAGCTAGGAAGTAGCTTTCTTTTTTTCTTTTTTCTTTTTGGTAATAAGTTACATCTTGTGGTAACAAGATAGAGCAGTGTTAATCTTTGGCCTGTAGTGCCCAAGTAATTCAGTACTTTTCAGGGTAAAGTAGTAAAGGGTGTGTCACATCTGCACTCTTTACCAGGTGTTTTCTGATTCACTCTACAATAGGAAAAGAAGAAGGATCACAGGAGCTGTGAGCTTGTGCTGCCTCTTTGTGGGATGCTGTGCAGCAAGTGAGGAGTAAAGGGGGAGAGTATAGCTAGCAACAAGGAAGGTGTAGGAGAAGAAAAAGTGATTCATTGAAAACATATTTACATTACAAAGTCTGATTAACTGGAAATTTTTAAAAAACGCTTTAAAAATTTGCTTGCCTTTTCTGCCTTCCTCTACCCTGCTCAAATGAGAAAGATGGCAGCTGTAAGTGTGAGGGTGGGACTACCATGCAAAGCTGGTGGCTCAGAACAGTATTATGCAGTTGAACTGGCTGGTGTGAATTGTGTGAAAGAATTTAGAGCAGAGAATGGAGTTGCTCTGGCTCAGCCATAAAATTTAGATGGGGTGGCTGGGAGAAGAAGAGAAAGAGTTATAGTAAATGACTGTTTCTACAAGGATTCAAAGATAAATGAGATTATCCCATTCATTTTAAAGTGACATATCCCCAATTTTAATAATGGGTATTGTCACATTCAACCGCAGCCAGGCGACTGCAACCCGTATCCAGTCCAGGTCCCAGCCACACTTAGCTGGCTGCTTTTCAAAAATGGGAACTTGTCTAAGCATTACAAAACCCTGCTTCCAAAGGATGAACAGGTAGAAGTTGCCAAAACCAAATGGTATCCCAAGAAAAAGCCTGGTGGTATTTTGCCTGATGATCTTCCTAAAGGTGATGATGTTACAGGACTGAGTGATCTTTCTGATGGGGGCTTCAGATGAGCCAATTTCAAGGTTGCTTCATGGTTTGATTGTCTAGGGTGGTGCTAAGAAGTCAGAAAGGAATCTATACACACCTGGAGGAAGAGAACACACAGATCATGCATGAATTTTAAATATATCAATTGCTAGTTGGTTGTCCTTTCCCACCAGGATGCTTTTATTTCTAAATGCCATGAGTTTCTTCCCCACATAGTTATTCCAGGTCAATAAAATTTATTAGAATAAGTGCTAGAGTATTGCCATCAAAATACATGTATAAACCCATCATGGCTGACCTTCTCAGTAACACTGTGCATTCCCTGTGTGAAAACATCAATACTAGACTAAAACAGCAACACCCTCCCCACCCGAGCTAGAGTGATTTAAGGTAAGCTCATTTCTATTTCAAACTTTTGTAAATTGTTGAATAAATGACATACTTTAAACTTTGCACTTGGGAAATCATAATAGTAATATTAGTCAAAAGACAAATTTGTTCCAAGTTAAAAACCAGTCTTTGAATCTAGCCAGGTCCATGCTTGGACTGGAAATCCAGGATAACAAAGCTTTTTCCCTGACTTATGAGAAATCTTTCTGCCACTCTTAGAGTCCAGCATGCATTCTCTTAGACAAAGCAGTTAACTGCAACAACAAAAGTGCATAAAAATTGGAGGAAGGAACATCAACAATTTAAGATATGCAAATGACACCACACTACTTGCTACGACTTTGAACAATTACTGAAGAAAGTCAAGGAAGAAAGTACAAAGGCAGGTTTACAGTTGAACAAAACTAACAAAAGAAAAAATAATGATTGCAAATGGCTCACACAGTCTTCAAGTAGACAACGAAGACTTGGAAATAGTCTTGGCTCAGTCATTAATTAGAATGGAGACTGCAGTCAAGAAATCAAAAGAACAGTAGGAATTGGAAGGCAAGCTATAATAGAACTAGACAAGATCCTGAAATGCAAATATATATCATTGAATACTAAAGTTAGGATTGTTCATGCCATCATATTTCCCATTTCTATGTGTGGTTGTAAAAGCTGAAGAGTTGTGCTGGAGAAGGGTACTGCAGATACCATGGATTGCTAAATGGATCCTAAAGCAAATTAAGCCTGAACTCTCCCTGGTAGGCATTATGAGTAAATTGGGACTGTCATACTTTGGCCAAATGATAAGACAGGACTCACTAAAAAAAGACAATAATGCTTTATAGAGCAGCAGGAAAAGAGGACAACTACATTCCAGATGGATAGACAGAATTAAGGAAGCCATAGCTCTGAGTTTGCAAGAGCACTTGATGATTGAGGGACCTGGAGGTTTCACATTCATAGGGTTGTCGATAGTCAAAATCAGCTTGATGGTAGTTAATAACAGCAAACTGATAAGAGATGTGATCCCTTCTAAAAAGTAAACCCAGGTTCATGACTGCTTCTCAGCTTGTTACAAGTTCTGCAAAGGACAAATGCAGCTGTAAGAATACAAAGTCTGGGGAATGTCCAGTACAATCCATAGGAGGTATTGATTTTTCTACCTTATTAGTGGAAAAAGTCAGTCATGCTTTTCTTTTTTCAAAAGGTTTTGTTGTTAAATGAGATTTATATATTTGCTGATCAGTAAACAAACAACATTTCCAGTTGTACTGGTAAACCTAGGGTCAAACACACAATGTACACAGTGTGTGTGTGTGTGTGTGAAACACATTGAACTGAGATAACAGCTTAGACCCTGACCTAAAATCTCCACTTCACTTTGAAGGGAAGTATAGTATTAGCAATTGTTAAATGACTAACCAATCAGGAAAAGAGCAAATGTCAACTCCAAGATAAATTGGTTGGCTTATAGGAGAGTCAGCATGGTGTAGTGGTTGGACTAGAACTCTAAAAACCAGAGTTCAAATCTCCAATCAGCCATAGAAACCCATTGAGTGACCATGGGCAAGTCACATATTCTCAGCCAAAGAGGAAGGCAATGACACATACATCCCTTTACAAATCTTGCTGAGAAAACCTCATGATAGGTTTGCCATAAGTTGGAAACAATGTGAAGGCATACAACAGCAACAGCATGCATGCAGCCATGTGTGGGTGTTTCCTCTCACACATGACTGTACATTTTTCCCCCTTAGGCCAGCTTTTGGTCTAGTTACAAATTTTCCTTCTTTTTGTTTCATATAAAATGATGGCAATGGATAAAACAGTTGAACATAAACTCTAGAACAATACTTCAATGAGTATGTAGAGAGAGCTTGTAGCACTTTTGAGAGTAACTAAAGAAAGAAATGAGCTTTTGTAGACTTAAGTCTACTTCCTCAGATGCATTTGGATTATACGAAAGGTCATGCTTCCAACTTCTTTCTTTAATTAATCTCAAAGTACTACAAGATCTCTCTATATACTCATTGAAGTATTAAGAGTGTATGTTCAAGTGTTTTAACTGTAACCATCATTTTATACATACTGATTCTACAGACTAACATGGCTATTTCTTTGAATACTTCAATGAGAAAGAGATGACTTACGTATAGGACATATCTTTTTCTATCTCTTACTTCTTTCCTTTCATGATCTTTTTTGTCACTGATTTTACTGCCTCTT
>CM034703.1:219443131-219457463 GCA_020142125.1 Phrynosoma platyrhinos
GGGGGCAGGAAATCCAATGTTGGAGCTACTAACTTGTTCAAGACTTGTATCAGAAAGAAAGAAGAATCAGTGTGTGTTTGTGAGAGGTATAGTTTCCTTTTCAGCACCCACACCCTCCAGCTGATGGTTTCCTTCCCACTGGAAAGAACTGGAGATAAATTTTGTTTGCTCTATCCCTTGCTGGTATACATTTCCCCCATGCTGGTGGCATGTCTGAAAACCCTGAACATCTCTCCTTTTCTTCATGAAGGGAAGGTAGGATGTATCTACACTGCAGAATTAAAGCAATTTGGTATCCCTTTAACTGGCATGACTCTGCTCTACTGAATCCTATGATTTGTAGTTTGGTGAGGTATCAGAGCTCTCTGATGGGCTAAGGTCAATACCTCACCAAATTAAAAATTAACTGTCATGTCTCCATCCTGTGGAATCATGGGATTTATAGCTTAGTGATGTATAAGTGGTGTCAAACTGCTTCATTACTGCAGTGTGTATACTCCCTTAGAGTGAATGTAAATATCCCTAGTTGTGTCCCTTACTGGTTAGGTTTTTAATATCTGAAAACTGAGCCACACAGAGACTGTTTTACTAATTATGTATGTATTCAACTTTAGTTCTCTTTTGTATGTACATTTTAATTAGTAAGGCTGAAATTTGTTAGCCTAACAGAATCCAAAAGCAATGGGTATGACTGCAGCAAGAAGCAGAGATATCCATCCTGCCCAGCAACTGTACTGGTAAAGGGAAATGTAGAAATATGCTATTCCTCTTCCCCCTCCACCTATAACTTCCCCATGTGTTGTGGGACTATTCAAAGGGGAAAATATATTTGCATTCACCCAAATGCAGTTACATAAGTTCCATTTGACAAGGAGCTGTGACTTATTTAATTAATTAATTTCATTTGTATACTGCCTTTCTCCCAGCATGGGACCCAAGACAGCTCCCAGACAGAGTTAATTAAAAAAAAAAAAAAAGCTTCACAACATTAAAAAAATAATTAAAATCACCACATTAAACAATAAGAATCATTTAAAAGACATATAGAATTTTAAAAAGATAAATATGACATCCCAATAAGAAATCTCCCTGATCAGTAAACCTATGTAGCCGCATTCATGTAAACATGGATAGATTTACCTTTCAGATCCTTTGAATCACTGGAACACAGTATATCAATATACGTAAATTCCATTCAATCAATTGGTCTATGTCATGAATTTGGACCTAAATCTGGAGAAAGATGTAACCGCCATATCTTTATCATACTTATTCAGAATAAAATTCTTCCAGTTCAAATGGAATTTACTTCCAAGCAACTATGCACAAGATTCAGCCCATGTGAAATCACCCTTCCTTATCATATATGAGTTGCATGGTACTACAGTTATACATGGGATTTACAGACTACATTCAGCTTTTAATAGACCCCTGTCCCAAGTAGGTTCCAATGTACATAGTTGTGCGTTGTTGGTTCTAGTTTTGAAATGTTACTTAGAAAAATGTTAGACAAAGGTGCTTGTGTCAGACCTATCCCCTTATCCCAAAAAGATGTACTCTGAATGATCTCTGCTCTCCACTGACCAGATTTTTTGGCGCAGATCTTTCACTTCACCTCTTATCTGATCTTTTTAAACTGGCGATGCCAAGAATGGCACCTTTTGCTCACAAACGAAGCTCTTATCACTGAGCTATGTTCCCTCTTATTTCCTGACTTTCCTATAGAAGGCCTCAAAACACCTGCCTTTCCCCCCCCCACCCCCCCGGCATAAGCAACAGCTCTGGCTGACAAACTACACAGAGATGCAGGAAGTGACAACTATTTTTATCTTAATTGCTATGCTATACTTTTGTCAATTGAAGTGTTAAAATGATGACAATATCCTATCTGTACAGATTGACATCTGTGATTATTTTCTTTGTGCATAGGTTTATACTTGAAATATAATTTTCTTGTGCATTTCTTTAAAAGAAGTAAACATTTAAATAGGATACCACCACTACAAATAAGCACATATTATAAATGTTGAATAGAAGGAAAACAGCTGAACCAAATTCCTTGTACCGGAGTATGATAAGAAATGTTTAGTAAGTAGAGCTTAATATCTGACTTGGTAGTCTTGAAGAGCTTGCATTGCTGATGCATGAATATTCTTGGGAGATTCATTGGCTGAACTGTAAGGAGCAAAGGTGGATCTATTAAAGTGAGTACGGATGGGGAAGGAGTTATGGTGGCAGCAATGAAGCATTTTGTGCCTGCTATTTTTTTCTTTTAATTATGCTCCACCTGTTCATATGCTGTGTGTTGGCTTTGGTCTGCTGATGTTATTGCTGAATACCAAGTCAGTCCAGAAATAGTATCTCTCCCATCCGTGATTTGAATGGAGATAAGAGGGCTGAACTAGTTTACATTCTGAGACTGGAAGGACTGGGTGGAGTTAGTATCTTCCAGTTGCATTCTCTTGAGTGCTTGGTGCAACACCCAAGATAGACTCAGAAGTCAGAATGCTGTAGTCTACAAGGAGTTTTATGTCATTCTCCGGTTTCCTATCTGTTTGAATGCCAATTTACAGTGTCACTGATAATGGGCTTGCAAAGGGCCAATAACCTGAGATCAGATGAGATAGAGCTTCTGTTAGTAGGTGTAGTTAGCCTGCCTGATAAATGCAACCCAGTTTGAAAGGGCCACACACCCCTTAAAGCAGGGGTAGGCAACCTTTCCCCTTTAAAGGCCAAGGGACTTCAGCTCCCAGAAGCCTCAGCCATCTTGGCCAATAGTCCCATGTTGGCCAATAGCTCCTAGGATTCTGGGAGCTGAAGTCCCTCGGCCCTTAAAGGGGAAATGTTGCCTACCCCTGCCTTAAAGACTCAAGATCATATTTTTCAAGTTGCCTTGGATCCAGTCTTGTCACTGAGCCACAAATGAATTCAGTGCTTTTTATTAGACTAATGTATCAAGTGCAACACTATCTGGAGAGAGATACTCTGCTAAGATTTCCATTGGATTGCTGCAATACTATAATTCCTTTGGAAATGACCTGGAAAATTTTCCTTTGTCCAAGAGAAAAAAAATAGAATGTGGGGAATTTCTCATTCTTTCATATGTATTTTTTTAAAAGAAAATTCAAATCTGTCTTTGCAGTTACGGCTGGCCCTCTGTATCCATGGATTCTTTATCCATTGATTCAACCATGCACAATTTGAAAATATTCAAAACAATATAAATTCTAAAAAGCAAATGTTGATTTTGCCATTTTATACAAGGGATACCATTTCACGATGCCATTGTATTTAATGGGACTTCAGCATTCCTCGATTTTGATATCCACAGGGGGTCTTGGCACCAAATACCAGCAGATACCAAGGGCCCTCTGTATACTGTATTGGCAAAACAATGAACAGGCATGGTCAATATGCATCATTCAGATGTTATCATACTGCAGTCCCATCAACCCTAGCCATCTTAGCATAGATGTGAGTTGTGGCATGTGTCAAACTTGTGCCCCTAAACTTGAAACCCTGTAATCCTGACTTTCTGGGTGTCAAGTGCTGTAAGCGATATTCATCTCTTCTATTATTGATTGTGGCACAACAGACTGATGTTTCAAGCCCCCTTCCACAAACAATCTCTGGTGCAAGGAAGAATTGCAATAGGATTCCTGGTTCTGACTATCACATGGAGGTTTCTCATGGAAAGGGGTGGAAAAATCAAACCTGCTATGCAGGAGACAGGAGAATGGGCCCCTATTTCTCATAGCAGCTGATGCCAGGTAAATCCACATTGGGGTGGGGGATCTGACCAGTAGATGTTACTTGCTTAAGTAGCTGATTTAGAATTTAAACTAAATCACTTCCTATTCAGTACATTGGAATACAGGATAATGTATTCCAATTTAGTACCTTTATTTAGGAACTAAATGAAGAGGATTTCAGAAATTGGTAGTGCCTTGTAAAATAAAATGAAGCAAACAAGAAGCTAATTAAACTTCTTGGAATACTAGATATGACTCATCAAATCAGTTTTCAGGCAAAGGCCTGGTATAGCATCTTGGTTGATGTGCCCTCCTGGCTATCCAAGCAAAGGCAATAAAATCTTCTTTATGAAGGGAGTTGATGTGAATGGAAATTGACCAATCACTGCCTTTGGATGAATGGCAATTCAAGCAATTTCTGGGAGGTTGCATAAAATTACAATTAGAATTAGAATAATTCTAAAATAAAATAAAATAAAATAAAAACTGGAGCTGAGGAGGAGGACGAAGGAAATTTAGACTTGTCACACAGTCCAGTATCTGGTGGGCCATAAGTTCCCCATCACTACAATAGAACTTTCTGTGAATCAACTTATCACGGGAAAGCTTATTGGATCTAGTAATATAGTTCTTTTATCTTTTTTACATCCTTCTATAATATTGATTTAGGCATGCTGAGAACCAAAAGGTTAAGAAAAGATGGACTTTTTCTTATCCAATGATGTGGTTTTATTAGGTCATGGTGAGGCACATTGCTGAAGATATCCAGGAAATCCATCCAGAGTTACTCATGCTGTGGCCATTCTGATAAGCTCAGTTTATCAGCAAATGTGGCAGTTAAACAAAGATAGCTCTTGAACAGTTTTTGTATACTACTGCAGGGAAGGAAAAAATAGAAATTAGTTATGAAGAGAAATATGCTTCCAGATTCTAGCAATATATGAAATCAGTGGCCTTGTTCACATGTTCCCTCTGTAACGGGGGGTGAAGATACCTATGTGTTGATTTCAAATGATCTACCTATGCTCATAATTGTGCAACCTCTTTGCAAGTGTGTATAATCAATATGGGGAGCACAGTAGGCACATCACATGTATCTGACTGAGAATCATATGTGGCTTTGCAAGTCCCAGCAGACCTAGTCATTGGTGAGGAATGATGAGAGTTTCATCCTGACAACCAGACTCCTGGTCTTGGAGGTACCGGTATGAGTCCATTTCAGTTTCCACTTCAGGCCTTTGCATGGAAATCATATGTGAATAGGGCTTTTATTGTGGCTGTTACTTGAGAAAATGGCATGGGAAATTAAGGTATTTGCCATTACAATTTCCAAAAAAGTGCACATCGGAACAGTTAAGAGGGGGAAATTATGTGATGGGGCAAGTTCATCCTAACACAATGTGCTTCTGTCCCAGTGACATACAGGTGTAAAAGACTACAGCAATGCATCTGTTGCTGGGATAGTCTGCTTTTGTCCATGTTCAGTTTTCTATAAAAGCCTGACTTTATAAAAGATGTAATGTGCATAGTTTTACTTGATATAATTGTGTGTCTGAATAGCACTCATAGCATGAATGGTTCTGTTGCAATATAGTTCTGTATGAGAAACAGCATTTCAGGATATGGCCTTTTATTTTGCATTGCAATGTTAACTTTATTGCAGTATACAGGCTTTGATTTCATTGGCTCAAAATAGCTTTGTAAAGAGCTTCAGTCCCTACCAAATGGGCATAAGCATCTCACAGTATCCCAGTCATCACCAGCAACCATTCTACCTATTTAAGAAGTTGTTAGAAGCACATAATTTAGATTCAGATAGAGGCATAGTGCATGAAAATTATGGCACATTTTAAAATACAATTATTACTCTGCAGATGATTGTGCAGACATTTGGGTATTGGATAAATGGGCTCTTAGGATATATATTTTTGACTGAGCATTGGCAAAGCATTTTCTGTTGCCTGCCAAATAAATATTTATGCAGAGATAATGTTAATGTGTTTTCTATACTTTTTTTTTTTTTTTTAAAAAAAGAAAAGATCCAAAGTAACCACTACCTGACTTGGCACTTAGAGCCTTTTGTCAAAGCTCAATTTGTTTTCCATTTATACTGCTTTTTAAACAAGACACACACAAACATAAACATGAACACACACACACACACACACCAGTCTTCATTGACATAAATAATTAGACCACATTGTGGCTTATCTGTGTGCTTCTTTCATGTATTTATTACATTTTTAATGGAAATTGGTTTTTATATATATATTTCTGGAATACAATGTCTGTCTTTGGAAGGTCACAAATGGAATGAACTTTGCTGTGGTGGTGGAGTGTTTCCTAGCAACACCATGCCCATTATAGTGTTCCTTCCTTCATTCTTTAAGCTAAAAGCAAAGTCATGTCCATTAATTCCCAGCTGCAATGAAAACTTCTCAGAGACTTTGCTAGCTTCCTACTGTTCATGTTTTCATCTTGCTCAGATGTTCTGGAGGGAACAAAACCAGTGGTACTGTGATATGTTTATCTCTCTCCAGTTTTCCCTGAACAAGAAAACCAAAAGTGTATATTCACAATTAATGCTCATTTTACATTTTAAACAAATCAGGTGTCCTACAGCATGGTGCCTCCCTTGATACAGTATCATTAATGGTTGCTCAAACAGCATGCCAGAAATGCCAAAGAGGTAAAATAAAATGTCTTCTAGACATTGCATTTTGTAATGTGAATACTTTCTGCTCAGTCTGAGAACAATGTGAACTGTACATTCTAAGGACAATGTATGAGTGATAGATGGACTTGTTGATTGTCCAAATTAGATGTTACAGTTGAAGAAACTTAGATACCTTAGTAGATAAAAGAGTGAAAATTTTGTTTCAATTCATTTGTTATTGAAATTTATCAAGATTCAAACAAGTCTAGGACTTCTTTTTCTATTTTCACCGTACACATACACCAAAAAATGGGACAAAAATGCCACCTTTGCCACAATTTCAAAATGTCTAAAAATTTTGTCTCTAATTCAGACAGAAAGGATTATGTGAAGGTAGAATAAAGAGATTCACTGGCTTGTATCTGAATATCTTCTTTGTTTTGGAAAAGTTCATGCTTGCTTGGTTTAAAACACTGCTCTTCAGCCTTGGGTTTCAGCTTTACATTATTTTGCAATAAAACAATAATATACCAGCAATTAAGGACCAATTAACTGGAAAGAAAGCCCATCTTGCATTTTCTTTTTAAGTATGTGTATGTGCCTTCAAGTTGCCTGTCAACGTATGGCAGCCCCATGAATTCCATTAGGATTTTTCAGGTGAGGAATACTCAATGGTGGTTTTGTCAGTTCCTTCGTATGAAATATAGCTGCAGCACCTGGTAGTTGTTGGTAGTCTCCCATCCAAGTACTAACTGCAGCTAACTTTGCATAGCTTCCAAGATCAGACAGGATATGGTGCCTTTAGGGAAGCACATATCATTAAAACAGACTAGAGGAACCTTTGGCTGGCCAAGGACGAAATCATCTTCAGGAAGATTAGAATCGGCCAGATGGAGATTCCAAGAAGTTTATCAAATTGTTAAATAAAGTGATTTACCTGATCTGGCTTAAAATTTAAATCGGGCAGAATCCTGATATTATCACAAGGATTTAGCTGCCAAATTTGCTGCCTGAATGCAGTCTGGGTCCATCCCCATTCCCAGGGTGCTCGGGTGGCCATTTTCTCAAGCTGGAAAATTATTGGCTTCGAAAAGAGCCATGCTGAGTGGCCCTGGGAATGGGGATGGCCCTGGGCTGCATTCGGGCAGGAAATTTGGTGGCTAAATCTTTGTTATAATATCAGGATGCTGCCCGATTAAATTTTAAGCCAGATCAGGTAAGTCATTTTATTTAACAATATGGTAAGGTTACAACTCTGCCCTCCCCCATCCCTTTTCCAAAGTTTCATTTTTGAGGGGAGAGAGAAAGCAATATTTTCTGTCTCTGATCTGAGATAAAATAATGGTAAGAATATCCCTGACTATGCAAACAAATCCCTACTATTATCTCTTATAAGGACTCCATGTTATATTCTCATCTTTCCAGGACCTGAATGAGTCCTATATGGATTCAATCATATCCTAGGAAGGGCAGATGAAAGCAAATCATCCCACTTCCATCCTCCCCATGTGGGTAGATCCCCTTCCTTTCAGGTAGCTGAATTCTGGTGAACGTTAGTTGAAAGCAGATTGGAGGGAAGGTATAGAGGCAGCAGTCTGATTGAGAGGAGATTGTTCCACTCTGCTTTCCCTACATGAAGAAAGAGCAAAAGTGGTGATCCTGCCCAGAGTTCCAGATTCAAAAATTCCATCTGGAACAGTATGGATTAATTAATTAACAGTCCCAAACTTTGGTCATGCAGAACAAACACATACAAACTTGCACACAAGTGTCCCTTGGAAGGTGCTTAATGACACTGACGATGCAATTTCCCAAAGGGTGCCACATAATACCAATGCTTAAAAGTAGGGGGGCATCTCCTGATGTTTTCTTAGGTAGGGCTTCTCAGTTTCTGCACTGAACACCTTTGGTTATTATGATGCCAATAAAATGTCCTCCAGTATCTTACACAACCTTTTATGTAACATGACTTTGCGTATATCTAGCTTAGCTGCAGAGGTACTAAGAAACTACGTTAGTGCATTAAGAAGTTGTATATTGGGACATCAGTAAGAGTTTCCCTTGCACATTGATGCCCAATGCTCACTGAAACTGATGCATATTGGTCCCATTGTGCATCGGTCCTGTTTTGTATCTTGCACCAATGCACATTGGGTACATAGTAACATAATAGCAACTCTGTACTGGATTTGGACATTGTACAATTACACAAGTCTAATTTCTCAGACATAAATCCATTTATGAAGAGACACTTCCCCAACAGATTCCAGGCATATATTTTTTTAAAAAATATTTTGTTCCATCATATATCATGTCCATATATTCTACACATGCTCTATTATAATCTGTTCAGTAAGAATAACTTCTGTTGTCTCTGCTCCTTATCTTCAAGAAACTGCCTGGCAAGGCTGTCCTATTATCCATGTATAGTGTGATTTTATGCATAAAATTTCATTATATGTCTTTGACAATATTTACAGATTTAGTCAGATGGACCTCTGAGATTGATATCTTCTTACATATCATTCTGCATGCCAGAATAAATGTGAGGTCATGAATAAGTAGCAAAGAGTGTTTAAAAGTGTTAATTGGACAATATATTGCAGAGGCGATTCTTTTAATCATGCAGACCTTGAGTGATGTGTGTGATTTAACTAATGACAAAAATATGGATATTGTCCACATTGGGGGTGTAGCTATGGGAGGTGCAAAATGAGTGCATTGCCCCCCAAATAAGAATTCTGCTTCCTTTTTAAATGTCTCTCTCTTTCTAATGTTGCAGTAACCTAAACCTTCAGCTGAGCATTTTGAAATATGCATCCAAAGAAAAGGGGCAGGCACAGTTACCAAACAAAGCAATTGGTTCTAGGTGTGGATTATTTTCATTATCTCACACTCTCTCCAATGCTAGAAATTTGGGGGCTGAAGGAAAAATTCATTTGAGGTGAAGAATTGTTATGGTGAGGCAATGCCTTCATTCCTCACACCATAACAGGGCTTAGTTACCAGGGATGGGGAGCAATGTCCTCATTCTCACCCCATCCCCCAGTAATCATACCCCTATCTACATTCCATCTCCATCCACTTCCTTCCATCTATTTCATGTAAAGTCATTAGTGCATTAGCGATATGACTTTGTTGTGAAGCGTGACGCCACAACTGATTTGTGCATGGTTCTGGTGTACCTAATTGTTCTCAGCTGCTGCACAAGCGTAAGCCTCAAGCTCACGCTGCCTGTACAACACTACAAGTAATGACAATGCTCTGCGAAAGCAAACACTGTGAGCATATGAGCTCTGGAAGCATTGCATTCAATTTGTGAAAGACATTTCAGCAAGTACCTTTACCTCCTTGGATTTGAAAAACTACTTTTAAGCTGGAATCCTGTATGTGACATGTGGGTGTAAATGCATATCCCCTTTTGGATGGAGTACAAGGGGCTCCATCCAAAGCTCCATCCAATAAATCCCCATCTTCAAGGGAAAGGGGGGGGGGGCAATACATACCATGAAAATCAGTTTAATTCCCCCACCTCTCAGCTGCCCAAGCAAAGTCCAGCAGCAACCTCATGATCTGATTCTCTTCCTCATAAGTAGCAGCAGCCCTTCCTGAGACTTGACAGCTATTGAGAGAAAGACAACAGAACAGCACAGGCAGAACTAAACCCCTGTGCAGAATCTCAACCTTACTTTAACACAGATATGTTTACTCCAGAGCAGTTTGTTTGACTCAGGCTGCATCTGCATTGCAGAAATAATCCAGTTTGACACTACATTAACTGCCCTGGCTCAATGCTATGGAATTCTGGGAATTGGAGTTTGTTGTGGCACCAGAGCTCTCTGACAGAAGCTAAATGTCTTGCAAAACTACAATTCCCGGAATTCCATAACACTGAGCCATACCAGTTAAAGTGGTGTCAGACTGGACTTTTTCCACAGTATGGATGCAGCCTGACTGCTGCAGTCTGAAAAGGATCTCTGTGTGTGTGTGTGTGTGTTTGTGTGTGTGTTATTTGCAGCTTTATGCAACAGTGAAATTAGTTGGAAGTGAGGAAAGAGCATCTTAATAATTAGGGGGCTATTTTAAGGGGTTTTACATGAAAGGGATGTAATGTAAAATGGAAGAACAAGAGCGCTCTTTCTTCTTCCTGCTATTGTATTTTGTACCGAGCACAAATCTGTTTCTCTGTCAGAGAAGTATTCCAGAAATCTGTGTAATTATAACATGGAAATCAGGTATAAACCTTAATTTGGTTTTGCTATTAACATGGACCCTAAAGATACATTTTTGACAGTGAAGGCTATGTATAATTTGCGTGGCTTATTTCTCCTTTGCCTACTGCCTCCCGTAGCCATCCTTTCAGCTAAAGGCGTGCCTTACACCAGCAAGCATGTCTGATACAGCCCTTGGCTTTCTTTTTGAGTGCACAGTAACATTGTCTAACGTGCCTAGAGCGTCGAATCTTAGTGCAAATCCGTTATTTCTTGTACTTATCTTCTTCATTTCTTCAACCAGATGGCTGCCCTGATTTGTGCAATGGCAATGGGAGATGCACACTCGGTCAGAACAGCTGGCAGTGTGTCTGCCAGACCGGCTGGAGAGGGCCTGGATGCAATGTTGCTATGGAAACCTCCTGTGCTGATAACAAGGATAATGAGGGAGGTGAGCAAAAGTCTTCCCATTCCCAGCCCTGAAAGAACGGAGGGTTGTTTGCACTTTCGTCATGAGTCATTTTACTAGAGAAAGACCCTCTCTCCTGCTACTGTCAAGTGTTGTTAGATTTTCCTTGAATCAAACGAAACAGAGAAAGTGGCATTCCTGTGGGACAAATGATGTGACCTAAAAGACTTCTTTAAAACCGTAGGGCTTGGTTCATCCCTGGGCGAAGCTTACAAGTTTGCTTTTGGAGTTTACAATTCAGACTTAGATGGTTTACAGTTGTAGGGCTCAGTGTTACTTTTAGGTCAACACCCCTGTGAGCTAAAATGTCCAAGGTGCTAATATATGCTGCAATTTATTCAAGCCAATGCAGCAGATCATTATGCAGGATATTCAGGAGGTATTATTAAATTCTTGTTCTGGGCAAAGATGCTAATATACCAGACAAAGCGAGCATGAGAGGTTTTATATTCTACAGTTTGCAGGTGGAGATGGTGTTTAAATAGGACTGGATACTGATGCGATCATGAGACATGCAAGCTCAGTCATGTTCTTTTCAGGAACTTTTTATTGGTAAAGCATAGGGGTTCTCACCATACTAATAACTTTTGTCCTTAAGATTCATGTATGTTGGGAGACAATAAGCTAGGAGGTGGGTGAATCATAACTGTCACAATATCATTTCCACTTTCAGCCCTCACTGCTGTCCAAATCGTATACTGAGAACATATATCTAATCATCCTGTATAAATATATTTCCATCTATCAATTCTTCTGTCCATGCTGTTCAATACTTCTGTTTTCCTCTTTTCTCCTTTCACTCTTCCTATTCCTTAACCCAGGTTCCTTGGCCAAGCATTTATCCTCAGATCATTTCATTTCATATTTTTCAAGAAAGCCCCAATGTAGAACGTTTCATTTTGCTCAGATGTTAAAGTTTCAGAATAAACATTTTTAAAACCACCATTTATCTCTGAAGCTTTTTGGTAAGAGATTTTCTAATGGTGTTTCTGTGGCATTTGCTTGCAGCTTCCTGGTTTATTTGTTTTTAACAAATAGGATCTAAATGTATCTGTGCATACTTCAGCATTCATAATAAAACCAAAGATGATTGGCAAAATAGCAAGCACCAAGTTACACCTTGCCAGCATAGACTCATTCTTGTATCCACATTATTTAATCAATTTTCATAAAAACTTAGATGGCTGATAATATTTGACCACTTACTTGTCACATAGCCTTTTAGATGCCTAAATCAAAATATTAACATGTTATGTTTTTCATCTAAGCCTAAAATTTTGACAGCAGAGAATTGCTTGAAAAGTATGGCAACTTAAATATACAGCATTCATATGAACAGCTTAAATATACAACATTCATATGAATTCATATGAAGGCTTTAAAGAAATATTGGAGCATGACCTGAAAATAATGTTGCCCGGAACATCATGGTACAAAATATGGAGTATGATCCTTTTTTGTCTCATCACAAAATTATGGAGAATGGCTAAAAAAAAATCACTGGTACCTAATGTACTTTAAAAGGAAGCTATATATGTAAATACTCAAATGCCAAACATTGATGGTGGTGTGACTTTGTAAAAATATGTCTATACCTTTGGTAGTCTAGCCTACACATGATGGAATGTAGATAAGAGATCTTCCAGCTGCAAATAAAATTGCAAACCCACAGATAATTAATGCTGCCACAACTGAGCCTAATGTGTCTATAATCATAGATTGGGGTGGGGTGGATAAGAAATTATGCCATTATAACATATTTACTTTCTCTTGGAAAGCAGCTATGTTGAAGTGGCAGCGATATGGAAATCAGTTCAAAACAATTATGATTGACATGGACAAATGAAGACAAAATTTATATAGCAAATTTAATAAGAGATTATTCCCTTAATTGATTATTGCTGTTTATTAATGTTGCTAATCAAAACAAAAATTATATACATCCTGCAGGTACCTAGGGTGACCTGGTGGTAGGATCTGTGTGTGAAAATGATCTCATAAAGTTTTCATGAATCACACGAATAGTATTTTAGGATATTTCTGTCCAAAAGCATTTCATCTTGATATACAACCTAATCTGTTGTGTTAGCTGTTGATTTATGCTTTACAATTTTGTAACTATTTAAACAGATATTAATATATATATGCCATTAAACATTACAAAATCGCAGACAACTGAAAAAAAATTGGGACCCAAACAAAGATTCTGTACAAAATCTGTTATGAAACAAAGTATGTCACTGATACATCCTTAAATGATGTGCTGTTTGATGTATAAATCAGGGCACCACAACCTTGTGAAGCTGAGAAAAGGGATGTTTAAAAATCCAAAAGAGGTGCCAAAAATCACCATATTGGAAAATTGTAAATTATATATCACTTCTTAATCAGAACAACAATTAAAGGTTTAGACAAAACAATTCCCAATTGTTTGAATATCTGCTGTTATATCAGCCTATTAAATGTTTTTATCAAAGCTATAGTAGAGACAAAATGATAGTATCCTATGCCCATTTTATAGGTGAAACAGCTGTCTGATTCCTTAAAATTTTGATAGGATCTTAATCAGCAAAGAGTAAACTAGGAGTGTACATAGGATCAGACAGACAGGTTGCTTGGAGCAGCTTCTGCCTGCTCTAGCTGTGATTGGCTTAGCCACAGATAGTAACTGCCTTAGATGGGGCCAAAAGAGAATGCAAAAAGTTTGCTGACCACAAGAGAATCAAAGAATGGGACTTAAAACCAGGGGATAAAATCTATTTATCCACCAAACATTTGAAAACCAGATGCCATGGTCCCAAAGCTGGCTGCTGCCACAGTTCTGAATGGGCTGCTGGCAAGGAGCAGCTTTTTGCCGCTCCTTTTCTGGTGGACTTCCAGCTGTGTTGCGTGTGTGCATCCTTTGCACATCATGCCCCTGAAGCAGCCAGAAGTGGCACTTTTGGCCCATCTGTTTCGAGTCATAGAAGCCCAAACAAGAGTTGCAAAACAAGAAATGCAAATCTTGGTTTCTCTAAGTCACTTCGTAGCCAAACTTTTTTAAAAAATGCTGTCTTATGTCTCTCTTCATGTAGTTTCTCTGTGCAAACAGCATGACCAATGGAAAGTAATGCTGGGAGATATAGGGCCTTTGCAGACTGCTAGAAATAGTGCAAATTGAGTCCACTTTAAAGGGTTAGGGTTAGCATTAGGGAAACATGGGAACTATTTTTTATTGTGGCACCAGAGCTCTCTGACAGAGAAG
>CM034703.1:219464800-219478249 GCA_020142125.1 Phrynosoma platyrhinos
TTAAAGTGGACTCAATTTGCACTATTTCAAGCAGTCTGCAAAGGCCCCTAGTTGTGTGGGATATTTTTTTCTCTTTCTTCCCCCCCACCATAAAAGTTGGGGGGACCCACATTTGCTAAGTTCTTTTCCAAGTGTTTAGAATTCAGAGATATAGGTTTAATTTGCATTAAAGAAATAATGCAGTTCAACACTGGTTTAACTGCCATGGCTCAATTCTATAGAAACCTGGGATTAGTACCGTATTTTCCAGCGTATAAGACGACCCACGTATAAGATGACCCCCCCCCCATTTTTCCAGTCAAAATATAGAGTTTTAGCACCTCTATCCTCATTATCCTTATATCCGGCATATAAGACGACCCCCCCTCCCACTTTAGCCACAGCTTTTGCAGGTAAAAAAGTAGTCTTATACGCAGGAAAATAAGGTAGCTATGTAGCCTCTCTCAGGGAGTTCTGTGTGACAACAAACTACAAATCCCAGAATTCCATAGCATTGAGCCATGGCAGTTAAAGTGGTGTCAAACTGCATTAATTCTGCAGTACAGTCTGGAATATCAGTATGCAAAGGGATCTTGTAGCACCTTTGAGACTCACTGTGTGAAAAAGTTGTAGTACAAGCTTTCGTAGACTTGTATCTCAAGTTTCATAGACTTGTTTCTGGAAGAGAATTATGGCAACCCTAGTTGCAAGAAATGTCTTTTATACACCATTCTGGGACAGGACAGAGGGAGGCCTAATGGAGAACTGTGCATAAAACAAGCTGTGTCTGTCCAGATGGAGAGGCAAGAAACCTAGCATAGCTCCTCCAGCTTTGCTTCAACCTAGAAAAAAGCAAAAAGACCCTGTCCTTCCCCTTTCCTTGCTCCCTCCTCTCTTTGGGCACCACAATACTTGCCATACCCAGAAACTGCTCAGCTCCCCATTCAAGGAGCCCAGGGAAGAAAGCTTCTTCAGGTAAGAAAGACACCGGCTGGTTCTGCACTCTTCTTTCCCTTCTGCCTTGGCTAACTAGTTCAAGCCAGCTAGCCAGGGCAGAAGGGAAGGGAAGGGAGCAGGCTCTTGCTCCATTCCCCCATGCATTGGATACAGTCAATGCTCTGGTGATTCTTGGGGTTTCCTGTTCCTTTCCCCTTTTTATTCCTCTCTCACTCCCTTTGCCAGGCAAAGCCTGAAGGGGGAGGAGAAGGGCAGCTGCAAGAACATTTCTTGGCATGGGCTGTCCAGCCAGCCACACAGCCCTTCCTTCCTCAGGAAAAATCCTGCTAATCATAATAATAATATTTATTTTTATCCCATCCCTCTGCAGCACAACCGGGGCTAAAACACACCAATACATATATCAATTCCCTAACCCACCCTCCCCTTAAAACAATATTAAACTAGTTAAGATTTAAAACGTAAAATAGAATAGATAAAAAAGGAACACAGAACAATTAAAACAGCAGCATAAAATAAGCAGTCACAGCTCAGGGGAGCAAGTTAGCCAAAGTCTTTCGGTAGGGGTAATTATTCGGGGAAGGCCTGCCAGAAAAGATCCGTTTTGACAGCTTTATTGAATAGCCAGCCATGATGAACAAGGATCCGAGAGGACAGGTTGTCTTCCTCACTCTACCAAGAAGCTTGTCCACATCATCAGTATTCACAGATTGGAAGTGATCCAGTAAAATTTAAGTAACAGAGTTGCTGGACACCTCGTCTATAGATTCTGTATCAATACTGGCATCTAAGTTGGCTCTTATCTGAGAGATTTTATCTGCGAAGAAGTTGTGAAACGCATCACAGAAGGCCGTTGTCGGGTTAAGTAGAGGGTTCTGCACAGGAGAAACCTGCGTCAGTTCCCCCACCACCCTAAACAGTTCCGCTGGACGGGACTCTGCAGATGAAATATGTGCAGAAGAGAAAGACTTCTGCGCTGCATGTATTGCCTCTCGATAGGAATCAAGAAAATTCCTATGACGTATCTTGTCGGATAAGAGTCAAGTCTTCCGCCAGATGTGCTCTAGTCATTGCCAAGCCCACTTCATCTTCCTAAGCTCCTCTGTAAACCAGAGCTTACGGTAAGGAGCAGGCTGGAAAGAACGCTTGGGAGTGATTGTGTCAATAGCCTTGATATGATCAGTGTTCCAGGTATTAACCAAAGCTTCGACAGGATCACCAGCGTTACCAACCATTAAACTCTCTAAGGCTTTCTGGAATCCAGTTGGTTCCATTAGCCTTCGAGGGCAGACCATTCTAATAGGTCCACCACCCCTGGGGGGGGGGGGGGGGGTAGTGACTCTCAGCTCAGCCTTAACCAGGAAATGATCCTTCCATGACAATGCGGAGGTTTTAATAACCTCCATCCATGGATATTCCTGTTCCGTACTAAAGATCACATTGAGGGTATGACCTGCACAATGGGTAGGCCCGACAACCAATTGGGATAGGCCCATGTTTGTCATGGATTCCATGAACTCCCAAGCTGTGCCAGTTAGATTTGGTAAGCCAGTCTCGAGTGGAATGTTGAAGTCACCCAGAACTAAAAGCCTGGGCGACTCCATCAGCAACTCTGAGACCAACTGTGTCAGCTCAGTTAGGGAGTCTGTTAGACAATGGGGTGGCCAGTATACTAACAGAATCCCCAAACTATCCCTGGTTCTCAGGCTTAGGTACATACACTCAATGTGATCTGTGTTCCAGACAGGCATCCTGGTCAAGGTTAGATTGTTTTTATGAACCAGAGCCACTCTGCCCCCGCCCCCCACCCACCCACCCACTTTCCCTTATCTGCTCACTAACTGAGTACCCAGCTGGGAGAGCCTGCACCCAAGTCATAGCAGTGGTCTCTCCCAGCTGAACTGTCTGCCTGCCTGCCTGCCAGGCACCCCATTTGGGCAGCATTTATCCTTCCACAGAGGGACCTCTCTCTTTCACTTTCCCAAGCCACCCCCAGCCTCACCTTTCTTCCCCCAAATACAAACTTGTGGAGCTCCAGACTCCCTTTGGAACTTGGGCTCGCTAGCAGCAATTGTTGTTGTGTGCCTTCAAGTTATTTTGACTCATGGTGACCCTTAAAAGAACCTATCATGTGGTTTTCTTGAAAAAAAATCATCAGAGAGGGTTTGTCATTACCTTCCCCTGTGGCTGGGAGAGTGTGACTTGCCCAGGGTCACCCAGTGGGGTTGCATGGCAAGCAAAATTTGATTTAATTCATGTGCAAAACTACCCAAAAGCAGCTGCTTCCCTTGCTTGGGATACTTTTTTTTTTCTCTCCTCCCACTTCCAGTAGAACAGTGGACTTAATACCTAGAAATAGGCATGGGGGTTGCTAGGGTTGTCACTCAAGAGGAAAGGGCTTGATAATCTGAAAAAGTTTGGGGAAGACTGATCTAGATAATCAATCTCATCCAGGAATGCCTGTAGATGGGAAGTCACCACACTCTCCAGCACCTTGCCCAAAAATGGAAGATTGGAGACTGGTCTGTAACTGTCTAGTACAGTAGGATCCAAGGAAGTTTTTTTCAAAAGGAGTCTTACCACAGCCTCCTTTAGGTGTGTTGCCTTGCTGTAAAGAGGCATTAATTGCTTCCCTTACCCACTCAATCAGTCCTCCTTTGGTCTGTTTAATAAGCCAGGAAGGCCAAAGTTCTAGTATACATGTAGTGGCTCTCACCTCTCCTGTCCACATCCTCGGGCACAAATTGAAAATTATCCATCAATGCTGGACAAGCAGGAGCCAAGTCAGAGCAAATCCAAGTGATTTTACTAGCAAAAATGTGGGCAAATTCTTCACAGTGAGCTGTTGAGTGACATACATTCTCCTCAGGACCATATCATAACAGATCCCTGACCACTAAAAACAGCTCAGCTGAGCGATTCTCTGCAGTTCCAATGGTTTTAGTCAAAAGAGCCTTTTTTGCTGCTTTTATTGCATCACCATATGTTTTCAGGTAAATTTTAGCTCGGTTTTGGTCAGATTCACTCTGCCACTGCCACTCTAATCTCTAGTTTTCTGCCACTTTCGCTCTAGTCTCCGTCTTATTTGTTTCATTGCTGCCAGCTCCTTGGAAAATCAAGGGGCTGGTTTAGCTCCACTCAGTGAGATAGGACACTTAGGAGTGATCGTGTCAACTGCCCTGGTCAGTTCTCCATACCAGAGATCAGCCAGGGCTTCGACAGGACCAACTGCCAAGGCAGCAGGAAACTCCTCAAGAGCCATCAGCAATCCATCTGGATCCATAAGCCTCCTGCGGTGGATGATCTTAATGGGTCCCCCACCCCTGCAGAGGCTCTGAGTTCCAGCAAATTTAAACCTGACCAGAGAGTGATCTGACCATGACAACAGAATAGTAGAAAACTTCCATTCCCAGACCACCATCATCCCCCCCCCATACTCAACACAAAGTCTAGAGCAGTGGTCCCCAGACTGTGTTCTTTAAGGGATTTTGGACTTCAGCTCCCAGAATCCCAGACTATTGGCCAACGTGACTGAGGCTCCTGGGAGCTGAAGGCCAAAATCTCTTAAAGAGCACAGTTTGGGGACCACTGGTCTAGAGTGTGCCCAGCAGTATGAGTGGGGCCAAATATCACTTGGGACAGCCCCATAGTTGTCATGGCAGCCATGAAGTCCTGAGCCACTCCCATCAGGGTAGCCTCAGCATGGATGTTGAAGTCTCCCAGCAATATAAGCCAAGGAGACTCCAACACCACCCCCTGAGACCACCCTGGCTAGCGCAAGAAGGGAGACTGTTGAGAAGCGGGTTGGTTGGTACACCAACAGAATCCCTAATCTGTCCCAGCTGCCCACCTTTAAATAAACACACTCAAACCCTGCAGACTGAGAGATAGAACATCTGGTCAGGGGGATGGTATCCGGATAGACCACTGCAACTCCACCTCCCCACCTTCCAGGTCTTGCCAGTGCTGTACAGAGAATCCTCATGAGCAAATCTGGGAGAGATTAGCCCCTACCCCCTCAGCCTCATCCAATCAGGTCTTTGTAATACAGGCCAAGTCATCTTGTTCTTCCAGGATCAAATCCTGAATGGCAGCTATTTTACCATTCACTGACTTCGCATTCAGCAGCAGCATTTTCAGCCTGGGGGGGGGGGGAATAATGTAAATATTTAATTCTCATATAAAACATAGATAAACACTTTCAATTTTTGTTGTTGTTATTAACTGTCTTCATTTCGATCTCGACCCAAGGCAACCCTATGGATGACACCCCCACCCCACCCTATAACACAGACAATTTTACAACCACGCCTATCATAGTGCTTTGGTTCAAAGATCACCTTGGAATAAGCTATTCAAGAAATCACTGGAGTCAGCCATTCAGGAAATAAGCAACTCTACATAGAGCTGGCTATTGGCAGCCAAGTAGCTGCCACCTCCTCTAAGGTCATGTGCATCCAGGCAGATAGCTGGAGTTACCCACTGCATTTTGTCACCACTTGTTTTTCACTTGTGCAAGGAGGTCTTGGATAGACTCCTTATGTTGCAGACCATTTCTTGAGTAGTTTGATGGCAACAAACGTGAGATCATGTCCCGGAAACTGAACTGAAACAGTAGAGAAAGAGAAAGGTCTATGTGACTCCAAATGAAGTTGTTTTTAATTAAAGGATAAAATTCACTAGAGAGTAATACAATGCCTGAGTTTGACCTATTTATTTACTGGAATATAAAGGTGTGTTTTGAGTTTCTGAGAACAAATCCATATTTAATCCTAAAGGGGGAATGGGTGTGGAAGATGGAGAAAAGGGAAAAATGGATAATGTCCTACTGCCATAATTATTTGGGCAAGCTTTGCTTTTATAGAATGGTGAATCCTGTGATTTGATATTCCATCAGGCTTGTGACATTTAAGATAATACAAGTATTTCACAGCACAAAAGCAAATCATGTAATTTAGCTTGCCTCATCAAGCTTTACCACAGCAGGGGTCTCTAATTCAGCTCAGACAAAAGATTTATAAGGTTCACAATACAAATACTCACAATACCTCAGTAGGGGAAAAAAAGGCTCCCCCAAGTAAATACAATAGACCTGGTGCTCAAAGTCATCTTTCAAATTGCTACTGTAATAAACAATTGGAATCTGTTATTGATAGTTTTAAATATATATAAAATATGGGTAGCATCTGCAGCAGATCCTGTTCTTTCAAGAGTCACTAAATCTTTGTGAGCTTGTTTCTCTAACTTAAAGAAAATATCCTGTACTTATTGCAACAAAATGTATGCCCTTTTAGTCTGTACAAAACTTTAACTGGCATTACATTTATTGATTCTGGTAATGCCTTGGGGCCAAAACAGACTGGCAAAAAAATACTGGCTTCAGAGGGCAGGGGGCATGGCGTATGCATGCCGCATGCCCTGATGCTTCCCCCAAGCCGGCATCACACTGCCCCACTGACCACACAGCAGACGTTGTCACAGCATTTTGGTAATGTGGCATTTACATATGCCACACCACAGAAATGCCAAAAAAAACTGTCACTGCAGTGGAAAGGGCACCTTTTATTCATCCTAAAAAGAAGCGGCATTTTGCCTCTTCTTTTTGGGACAGAAAAATGCCAGATCAGGGTCATGGCCCCGATCCAGTGCTCAAAGGAGCAGTGTGACACCATTCCTTTGGAGCCGTCTGTTTCACCCCTGAGTTTGATAAGCAACTATAGAGGACACACACACACAACATGTGTCAGCAGTTGCAAAAGTTGGCATGATCACTTTTAGCCATTTGGACAAGTATAATTTTTTTTAGCATTTTTTCCCTAGCTAAGGATTGAAGGCCTTTGGATTGTGGTTATCACAAAGGAGAGTGGGGAAATTAATTCATACTAATAAAATCACCAAGGTGATAGCATTCAGGCGGCATTAGCCTAAATCCTATCCTTAGCCCTTATTACCGCAGACTCGTTGAATCAGTGGGATTTCACTCTGTGTTGACTCACCATTTAACAGTTGAGTGAATTTATTCTAGTTTAGGGCTAACCAACAGGATGCAAGCCATAAAATACTCAAGAATTGAATTGGTCCACATTTTAGGTGAATTGAGTCAATTTGCTCTTCCTGAATAAATATGAGAATCAGATTACAGTTACCCTTTGGGTTTTTTAACTTTTCTAAAATTTATGATACAGTCCTTTGTAAAGAAAATGTGTAAGAATGTATGTACATGGATGTGTGTGTGTGCGTGCGCGCGCGCGCATTTGAATCAGCATGGTGTAATGGTTTGAGCATTGAACTATGACTCCGGAGACCTCAGTTGTATAAACCTACTGGGTGACCTTGGGCAAATCACACTCGGAGGATGGCAATGGCAAACCCCCTATGAAAAAACTTACCAAGAAAACCCTGTGCTAGGGTCACCTTACAGTTGCCATAAGTTGGACATGAATTGTTGCCACCCAACCACTAACACACACACACACACACACACACACACACACACACACTTGCATCAAAAATGCATATTTCAGAGTAAATCTACTCATAAATGAGTATTTTATGGGAAAAAATTAAATTTAAAATGAACATTTTCTTGCAGCTCAAGCATTCTGTTCATATAGTATGTTGACATGGAAACAGGACAGAATGGATTTATCAGTGGGTACAAACAAAACTGAATTATTATTATTATTATCATTATCATTATCCCTATACTCAAACAGTAACCTCTGTTTTGTCCTTAAGTGTGCTTTTGTTCACTAGGCAGCTACAGATAACTGACAATACTCTCTTTTGAGTTAAAGAGTTCCATACATCTGTCTTCATAAAACAAAATGCTCCATGCAATGAGAAGGCAGCAGGAGAGAACCAATGTCCTCTTCATTCTACTCCATCATATTATAATGAACAGCATCCTTTGAATTAGCCCAATGAGTTATCCCTGTACAGTCTGTCATTTTGAACATTAGCTGTGAACATCTGGCAAGATTAAACATCAGATAGGCATTTATTGTGGCACACATAGGTATTAGTACTAATGGCACACTATTAAAGGGAAGTTGTAATATTTTACCATGATCGTTGTTATGCAAAAATCTCTGAAAAAGAGGAAATCCTCAGCTGTCCTGAATTTCAGAATTAACCAAGAACAATTAATCTAGAAAAAATGATTCTTCTGTAGGGAAATAGAATAAAATATGTTGGCACGTTCCAAGTGTGTATCCTTCTTTCCTGACACATTAGTTGCATTCATTCAAAACCATAAAATAGTATTCTGTTTTATGAGTAATGTGGAAATGTCTTCTTGCTCTTGGCCTAATCATTTTTATGACTACTTCTGCAAGTGGCATAGCTAGCTAGCAAACTGCCAAGCACAGAAAGGATAGCATTACATGCAAACTCCTACTTGCCTGTCCTCTAACAAACCAGAACTTGAAGCCAAGATCTGTGGTTGGCTTCCAGATCCAGGTTTGTGTGACAATGACAAGCCAGAACCCCCCCCCCTTTTTTTGGGGGGGATTAATATGGGGCTCCTGAACAGGCAAGCTTAAGGAATTGTATGTTTGATGTGCTTGCAAATGTAGATTTAAATTTAGTGGGTTTAGAACTTACCTTTTCTCAGTTTTACAGTATTATTACTGAAGTAAGTTTGAGAAAAGTTTTGTCTGTGTAGTTGTTTTACATCATACTGACGGTTTCTGCATCAGCACAAAGCCATTTTTTTCATACTTTTTATTGCTCAAAATTTTGGCTAGAGCTTTGCCCTCCTTTCCAACCAACCATTCACACAAGCTATTGCTCAGTTCTTGCTTGGCTATCATAGCCATAACCTATTTAATATTTTCTGTGAATGTCAGTTGTGATGCTTACTATTATTCCTACTACTCCTTCACCTCATTCTTCCTCCCTCTGTTCCTCTTTACATCATCATCATCTTTCTGTAATTTCTTTTCTACCATTAATAATGTTTCTTACTAATGCAAGGCAGTGAATGATGTGGGGCAGGGGTTGCAAGTCTTCAGCATGTTCTCAGTCTCCTGTGTTTAGATATTCAGGAATGCCTGCACTAGACCTCTGTTGCTACTTGTGTGGCAGTTTAATGCATATTCACGCACCTGTGTTTTGCTTCAAGTTTGTCTCTGTAAATAAAGGTTGTTATAAAATACAGTTAGAACTAAATCTTCATTCTTACAAATGCTAAATTGTATCTATTATTCTATTCTATTGTATCTATTATTCAATTAGTAGTTCTGCTACTATTATTGTTACTGCTGCACAGTTTAGTCTGCCAAACAACTTTAAGCAGGAAATACATTGTATCTTTTGTTTGTTCTGAACATAGCTAATTCTTCTAGGATTGCTTCTCCTTGAGTCACAGTCTTGAGAAACCCAGGTTGCATCTACACTGCAGTAATAATACTGCTTCATACCACTTTAACTGCATGGCTCAATGCTATTGAATTTTGGGATTTGTAGTTTTATCAGCTATTTAGCCTTGTCTTTCAGAGAGCTCTGGTGCCACAACAGACTCCTAATCCCAGGTTTCCATAGGATGGACCCATGGCAGTTAAAGTATTGTCAAATTGCATTATTTCTGGAATGTGTTTGCATCTAATGTCATCATTGTATGCAAGCATCAGTACACACAGGAAGTATTGTCTATAGCAGAGGTAGGCAACCTGTCCCCTTTAAGGGCCGAGGGACTTCAGCTCCCAGAATCCCAGGAGCTATTCGCCAACATGGGACTATTGGCCAACATGGCTGAGGTTTCTGGGTGCTGAAGTCCCTCGGCCCTTAAAGGGGAAAGGTTACCTACCCCTGGTCTATAGTTTAGGGTAAACAAAGGCATGAACTTGCCATACTGTGTACAACTATCACTACCACTCATTTCAGATTAATTCCAGTTGTTAATCCCATTTACTGTAGATCAGTTATATCAATTGCTGAATGGTAAATGCAAACATACAATGGTTAATGGAGTGCATAAAGAAATACCAGAAGAAAATCAGCATGTGCTTTATAGACTATAGCAAAGCATTTGACTACATAGGTCAGGAAAAACTATGGAATGCCCTTAAAGACATGGGAATGTTAATAAATCTGATAGTTCTGCTGTACTTAGGACAAGACACTACTGTTAGAACAGATTATGGAGAAACAGAATGGTTTCCAATTGGCAAAGGGGTCAGACAAAGCTCCATTCTAGCACTCTATTTCTTCAACTTGTATGCAGAAAATATCATATGAAGAGCAAGTTTGGACTCAGAAGAATGGAGAGTGAAGATAGGAAGAAGCTACATCAGCAACCTAAGATGACACTATACTACTAGTGGAAAACATCGTAGACTTGCAACAACTAATAAGGAAGGTCAAAGAAGAAAGTGCAAGGGCAGACTTATTACTGAACATGAAGAAAACAAAAATAATGACAATAATGACCACATAGGATCTTCATAAATCCAACCTAGATAATGTGGAAATCAAAATAGTTAAAAGATTTCCATACCTTGGATCAAACACTGATCAGTGCAAGACTGCAGTCAAGAAATAAGAACACTAGGATTGGGAAGGACAGCCATAAAAGAACTAGACAAGATCCTAAAGTATAAAGATAAGCAACTGAGCACTAAGATTAGAATCATCCAAGCCATTATAGGCCTAAGCAGAAATAGTGCACATTAAATTGAGGCACTGCCCTGGCTCAGTGCTAGGGAATCATGAGAATTGTATTTTTTTTTCCTGAGACATTGAGCCTTCTCTGTCAGAGAACTCTGGTGACACAATAAATTACAGTTCCCATGATTCCTTAGCCCTGAGCCAGGGCAGTGCCTCAATTTAATGCACTATTTCTGGCAGTCTGCAAAGGCCCATTCCCCATCACCATGTATGGATGTGAGAGCTGGGCAGTGAAGAAAGCTGACAGAAAGAAAATAAACTAATTTGAAGCCCAAACTCTCCCTGGAAGCCAAGATGAAACTGAGGCTGTCATACTTTGGACATATCATGAGAAGGCATGACTAATTAGAAAATACAATAATGCTAGGAAAGGCAGAAGGCAATAGAAAGAGGAAGACTGCATGCTAGATGGATAGAGACAACCAGAGAGGTCATGGGTATGAATTTACAAGATGTAAGCAGATCAGTGGAAGACAGGAGATAGCTTGATGATGTCTCATACACCAGGTTGCCTTGAGTTGAGATTATCTGGAGGGTGGTTAACAACAACAAATTCACACTAAATAATTCTCTTACTCAGTAGGTCTGTTTGTTCTACTTGGGACCAACAATGGGACTCACCTACTGTGTTTTTCTGTTGAGTTAGCCTCTCAGGATAGTTCAGTTAAATAGAGTTGCACAAGTAAAAGTCACTGTAATTTTCATTGTTATTTATTAGAGCACTTTCACATCCCACAAAACTACTGTTTAACATCAGTAATACAAATAACTAGCACAAGAAAATTGTAGAAGGGTAGTGCTCCAAGGAAATGTTTTATTAACTCATATTCTAATTAATTTCCCATAAATGTGGGGAAATCTGCATGAGCTGCTGCATGTGTCAAAATATGCAGATTCTGTAATAAACCTATTGGCCTTTTATAATATATATTTTCAGGTTTTCTCATATGTAATACTCACACGTATACATGTGCATACTTTCTATAGTTTAATCAGAAAACTTCAAAAAGTATCCTTATTAAAAAACTTTTATCAGTATTTTACCAATTTGTTAAGTTTACCAGTATTTGTTACAGTGAGTATAGATTCAAATTCTGTGAATAAAACTGCAGTCTATATCTTGTAAATTAAGTTTTTTTTTTAAAAAAAAACATTTTCCTTTTAATAAGTCAACTTGATTATTAGGATTTGAGTTTTTCAAGAGTGCCAGAAATGGAAAGTCAGGAAAGTGAGATGTGTCCTTTATCTCTTAAGCAAAACAACAAAATATGTTACTGAACCTTGCAGGTACAGTGAGCCCTTATTATCCACTGAGGTTTGGTTCCAGGAGCCACCCATCCCATGGATACCAAAATCTGTGGATGCTCAAGTCCCATTAAATACAATGACATAGTAAAATGATCTTCTTTATATAAAATCGCAAAATGAAGGTTTACTATTTGGAATTTATCCTTTTTTTGAATATTTTCAAGCCATGAATGTTTGACTCCATGTGCAAAAAATCCATGGATAAGGAGGGCTGACTGTATTTATTTTAATTATTATGCTCCTTTGTTATCTACTTCCACTAGCTTCAGTTTCATTGCCTGATATAGCAGTAACATCACTGTGTACAAATATCAGATGCAAGTATGTATATGTGCATGTGTGTTTGTGTGTCTGTTTGAATAATTTGTGTGACTGTCAGGAGTCTACAAAACTTTAGAAAGTTCTGCAATATTAAAATAATCCCCTGAAATGCCTTTTACAGAGAAATTCTATACATGCTTATTTGAAAATGAGTTCCACTGTGTTCTCTAGGGTTTACCACCAAATAAGTGTGTTTAGGATTGCAGTCAAAGAGTCAAGCTTCAAAGAGACATGCTACTATTACTGTTAGAGCTAGATATTCTTCTAATTCCAGTGGCAATGTTTTAAGAAAGTCAGTGGGAAATGACTTTGTCTTCTTTCTGTATTTGCACTTTGGATATTTCCTCTCCAAGCATACTTCACATGTTCTTTGGAAATCGCTCATGATGTCCTGTCACCTTTTGTGACAAAGTTGCAGAACAACAGATATTTTTGCCTTTCCTGGAAGACAAATAATTATTTGTGTTTCTGAAACATGTAGGTTATGTAAATGCATAAACATTAGGAAGCATTGTATTGACACACAAGAGTATCTCTGATGTGTATTCTTTTGGGACACTTAACAATGGAACCTATAGTGTACTATTCTTATGTATAGGGTGTGTGTGTGTGTGTGTGTTTTCCATACAGGATCCAAGCAGTAATGTTCAGGTTTCTCTCTGGCAATGAATGGAGTCATTTTAAACGCCCCAGGTCTTGAACTGACACTTCAGAACAGTTTGATTGCCTCCTTGATTGTTTGTGAGATAACTGTAAGATTGGCAGTGACAGGGTAATTTACTGAAGATTGCAATGTCAGACTATATCCAAAGGGGCTCGCTGGCACGAAGATGTTATTCTCATGACTGACAGGCCACTGGGAGATTGGTGTGCCAATTTAAAGTTCATGGTGTCGTCAAAACTATTCAGCCACTGCAGCCCATAATCATGCAGCTTGATGAGGTCATTATAGCCATAACATATGCTAACCCCAATAGCAAACATAGCACTCTCTCGTTCTCTCTCTCTCTCTCTCTCTATATATATATATATATACACACACACACACACACACACACACACACACACATTGAATAGTTGAAACAGACAAATATAAATTTGTAGAAAGGAGAATTTTTTATCATAGAATCATAGAATCATAGAATCATAGAGTTGGAAGCATATAGATAAAGCATATAGATAAAACTCACAAAGACATACAAAAAGTTATTGATA